>JACCIC010000080.1:1202500-1767500 GCA_018907035.1 Sycobia sp. Sy_11 | reverse complement strand
AGCTCCTAGAGATTATTCTATATAACTATTATCAAATTCAAGCGCACAGATAAAATACGAATAATTTATTTAAAAAATTTAATTTTTTTTAATTACATCACAAACGTTGCTTTTACGTGGAAAACACTAGTGATTCGTTGATATAAAAATTTAATTTACGAATACTTCGTTCCACGACAAATCGTTATTTCTACATGACTGGTAAAATTGCAAGAATCGCAAATTATTCTAAAAATCGAAATGCTCGAAAGGGAACTATATTTGAAAATTCAGCGGTTCGTATTAATGTTTGCAAAAAAAATAATCCCATATGTATATATTACATGTATACGTAAAATTGCTCCATTTCTCGCAAATGCACGAAGCAAAATTCAGATAAGTTTTCGTCCTGTCCCTCACGCCCCCTTCACCAAGGTTGGAAATGCCTAAATATAATACTTGTGATACATTGCTAAGTCATCGGCTCGAGTATGGCCTTCGGTAGAAGTACACCGTTGATATATATATATATATATATATATATATATATATATATATATATATATATATATATATATACATATATAAAGGATATTTCTACTTTCGAGCAAAAAAGGGCTCGCGCGACTCGATCCAAATCAGCTTGGTGCCAAGTTCTTTTTTGTTCTCTAACCATACACTTTTTACCAGGCCTCCGTGCTTGCGCGCCAAGGCGCTTCGTCTTTGCGCATCCTCAATCTATACGTAAACACGCACAGACACACGAACACGCGCGCACGCACAAACATGCGCACGCGCGTGCACACACACACGCACGCACGCATGTACGCAGCCTCGTGCCCGCAGTCCCATCGTGGCACGATGCGGTGCTGAAAAATCGGGAGGTCCATTGGAAATTTATGCATACGTGCTCGACCATTTTTTTTTTCGTCTGCGTCAAAGTCACTTTCTTGAAGATGCGTAATTTTCGAGTAAAGGGTGAGTGGGCTGTATTATTAGGAAAATTAATGACTTTTCGGCCGACAAGAATTTGTATACAGATAATTTATAGAATATCCGTCCTTTATACCATAATTTACATTCTACACGTAATTAATATAATTTTACTGTTTAATATTTCTCATTTCGCGAATATACAGAGAATTGCCCTCCAACGCGCCTTACTGGCGATTCGTGCAGTGTAAAGCGAGCAAAGGATTTCCTATAAATGCTGGTACAGAAATTAAACTACTTTTAGAGATTTTCATTTACGGTTACATTTAATAATTATCCGGACATTTCAGTGATTTTTCGATCATTTATAAGCTGACAAATTTTATGAAAGATGGTATGAATATTTCGACATTTATTTGTCGTTATAATCTACAATCGCAATAATATATTAGATCTGACTGAAAGTAATTTTTCAAGTATAATAATTTTAGTTTTTGTTACTTCGTAATGATTAATCGTAATGTTAGTTTTAATCAATTCGCAATGTTAATTTTTTTTACTTTGTAATAATTATTTGTATTGATTAATTTTAAATTAATTTAATCAATGCATTTAAAATATATATATATATATATATATATATATATATATATATATATATATAAAAGAACATTCCTGTTTACAGTACGACGGAATTAATTGAATTATTTGTCTAGTTCCTGCGTTATTTTGGAAAAAAAATAAATAAAAACGTACTAAAAAGTTCAAATTTAATGTTCATCGCAAATAATGGTTCATCAATCAAAACAACCCTCTCCCACGGGGATAAACACAGAACGGGTTTACACTCACAATTTCTTGATATATTATATATATATATATATATATATATATATATATATATATATATATATATCACTTTTATCACCCCATCGGTTAATTGAACGCGCATGGATACGACCAAGATCTCAGAGTGTCTTCCCTTCGCCCCCCCCCTCCATTCAACGTCTCAAGAAAAACACAACTGCAACAGGCAGCGCAACGGCTGCAGCACTGCAGCAGAGTAGACAGCACACAGCGCCGCATACAGGCCTCGTTACAGCGTATATAGATATAATTGTACAGGTGTTATTTGTATATAGTAAAATTACCGCATAACAGCCATAATATAAATACCAATAATAGTGATAATAGCCATAATAATACTGGTAATGATAAAAGCCACACACACACACACACACACACATATGTATATATATATATATATATATATATATATATATATATATATATATATATATATACATCAAAAGTTCGTCGTAAGACTCGACATCATACAGGCACACAAACACGCAACGCATCCGGGGAGTTCGACTCACCGAGAATCCTGTGGGGCGTCGACAGCTAATGCTAAAAAACGGCGATGTGCCGATGCATTGTCCCGCGGTCACAGGTGTCGACGTTCTGCTTATATCCGTGTTGCTATCTCGCGCTCCGAAATAAAGCCGAGGGCGACGTTGACGTTCTTACAATGTGGTGCGGCAGTGGTACTTTATTCGTATGAGCGGAGAGGGAGAGAGAGAGAGAGAGAGAGAGAGAGAGTGTGTGTGACAAGGAGGTAGAGAGCTCGTGAAAAGCTCTTATTTCTATCTTTCTCTCTTTCACCTCACCTAGGACGCACCGTTAGCACAGCAGCAGCAGTAGCAGTAGCAGTAGCTTAAATATCTACCTATAGGTACATATACATATCAGTACATATATCTACAGGAAAACTCGCGCGGCCGAGCCTTTTAAAAGCGTATATTATTATTATTCTTATTCTTATTATTAGTATTATACTATAACTCGGTAGGTGTCCGCCTATGACGCGTCACGAAAAAAAGGAAAAGGAGAGAAAATAACCACGCTAAACGGTCGATGTGCTTTCGCGTTTGTTAATTTTGTTTTTTTTTTTTTTTTGTTATCTATACACGTATAATCTCTTGTACTTTGTCCGAGACTCCACGCGGCTACGACGCTGCGGCGCGGAACGTATGTGCGCGTGCGATCTCGCCCGTGTATAATATAATGTATAACACCCGGCGCGAGCGCCTCTCTCACGAAACGCGAGCACGGACGTACGATTGAAAAGTGGTCTCGCCAACCCGCAATACGCCAACCCTCCCGCGCCCGAGGCTTCGTGCGCGCGTGTGCTCCAGTGTATATATATATATATATATATATATATATATATATATATATATATATAATGTGCAGAATATATCTATATGTACATATACGTAGAAGCACTGCTGAGCTGCGTATATATACGCACTTACGTGTACACTGAGTGACAGTTAGATAGAGAGAGAGAGAAGAGAGAGAGAGAGAGAGAGAGAGAGCACGAGAGAAGATATTCTTACAGGCATGCGCGTAAAGTTATGACGTAGTTTACTCGAGCAATGGTTATATATATATATATATATATATATATATATATATATATATATATATATATATATACATGAAATATATACAGCTGCCAGAGAAGAAGAGAGAGAAAAACAGAGCCAACAATAGGGAGTACTGGAGCACGCATGCGCGAGTCTACAGGGCGCCGCCACTACCCCCGCATTCGTTGCTGGATTGTTTGTGTGTGTGCGTGTGTGTGTTTTTTTGAGAGAGGAAGAGAGTAGAGAGAGAGCAAGAGAAAGAGAGAGAGAGAGAGAGAGAGAGAGAGAGAGAGAGAGAGAGAGAGAGAGAGGTTTAAGGAGTGATAATATATATTTATATTCTAATACGGTCTTCGTTTCGCTTCCCAAAACAAGCTCTGATATATTTTATTTTCCCGAGAGGGTATAGCGACTTAGTATATAACTGTACTGACCGAATTCAGAAAGAAGCTTTTATATATATATATATATATATATATATATATATATATATATATATATATATATATATATATCGCATTCAATATCAACCGCTACTAACGCGCTCAAAGATAATTCTCATATCCTTTCACATTATTTTAAACATTAATTTCATAGACTGGAGAAAATTTTAATTCCGTTCGTTACATTATCATGTTTATTTTGGTTGCCATTTCAATCAGGACACATTTGCTTAATCCACATATAATTAAGCGCCTAATAGCTAGCGTCTATAAATATAATTAAATTAATAGAATCATTAGTTTTTCTGAAAAAAAAGGCAGAACAATTCGGTCCAGATTCAGTGAGGCAATTTTGATTAGCTTCATAACGAGCCCTATACGCAAGGCTTGAAACATTAACGCTGTCCGTTCCTCAAGATGATACGGTACTTTCTTACTTAAAAATTAAATCCTCATCCATTTGTGCATACTATGTAGGCAAAATGAATGTTTTTTTTTCCCTTTAAACTTAATGTAATGATCATTTTATATCAATTATATGAACTAAGGTTCTTCACCAATGATATGAAAAGCATTTGGCTGTCGCATGGATAGTATCAAATTAAGTGAAAAATGTGATAATACTAAATAATGTGATAATAACTAAAAATGTGGTAATAATAACTAAATAATAACTAAAAATGTGGTAATAACTAAATAATGTGATAATTAAATTAAGTAAAATATGATAATACCACAAAGTTTTGACAATGTAAAATATATTTCAAATATTTGATGCCTATATTCCAGTATAATGTCCAATGAAAGAAAGAAATATTAAACGATTTTCTTAAAAAGATTACCGAGAATAATATAGGTTGATCATTAGCAGGGATTGTTTGAAATTTAAGAATCATTCTCAGAATAACAATAGCGGGATAATAATATAGTAAAGCTAATAAGTTGTCCACGATCTGAGAGTTGTATGCTTATGGAATGGAATTCAAATGAGTATGATTGAACAATTGAAAAACAACAGCATTCACAATTAAAAACCTGTTTAGAAACAAAATTCGATCAGGCTTCAAATCAGGTGAAAGGTGCAATAGACCCGTGAGAGATCTGTAGCTTTATTGACAGCGAACAATCCGCGTGTACGTGTCAGCTCCATATTAACCATATGAAATGTTACAGTTATATCAGAAATAGTATAGGAGACTTTATTCGACATTCGGTACGATACAATACAGCGCGTACAAGAACTTGCTTCTCAATTCTAATCTTGAGATCTACCGACTTGACCGCTGCGTATTTACATACAAGTTTTGTAGTTTTCACGTGGCTACGCGCGCATGCACGATGCTCGCATATCGCCGGTATACCATAAAAGGGAATTCCACATTCTTCTGAGTCGATTAACAGGAGCACTGAACGCGTATGGTTTGATAATTTAAGTTGCCTCTGTGCGAGAATGCAGTCTAAATTGTTTAAAAGTATTACTGGTAGTCTAGTATAATCGTAATCCGTCTGGTTAGTGGGCATAAAACACTTATCAGACAGAAGTCAAGCAAGTCGACGTTAAAACACCATCGATTAAAAAATTTAAGGTTTGTATTAAGACCGTACTGTAGAAACATAGGTCAATATATAAGTTATATATAAAAGATCGTAATAAACTAACTTTAAGGTTATAGCATTCTTAATGCTTTTAAGAACTCCCCGAATAAAATCTAATAAATTAAGATTGGATTAATTGAACGCAAGACACTTATAGTGGATGACTTCCAAATCCTGAAATTGGCTAGATTTGGGGATTCATAGACCGTTCTGGCTATTGCGGAACTACACGTGGATAAAATTTCTTCGGAATTTCTATCATGACTATTTTTAATAGACATGGACCTCGATAAGATATGATGTAAATCATCCTGTAATTGAATGATAGGATTGACATTGGGCTTGAATATCTTAATATCATCAGTATAAAGTAACAACTAGAAATATTTTATCTAACATTGGCGATATCAATGATGTCAAAAAAAAAAAACCAGTAAAGATTTCGATTGTAAATCCCCAGTAAAGATACGCAATTATTTATGTGCGGACATACTGAGTTCCTATTCGATATTTACGAAATGTTGCATAATTAAATAGTGTCCCTTAAATAACTCCAAACTTCCTGCTCTGAACGCCCTGAGTAATTAACGATAATTAACAAAAGTAGAACGTCTCACAGAACTCAATCTTTATAATCTCCACTTGACATCTAAACTCTCGAAGATATGTATATCGAACGTTGTTTTATAAATAAAATATAGTCTGGCAAATTATGACACGTGTTTCAATTTCTATGAAATAGTTTTTGTTTTGAAGACTAAAGCCTGTGATTTGGATGATATATATATAGATGCTTGTTAGTAATACCATATTCAGCTCAGATTAGCAATGGAGACGATCTCAAATTCAATTTTTAACGAAAAAAGCAAATATAACTTACACAGAGTGTTGGGATCACAGAGTTTAATAAAATTTATTCATCTTAATTATTGACGTCTAAATAGTATAAAATCCTATAAATTAAAAATGTCCTTAGTTATTAGGTACAGATTAGAGTTGTAACACTGATTTTAATTAAATATATCTTAAATTTCATTAAAACTTTTAAGTCGGAATCGTTTCCATTCAAAGTCTTACAATGAAAGGCCACGGCATCTAAATGGCGATAGTTTTGTTCAAAGTGTACAATGTAACTTCGAATTACTTCCAAAGCTAGCCCTGTAAAGTTTGAGAATTGAACGGCCATTAATTCTCAAGATATGGCACTTTCTTTGGTTTACATATACTTATTTTTTCAAAATCATTGAGAGAACATTTTATAAATAACAAGATGTATTTTATTGTGTGTATATTTATTTATGGTATTCACGAAATTGGAAAAAACAAAAAAAAGAATTCGATTAAGCAATTTAATTAGTTATTTCATAACATACTACTATTGGTAGTTAATTCAAATTTATGTGAATTTATCAGCGTTAATAGTCGATTTATCGACTTTGGTACTAAAAGTATGTTTTTTTATGAAAAATTCGTCCCACTCCACAATATATGCAATTTAATTATATATATATATATATATATATATATATATATATATATATATAACTAAAAAAATACCATATGTTAAGAATAGGAAATCTTTAGGTTCTCACACTTTGTAGGGCTCATTTGGAATTGTAAATTTCGGTTACTATCTATCTGCTACCTACATGTCATGGCTTCTCCGTGTGTGTTTTCGTTAAATATTCTACATATATGGGGTCCTTTCCATTTCCAAATCAAAGTTCAAATATTTTTTCTTAAAGAATTACTGTGGGGAATCTATTATTTTAGAATTTGGAATTGTCATAGTGTTACTCTCATGTGTCAATACATTTGATACATCTTTAATTTTCACATCAAATAATTTAAAAGCCCAATACATATATATCTCGATATTTTTGCGTAACAACTTACGAATCAAATATGCATATATGAGATCGTAATACGGATGACTAATCCTGGATATCCTGCTCATTAAATATGACTTACAGACTCTCTCTCTCTCTCTCTCTCTCTCTATCTTGGCAAATGTACAAAAACAGTAGAGTTAAATCGTTATTCCGAAAACGTAAACCAATATCTTTATTTGAAAAATTTTTGTGGGAAAACGACTTGACCTACTTTGGTCTTTTATGTATATTATTTTTCGTAAAATTTATCGTGAAATGGTACTAAAAATAAAATTATCTGAGCTTAGGGGCAAAAAAAATAAAAATTATGTTTCAAAGGTTTTATCGTTTTCTAAAACATATATCATTGTGTGTATCCTGAATGACTTCGATGCTCGTGTAACACATAAAAATGAACTATATATGAAATAAGAGACAATCAATAAAAATAACTAAATGCCCTTTTTACGATATAAATAATAAATGTATAAAGCTGGCCTTCTGTTTAGCAGGAAATCTAATTTTTATAATAATACAAAATCTTCAGAATATCCACAGTTACATTGAAACTATTTGAATAATGAATGCAGAAAAATACGATAGCCAATAAATGACATAACAGATATTCTTCAGAAAAATATTATTTTTTCTCCAACACTTGAATAGTTTAAACTTTCAATATTTACTTTATAAAGAGTATGGAAGAAAAAATTTGTTTTTGAAAAACATAAAGTTGATAATTACAAAGACTCTTATATAAACTGAAAAAAAAAAATTACTTTTTGTACTTTTCGCCCTCGGTTATCCCTTGGACTTGTCAGTAGGACGATGAGTAATCGATTCCTAGTCTTATAACGATGCTTGATCAAAAAATTGAGAAGTTTATAATGTATAAACAATTAAACTATCTATGTTAGATGAATATTGCGTTAAGATGAATGATTTAAAATTCTTAATTGCATACATCTTAGAAAATAGCATAGAGCCTCCACTTGATTTAGCTACTTCGAATAAATTAAAATGACGTACGTCTCATAAGTGTGTATATATATATATACACTTATGTACATATGCAACCTTATAATATAACTTATTATAAGTCTTATCTCTTCCTATAATATGAAAATCTATCAGATTTTAACGATCAAACAAACTCATCTGTTCGTAGTATATATATAAGTTGTCTGATATAATTATCTATATATTGAAAGAATCTCATTTCTATAAGACTCAAAATGTGATAACGTCGTATATATAGAGGAATTGAATTGAATTCAGAGACTTTATTTCATTCAGCAATAATCGACGATTCCATGTGATTAATGTTGATAAGAACATCTCTCCCATTAATGGATGAACATCGATCACGTTTGTATAGGCTTCTTTCGATTTATCGACAAACTGCATATATTTATACTCCCATAATATACCAACTGCGTCTGTTTTTAATTAAAAATGCAGCGTGCTATAATAAGTACTGCATCCCGAGCGAAGATTATAAAGCTTTTGGAGAACCAAATGTTCTCCTACCTACGCGGTAGAGAGAGGCGGGAGGGAGAGTTGTATTTTATTTAAATGTAGTTATATTTTCCGCATTTAAATAATAATAATTAGAATAATTTTTTTGGATAAAATTTTAAAGGAAATAAAAAATTTCTTAAACCAATAGAAGTTTAAACACGTTGAAATCTAATAAAAGCAGTGCTTTACGGTCGATCCTTCATTGATAATTGCAAATTTATAAAACAAGAAATATATGATCTATAAATGATCAATTATGAATAAAAAAAAATTAACACAAAGTTATAAGAAATCTATATTAAACTATCCTCAATTTTATTGCTTTACTTTTATAAAACAAATTGTACATTTTATTATTATATATCTATACATAAGGAGGGTATGGAATATACGCTTATTTACAATATTCTTAGCTTGTTCAAATTGGCCACTGATACTTTAAACTATCTCGAACAGGCGCATTATTTCAACATTTTTCTGCATCTGGTATTTCTGCACACCATCATCTCAATCGCTGATTGTTCAAGTCAAAGAAAAGATTTCAAGCTCGTAACTCTAACTGTTCTCTTAAATCAAACATTCTTAGAAATAATATCTTAAAAAAATTCCCTCCCATTTTGAAAGTCTTAAATTATTAACCTCTTCTCCCAAAAATTTATCTTAAATTTTGTGTGTTTGAAAGTCTAAGAATTGATGATTTCCTCGCAGTTCTCCTATTTGCCGATCATAAAATTTTTCACATCATAAATCATTCACGACAATATGGATATATAAATTCAAAAAATTACACATACTTGGATATCTTAGTTTGGCAGTTTACGATCCAGTATACTTAAGTTTGGCAGCTGCAAGTTCGTCCATGAATTCCCATCTCTGCCTATGGTTTTACCAGAACAGCAGATACCCGTCGATGTCTCTGGTCTCGAAAGAGATCTTTGGAGTTTCGTATTAAAGGAGCATCAATTGTAGGTAGGATATATCAATGCTGCGAATAACCACAGAAAATGATATTGATATAGAGAAAACTATATAAATATAATGCTAATATTAGCTTATTTGATCATCTTTCTCATTATACATTGGACAATTCCAACAATTTTATGCCTTCATAAAATACCGAATAAAGTTATTATAAAAATCATAAAGTACAAGTAGTGTGAAAGATAATCATAAATTATCGCAAGAAGGCCAATTAAATAATAACTAAATTTTTCAATAATAAATATATTTTAGTTAGTACCGGACATATAATAGTAACGAATCCTCTTCGAAATAAAAATTTCGTGATTATTCCAATAACCGTGGGCAAGGTTTATGTGAAATTTCGCAAGGGTATATAAGTTCAACGCGAAACCTATATTGAACAGATTATTTAACGTTGCGTTAAAAGGTATCGAGATAAGCGCAACAACGAAAAAGACAAAAATATATATTCGTTGTACTGTGTGGCAACGGTAGACGGTTTTTTCCTTTTTCGCATCGAGTAAAATAATCGATCCCATTGCTCCTCTATACTCTTCCTCAGAATTGCATTAAACTTGATTCATCCCGGTATATATCTACATAGAAGATTAAATCGTTCATTATCAATATATCTACCTTCCTTCATGAACCCATCAGTGTCAAATATATATATATAACTTTATAGAGCGATAATTAAAAACAGTCAGCTTTTATTGCATTCAGATTATACGATTTGAAAAGGCGATTTTTATGTTTGTCTTTAAATTAGATTTTTGATATAATTTTATCAAACTTCGATTGTAAATGTAACATGGAATCTGTGTGCGCTTGAGAAAATGAATTAATTGGAACATTTTTCCCCGAAATACTGATTCTTAGAATCCGACGTTAAAAGTAGGAATTTTCATGAAAAAAAAAACTCTATGAACGCACGGTATATGCAATTTATACAGGAAAAGAATGTTAATTTTTATAAGTAATAAATTTTTATAACTTGAGAATGGCAGAGGATCCTAAAACTTTGCAGAGCTCATTCTGAAGGTAATCTAAAGTTACCTCCCTCAATCCAAACAAAATTCGTCACACAATCGTCACAGCCTCTCCTGGCAAAATTAGTTTCAATAATACTTTTACAATAATTTGAAAAGGAAGGCTCTCCTCCCCGCTCTCCGCCTTATCTCGATCTATCTTTTGAAAGAACTATATTATTTTTTTTTTAATTTATAAAAAAAAGAGTTATATCTAATCTTATTCTATGTGTTAAAATATGCGCAAATTGTTTCTCAGAAAAAAAAACAATATTTACAATTATACAGTGCAGAAGAATTAATTTACATATACTTATTCTATTAGCGGTTGATGATTTTTTTATTATTGCGCGCGCACACGACTGCATTTGTATGTGCAGGATGTCCCATTTCAATATATATAGATCCATTTTTTCATTTCTATCACACGATACGAAATAAATATCCAGGCAGTAGTTGTTTAAAACAAAGGGGGTAATATTTTTGATGAATTATTTTGATCGGAAGCTTCAGTTTTAAAGTTAGTTGAAGATCAGGGTATTTTATTTTTTAATGGCAACTCCTATTTTTATCCTAAAAAACTTTTTTTTTCATGGTCTTTAACGACCATTGAATGAATATTCTTGAAAAAGACCTTTGATTAACAATTTTGTTCAATCTTGATATTAGGATGTAAAATTCCCTAGTCACTGAAAAGATGACTCCCTTTCTCCCGAATAACTTTTGTCTGAAACATTTATTCATGTTTAAGAAATCGTGTCTTACAAATAAAAAAATTTTAATTAAAGATGATCATGGGGCTTTATAATATCATTATTATTGTTGTTATTGTTGTCGTCGTCGTCGTCGTCGTCGTCGTCGTCGTTGTTATATTATTATTATTATTGCTGTTGTTATTGTTGTTATTGTTGTTGTTGCTGTTATTGTTGTTATTGTTGTTGTTATTATTATTACTAACCTCACAGCTATAAATCCGGTAAACCACAATGAATATTTTACTTAAATATATTTGAATATTAATTTATTTTGCTTTCAAAACACCCAATTGGCAGAAAGTAGCTTTACGAAGAGATTGTCCGTCCACCACAAAACCACAAAGTATAGTCTTTCTTATACATAATTTTTTTTTTTTTAATCGAACATGTATTGTATTCATATTTTAAGCCTTTGCAGACAATTTCAAAACAGAATTTAATATTGTGAATTAAAAATTCAGTAACTAAAAACTAATAAAATAACCTTTCTCAATTATTGATTTATACAGAATTTTCTCCATATCTAATTCTCAAAATGAGATATTTTCATAATACATTTACGAAATTATCGCTTGAACGTTTGGTCAATTGTTGCTTTATTTTTTTTTAAATTAAAAATACAAATATATGAATTGTTTAATTTTTCCATAATCTTATGACTGAAACATCAAAAGTAGAATATTTTCCATATAACTAGAAATTCTTTTATAATTGTACAACGTATTGATAATGTAGAGGATGTTCAGCAGTAAACAATCTAATTTTTCAAATAGGAGATATAAAAAAAAACATTTAAATAAAGGTAACTGTAAATATTTTCATTGTAATTGAATGATACTTTTAGTGGATTATCAAATCTTTATAAGACGTCCTTGTCAAAAAATAGTAATAAATGTATTTTAACAACATAAAACACAAGAAAGAATTCCTAGTCCTATGAAAAATTCGCCATTTCTTGGCGGGGGGGGGGGGATGAATTTTTACGACGTTGAAATTTTTTAGCTTGCAGAGGTACTGAGATATATATAATATTTTACAATAAGGATGTGGCAAAAATATGGCTTTAAAAATTATCCTCGGCCAATATACGTAAAAGCGATTTTTCATAAAGAATATAAGTTTTGGTGTACAACCAAAAATAGTTACTTATAATGCAATATATACATTATAACATGAATCAGCAACCCCTCGCAGGGTGAAAATAATTGAAACCGGCCAGACAAGGGTTAATTTTCACAATGTCTCATCTACTATTTGATGTTTTTGAATTAGAAATATAATAATTTTAGCACACGATAAATTAAAATTTTTAAAATATATTTTTTATTCATTCGATGTGCCAGAAATTATGAATAGCCAGCCCTCCGTAAAGGGCTGGTAATCTATATAAGTGTCTATTAAATAATAACGAAGAGTTGTTGACGTATCAAAAAAAAAAGCAAAAAACAAAGAAGAAAGTATAGTCAATTTTGAATATAGGAATAGTACGGGAATAGTATACATTTCAGCGCACGTTTGAAATTCGATTATATATGCGCCTCGTCAAATGGTTTATCTACCCGAGCCAGCCCGAGCGAAGCACTTGTGCGGATACCAGTTTTTGGATTTTACACGCGGGAGTCGAAAAACATCACGCTAAACTCGCGATTTCGTGATTATATAGCGGTGTAATAAAAAAAAAAACTTCATCATAATACTTTTATTCGAATATAATGTTTCATAATTTTATACTCGATCTTGCGAAGCCGGATTCAGCTTATAATCCTACAATAATTACTTTTACGATCAGTGTTGTTTTACATTAACGTGATTTAAAACATAAAATTTGTTAACTATTGAGAAAAAAAAACTCTGAAATACCCCGAATAAATAATGCACGAGAAATACTAGGAACGCAATCGATCGTTTTAATGAAAAGGAATGAAATGAACGAAATACGCTCTAATATCGATGGTAATATTATAAATATATAAATTAAACGTTTCTCTCATCGCTAAAACTTGCAAACTAATGTAGGTTAGCATATATTTTGATTTCTCCATTTCTACAGCTATTTCTACATCTTATTGATAAGGTGTATTATGTTTTTTGGTAGTTTTTAAATCGACCTTAATATTCGTTTCCCATTTCTTTTTTTTTCTCTTTTTTTTTGGCAATTTATTGCGGAAACAGTAGACATGACGTCACCAGGGACGTTTCGATCAAACAAGAGATATATCCCCTTCTTATTAAAACCAGCTCTGTGCTGAATCCGCAAGATCACGAGAGAACTGGCGCGAGTCGCGCATTCCTGCAGTCCCGTTCCCCGAGGGCACTACAGCGCGGTGTATTTTATTCGGCTCGGACCTCGCGCCCTGCTTTCGTTATTACTTTAATATATAACGTACGGTACGCGGATACAATTGCATTGTATATAGCGCCCGAGACCGGAGTCCCTCCAGGATCGTAAACACAGTGCCATGTGTTGCGACAATGCCGGGCATTAGCGACGATCGATCCTGCAGTCGCGGGGAGGAGCATCGAGGCGCCCGCCGCCCCAACAATAATAACTCCAACTACCCACTGACCGGTTTAGCGTTTTTTATTAGTACTGGCCGCCGCCGATCGCCGCTGCCCCGCAACGTCGGCCGCCAGCGCCGCGGCAGCTGTCGCCGCCACCACCACCGCCGTCGTATCGTCGTCCACCTGCACCACCAATGTTGTGATCATACGAAGAAGGAAGCGCGTGATCCGGGATAGGATCCTCAGCGACATGTCGTCCGATAAGGTGTTTCGATTTGTTTTTTGTCTCGTTTTTTCTTTTTCTTTATTTTTTTATTTTTTTATTTAGTGTGTTTATCGTTCTTGTTTGAGTTCGTGCGCGAAAATGTAATATTTACGCAGAACGGCGGGGGGGGGGTGACAGAGCGGCGCTGCTGATCCCACTTCGAATACATAACCTGCAAGTTTACCTGGTTCAATTTTGAAAATATTTAAAATACCTGAACGTTACACGTTACATTTGCTCTAGTAAAGAATAAATTTAGGTGAAGCCATAAGCTATTTCATACATGATTGATGAAAGAATGCTTTATTTGCAGTCGTGTTGCGCGCTAAAAATGTAAATAGATGAATATTTAATAAGAGGATAGAACATTATTAGCTAGATGACAGTAAGCTAGTTGAGCGTAAATAGTAAATAAATTTATGCATATATAGATATTAGCAGATATCTTGATCACATTGGTTATGTGCAATCAATACATAATGAATGTTATGAAGTTTATAAAAAGTGAATTTTATAAATTACGCAAAAATGATAAAAAACAACTAACAGGCAGGAAGAACAATCTATTTGTTTTTATTTATTTTATTTATAAAAAAAATTGTAAAAATCGATATTTGGGTTCTGTTATTGTAAATATCGATTTTTAAAAAGAATGCCATTATTTTAATATTAGACATTTTTTAAAGTATAAATTCAAAATGTTTTTACACTTAAAAAATATTAATACCATACAAAATAAACGCTATAAAACATTGTCCTATATAAACTGCTCGGTATTAACTACAACAGATTATAGTAAAATAATTTTGTTTTCGAAAAATCGTTGACTTTTATAATAATATTATTGATTAATTTTTGAAAATATACAATTATTTCCTAGCAAGTGGGTTAACCTTTGAATAGATCTCTAGCATTTTCACCATAGTTATTTACAATCATTGTAGACACATACATAAATTATAATTTATTCATAAAAAAATTCTAAGATAAATGATGCTTTGTATTTATTTAAAATAAACCACCTAACAATTTTTGTATTTAGGGCATATTTGAGTTTTTTCAATGTTATTAAATAATAATAGTTTAGAATTTAAATACATAAATGTTTAAGAGAGTAACTGTTTTGAAATGCTTTACATTAATTTTTAATTATAATATCTTAGTTTAATACATTCACTTAGGACTGAAAATATAAATATTGAAATTATAATAAAATTAATTTTTTATCATATTTATATAGGTTTTGTACCGGTTGGATCAACCTCATGGACCAGGAACAGTTTACATCTCTTGGCGACCAGGCAATAGTACGCACCTTGCTACAACTGGATGTGATTCAACAGTTGCTATTGTTGATCGTCAAGGAGAACTGCAAGAACGCATTCAATTGTCAGGCTTATGTACTGGCTTTGGATGGGATGCAGATGGAGATATTTTGGCCGCGGTGACAAACAGTTCGTCTATAATTGTTTTGTGGGATGCAACAACTAGTAAAAGATCTCAAATAGATGCAGGAGTTAGAGATGGATTGACTTGCATGATGTGGTCAAAACGTAATTCTTTACTTGCAGTAGGGACACAAAAAGGAAACCTTGTCATTTATGATCATTTAAATGCAAAGTATGTTTTTTAATAATATTTCAAAAGTATTTAGTAAAAAAAATTAAGCATGTTTAAAGTGGCACTTGATGAACTGTTTTAATGACTAACAAAATCAAAATAAAATTTATTTGAAAATTATATATTAAAAGTTTCTTAAATATTAACATTAAAGTATTCTTACATAAGTTAACCGTTTATTAATGTTTTAAAATTTGTATTATTTTTTACATTTGTTATTCATAATGAAATTTTATATAGAATTATGTTATTTTATTAGGAGGATACCAATTTTGGGCAAGCATAGAAAACGCATTATTTGTGGAGCATGGTCAATGGAAGGTTTATTAGCTTTAGCTGGAGAAGATAAAATCTTAACTGTGAGTACTAGTGATGGAGATACTCGCAGAGAAATAGAACTCCATGGGGATCCATCTGACATACAGTTTAGTGAAATGAAAATGGACCAAAGAGTTGGTGGAGAAAATACAGTAAAATTATATTTTGAGATTGTCTTAATAATTTTATAAAACGTAAAATAAATCTTTATTATAAATAATTTAGGTCTCACTCATCGTTAGCAAAACTACATTATATTTATATAATATATTAGATCCAGATAATCCAATTGAACTCACATTTCAAAAACGCTATGGTCCAATCATATCATATAAATGGTAATAATTATTAATTTAATCTTGTTACTATATTTTAAAAACAAAATTATTTTATAGGTATGGCGATGGCTACATACTTTTAGGATTTGAAGCAGGTTACATTACAGCAATTTCAACACACATAAAAGAAGTCGGACAAGAATTATTCCAAGTTAAAAATCACAGGGATTCCTTAAATGACTTAGATATAAATCAAATAACAAACAAAGTTGTAACTTGTGGGGATAATAATTTGAAGATACATAGTCTGCAGAATTTGGAGGAAACAGAGAAGGTGGTAACAGTGAGTGGAGAAGCTGGAGTAAGCACAGTGTCTTGGTCATTAGATGGATCAATGCTGGCAGCAGTTACTCATAGTGCAAATATTTTAATTTATCTTGCTCAAATTCCTAAATTAACAAGTGCTTGCAACAATAAAATTGCGGTTCTTGCTAGCTTGAATGAAGTTGCCATCTATTTATATACACTAGATAAGGTATGTATGATTTTTATTGACAGAATCATTTTAAAGTTATAAAAATTATTACTCAGTAATTCATCATATAAAAATGCAATTCTATTTTAAAATATAGATATTAAAAAGTAATTTACATTTAAATCAAATAAATAATTTTCTTTTAGACTCAACCATCGCCGCAATTAATAAATACTATAATAGAACCATCAGTAATTGCAGTAGGTCCACTGCATGTAGCAGTTGCACTAAACAATAGAGCTTTATTTTGGAATTTAGATATTGGACAGAGTAGTAAGTCATCGATTATTCATTTTGAACGAGATTATTTAGCATCGGTAGAATCAATGAATTTAAATGAAATCTATGCTTCGGTGCTGTTTGATGGTAAACTACAGTTGCATGCAGTTAGTATAATTTTTTCTTAAAATATATTCTAAATTGTATTTGTATAAATATAATTTACATAAAGTATTAAATTAATTTGTTCTCATAATTATTTAATAATTATATGTATAAAAATACTTGAACATATTTAGATTAAGAGTGATGCAGATTTAATAAATAAAGGAAAAGATACAAAAATTTTTCCACAAGAAAGTGCCTTAAGTTCTAGAATAACATGCCATGCTCTTTCCGCAGATTTTTTAGTATATGCAGATGATGTAAGTGTATATTTGAAAATATGTATAAACTTTAAACATTTCAAAAAACGTCTAAGATTTACATAAATTATCTTTGTATATTCTAGATGGGCAATGTTATTTATTTTTATCTTACAACATTTAAGCAAGCTCTTAAAATTTCTCATAATAATGGAGTAAAACAAGTATATTTAGATGCAAATGGATCTCGACTATGCTTTGTTGATAATAAATTAGATGTATATCTATATGATCCTCTCAATGAAACTGTGTATCAAGCTCCTGATTGTCCAGACTCTTTAGAGGGTGTCATATGGGATCAAAATATTTCAGAACGTTCAATATTTGCAGCATATAATAGTAACATTATAACAACATATTCTTTCATCAGATATCACATTAATGGTAATAAAATTTTAAATTTTAGCTAGAATAGGATTGCTTACTATAAATCTAATATATAAGATTATAATTTTTTTTTGAAAATAGTATTATTAAATGCAACGTTCTTTTTTTTAAATGTAAATAGGTACGAAAATTGTAAAGGTTAGTGACACTAAATTACCTTCTGACACTGTGCCAGTATTAATGTATTCTGGAGAACTATCATTATGCACTGCAGGCAGTAAATTAATACAAATTACATTATCATCGCATGAAGAAATAGGAAATATAGTTGAAAATAAAAAATTAGTAGAAATTCTTGGTAGACAAATACTTTGCGAGAGGTAATATTTACTTCTATTTAATAAGTTTAAATTATATTTTATTTTGGAAGTTTTTTGTACTATATCATATATAATTTTAGATTTGAAAAAGCTTTCGATACATGTCGAAGATTAGATGATAAAAATGAATGGATAAAACTGGCTGAATCTGCTCTCAATAATGTTAATCTTGAAATAGGTAAGTATTTGATCACCTCTTAATTCATTAAATCAAAAAGGTTTAATATATACAAATATACGAAGTGTGTTCAAAAAGTCAGAGGACTATATTTTTATCGAAACATAATTATTTATCCATTAATATTTACGTGTTTTATTTTACATTACGAACAGCTTTTGCTAATTCTCAGAACACTTATACTAATCACTTTTTTATAGCATTAAGCTTATTCAATAACAATCTGTTTCTTCTCAATCCTTACAAACCGGCATCCTTCCATTTCTCCAATTTTCCAACAGAAAAAAATCACAGAGAAATGATTGGGGTTTTATTTTTCCCAAAAAATCATGAACAAGTAAATATGAGTGAATAAGTGCTAATTATTATCATAATGAAAAAACCACGAATCTTCTTCACAATTCCGAACATTTTTCTTCTTTCAAACGACCGTAATTTTAAGGTAATACTTTTTATTGACCATACAACCTGGTACAACCTTGTAGTAAGACTGATGCAGTACACCACGCTAATTCAATAAAACAATGTGCTAAACCCCTAATTAGTTCCCTCGCTCGATTTTGTTGAAAATTTGGATACTTGTGTGCTTTTGGTGTGCTGATTTAAATAAATAAAATTTAAATAAATAAAAGTAATTTAAATAAAAGTTGTAAATGTTCTCAAAAGAAATTTTTTCTGTTCTATACAAGTGTTAAATTTAATCAACATTTTGGATGGGTTTTCCTGTCTGTATGTGATAATGGGCAGTTTGTAGATTTCGGACGTATCGACATTGTTTTAGACGAATTGTAGGTTGAAAATAATATCAGCATTATGAATCGCTGCGTTAGTTAAAAAAAAAAATAAGTTTCAGAACAATTACTTAATTCACAGAAGATCTATAATTTTTATTAGAAATATTTTTGAAATGCTCGAAAATGTTCAATTTATAGTTATTTTTATGGTTTTTTCATTCGTTTCTTCATGAAAAATCCATTGTCGCCAAAAGATATCGCGATTTCGTAAGGAACACATAAAAAAAATTTTTTAAATACAGCGATTTTCAAGAAAATTGGGCGCAAAAACTACTTGGAATCATAGCTAAAGAGCGTGCAAAATTGCGATATTTGATTAAACTTTCGATGCTTTTTTGTCTTTATTCTTCTGGGCTAGTCGATTGGGCTTTGGTTGGTTTGGATGGTTTCGACGTCACAACTATATAACATGCATATATAAACCACAGATATATAAACTGCTAAGAACGCCTCGTGCCGAAAACAGTCGAAATAATTGCGTTCCACGAGCCAATCGATTATTCGATATCCTCGGAAACTTCCGGGATGGCAGGTCTGCTTTAACAATTTCGGTTTTTAATTTTTTTTATTTCGGCTCTCTTGAAACAGCTCGAACCCATTTCAACCGCTTGTAAGCATTATTTTTTTACTCACGAGGTGGACCTCGGAGATAATCCCTGAGTACATCGAGTAGATTTATCGTAATATCGCGATATCACCATATCACTGTCGACAGTTCGACTGTTTCGAATGGGTTGAAATTGTGAATCTGATTTTTGGACGAATGTGACAAAGTGAGAAAAAAAAACTTTACTCTCACGTAATTCAAAAGGCCGCCTTACTCGTTGAACGCGCCGCCTATGAATTACTTCGAAATTTAGTAGAATTATTCAAATGCTTGTAGTTCAGCCCCATTATTAAAAACAGGGGAGACTATAATAATTGATTATAGTAATTGATCGCGACTATAATGAATAATGTAAGGTTTCCAAATTTGATCAAATTTTTCAGTTTTCTAATCTTCAAAGTAGATCAAAGTATCCTCTGATTTTGAAAAGAGAATTTCTAGATTTCAAGTTTTTGATTTTAATTTTATTAAATACATATAACAATGCGTCCTCGGTAATCATCAAATTATACCGATCGAATTTGTTTGTTTTTTCTCTCCCTTCAAAATCTCAAATGCCAACAATATTAATACCGTCTTGCCTCTCCGACGACAAGCCATCAGGGTATACCGGCGGCTCGAGGACGCGGCGATGGTCTGGTCGCTCCAGAAATTGGAAAACGTTGCCGAGCTTGCCTTATTATACGGCCATGTCTGCACGCTGCTCGGCAAGCACGACGAGGCGGAAAAGCATTTTCTCGACTCGTCCGAGCCCGTGGAGGCGTTATACCTGAGAAGGGACCTGATGCAGTGGGTGCAGGCACTGAACTTGGCTCAAACTTTGAGGCCGAGCGAGATACCGTTCATCGCCAAGGAATACGCGCAGCAGCTCGAATTCACGTAAGACTGGCTTAAGTAGTTCTTTTTATCGAAACATAGATATATATATATATATATATATATATATATATATATATATATATATATATATATATATATTTGTAGAGTGCCTCCGAAAAATTATTATGGGTGTTGAGCTCGGACCACACATGTATATCTGTATATAGAAAAAAAAAGAACGTAGAAACAAGTAATATATTTGTACTTGTAACAGAGCCATATTCTTAACTCATTAGAATAATGGCAGAATATATTTTAGAATATTGATACATCAACAGGGAGAGTGTTCCATTTATGGATATTTCGAGTAGATTTCGATATAATTTATTTTTCTCGACTCTATGAATGCCGTAATTCTCTAAATTTCCTTGGTTATCACGCTGTTATCATTTTTACATTATCGTGTATGTGCGAAATTTCGCAATAATACATAGCTCGAATTAATTCATTTTCATGTATGCGCATAGGTCCTGCTTTTATCGCGTCAATGCAGATACGCAAAATAAATAAAATAATCCGTAAATATAAGCTGAACGTTAAATACAACATTAATTATATGCCTCCTCTAATCGACGTTAATGTATTCTAAATCGCTAACTGCGTGCTGAACAGATCGGTACAGAATAGCGTTAATTATCGAGCAAGTATAAAATTTTTATTAAATATCCTACTTAATTAATATTAATAATAATTAATAATAATTAATAATATTAATTAATATTAATATCGGAAATCTTTTAAACATGTATGAAAATAAATTAACGCACTCTGATGTCGTTAGAAAATTATACGCGTACAATATAGTTATGAAATTTATATCGGATATAATTACGAAAATTTTAAGCGTTGAGATTGGCTACTCTAGGAAACATTTATTTGGGCATGAAAAAATTGAGGAAAATAAATTTCGTTGAAATCTCTGAACCAAAGCTGGCGGCGAGGGAGGGGGGGGCGCAGACTCCTTCCAAGCGTGAAATTCGCCTTTCTTATATTAAAATTTACAACGACGGTAACGGCAAAACGTTGCATCGACACGTTTCAGCCGAACGCCTCCTAAAGCTTCGCTAAAGTAATTTTCTTCGCGCGTCCTCGACAAAAAAAAAAAAAAAAAAAAAAAATATTTTCGTACACGCGCTTCATCGACCGCGAATACCATCAACCGTTTCTAATTCATCATCGTCCGTCGTCGCTCATCTCCCATTGTTCGCTCGACAGTGGAAATTATCCGAAGGCGCTGATCAATTACGAACGGGGCCTCGTCGAAATGGGCCCCGAATTGACGGCGCGGCATCCCCAGCATCGCGTGCAGTGCTTGGCGGGCATCGCTCGCACGTCGATCAGATGCGGCGACAGCCGCAAGGGCGTGGGCATCGCGCTGGAGAACGAGAGCCCGAGGAGCCTGAGGAAGGAGTGCGCCGAAATCCTGGAAAGTATGAAGGTAATGCGGCGAATGCCTTTTGGCTCCTACGAAACTGAAGTAAATATATATATATATATATATATATATATATATATATATATATATATATATATAATGTCTCGTGCAATGCACACGCGTCGTTACAATAAAATAAGTACGAAAGACCCAAGGTCGGTCTTCAAGACAAAAGATTTTCAGCCTCTGTCGGTTTCCTGCACAGCGCACTATATATATATATACATATTTAATTACCTATTAACAGAATTATAGCGGACGTGCGACACAGATTATTCTTAGTTTACTACGATTTCTCTACTGGCGAGTGTGTAATTGCACTGTGGACTTAATGTAGAATGTATAACCATTGGCTGCCAAGGGTTAAAAAATAATTAAATAAATGCATTTGTTTTTTTTTTATAATTTACAGATTGACCATTTTAAATTCTAATTTTCGTTTCGTAGATTTAAATAAAGTCATTGATATTAAAAATATTTAAGATAAAAATAGACGTTGCAATAGTTAAAATTCACGTTCGATATCAATGACAGTCGCGCACACTGTTATTTTTCACTCGAAACGAGCGGTTTTAATCGAAATTTTTTTTAACGATAAAACTATATTTCTCTTTTTTTTTTACTAAACTTAGCAATTTAGCGAGGCTGCCGTACTTTATGAAAAAGCAGAGTATTTTGACAAAGCCGCGTCCGCGTATATCAAGCTGAAAAATTGGCAGAAGGTGGGACAGCTTTTGCCGCAAATAACATCGCCGAAGATTAATATTCAATTTGCAAAGGCTAAGGAGGCTGAGGGAAAGTATGAGGAAGCAGCCAAAGCTTATGAGACCGCTAAGGACTACGACAATATTATCAGGATTAATCTAAACCACTTGAACAATCCAGGCAAGTTTAAAAGGACATTTTTTTAAAGGAACAAAAAAGAACTTTTATTCAATCAAAGGCTGCACTATAAGTTTAGCCATCGACCATAACGGCAATATTGAGTCCTTTACGCCTAAGTTACTTTGAGCGTTGACCGATTTGAATTTATAATAACGGTTTTTTTATTTTTAAAAAAATTGATTTTCAAAACAATATTATTCTTATGATTTGTCAATATATCAATCTTTCAATTTATCCATGTATAATACAGCCAGGAGCGTCGAAGTAGTTCAACAAACGAAAAGTATAGAGGGGGCCAAGATGGTTGCCCGATTTTTCCAAAAAATGAATGACTACAATTCCGCTATAAAATTCTTAATATTGTCAAACTGCCACGACGAAGCCTTTCAACTTGCAAATCAGCATAGTAAGATGGAGCTATATGGCGAAATTCTAGCTAACACGCTCGAAGACGGCCATGCCAGAAGGGAAGATTTTAAAAGCCTTGCTATTTATTTTGAGTCTCAAAAAAACGGTTTATTAGCCGGAAAATATTACTTTTATGCTAGAGAATTTCACAAAGTAAGTTTTAAACAGAATTTTTAGTTATTATGAACATGTTGTGTAACATGCGAGAAAACAGTGGCTATTGCAATTAATAACATAATGATAATTATATTTTACTCTAAAATTTTATTATTTTTTTTTTATTCATTTGTAGTTGTCGCGCAAAGCGGTTTACAATAATTATTAACGAAAAATAATACTTTCAACTGTAATTTATTCTTTGATAAATCTGTTAGATTATAAACATGAATAATTTCATTTATTTTTTCAGGCACTAAAACTATTATTGAAAGCGGCTCAAGTAATGACCGATGACGATGAAGCGTTGAGTATAGCTATCGATACAGTGGCAACGTCCAAAGACGAAAAGTTGGCGAATCAATTGATAGATTTCCTTCTAGGAGGCGATGGTATACCAAAAGTAAGTTTCAGTTATTTTGATAATTGAATTTATTATTTAATATTTTTTAATTATAAACGAAAAAAATAACCATAAAACTTTCTCTAGGATCCAAAGTATCTATTTCGCCTATATATGGCTCGCAAGCAATATCGAGAGGCTGCAAAAACGGCAGTTATTATTGCCAATGAAGAGCAAATTAATGGTAATAGATTTATTTGACCAATACTGTGGCGATTAATGTAAAACGTTAAGTAACTTTACATGTAAATGTACATTTACAGGAAATTATAGAACTGCACATGACGTCTTATTTAGTATGTATCAAGAATTGAAACGAAATAAAATTAATGCACCATTAGAAATGCAAACGAATATGAGACTTTTACATTCGTATATATTGGTACGACTTCATGTAAAGAGGAATGACCATTTAAAAGGGGCAAGGATGTTAATAAGGGTTTCTAATAATATTTCAAAGTTCCCATCTCGTAAGTTTAGTTTATAAATATGATTGAATTAATTATTCTTTTTTATAACATAACAAATAAAAATATTCGATTTATAAATAGTTTGTTTATATATATATATATATATATATATATATATATATATATATATATATATATATATAATTAAATGAAATCTAAAGTAATTGATTGAAATCTTGAAAAATAACACCTTATTCGCTTAAGCGAAAAAATCCATTTAAAATTAAATGAGCGTAATATTTTTTATTCATTTTGTTTAATCAAACTGCAGATATTGTGCCGATCTTAACATCAACAGTGATAGAATGTCATCGTGCCGGTCTTAAAGGCGCCGCCTTCAATTTCGCGGCAATGCTAATGCGGCCAGAATATAGATCACAGATCGACGCTAAGTATAGTAAGAAGATTGAGGCTATAGTCAGAAAACCGCCGCGTTCGATCGAAAAGGACGAGGACGAGCCACTCACGCCCTGTCCGTACTGTAAAAACCGATTGCCTGAGAATGAAGTTAATTGCGACAAATGTAAAAATACGATACCTTTTTGCATAGCTACGGTTAGTTTATTTCTCTTTTTTCATTAGTAAATTTGAGCTTGTATTTTAAATTAAAAAAAAAAAAATTTTAAACAACATGCTTTATTGATAAACAAACATTCAAGTATAAAACTATTAATATTCAAATATTAATTAAAAAATCAATATAAATTTACAAATTAATATTTTTCTATTCTAGGGCCGTCACATAGTAGAAAATGATTTTACGGCTTGTCCACAATGTGATTTTCCAGCGATCAAAAGCGAATTAATTCGGTAAGTTAATACTTAATATATTTTACAGAACTAAGTTTTATTGCTTTTATAGTTACTTAATAAATAATTCTTGTTTCTATTTTACTTGGTGTGAAAAGTTAAATTCGCATAAAATTAATTTATTAATTGAGAAAAAGTAAAATTACGAGTTAATGAAAGTTAAATTCATTGCCATTTTGTAAGATTTGCGCAACAAATTTACATGAGTGCATCGATATTTATAATGATGAAAACGCAAATGATAAATAACAAAACAATATAATTATTATCGAAAACATCTCGAAGTTTTTTTTTTAATTTTTGAAATTTTTCTTTTTTTTTAGGATAATTGAGACAGAAGAAACTTGCCCCATGTGTTCTGAGCATGTGGATCCAAAAAGTATCTCCAGTAGCGTGGATATTCATTCATATCTTTACTTTCACAATGATACTGATAATAAAACTGATACATAGTTACGTGCAGTCCTGATGTGTATTAGAAGATACGTTGTAATTAAAGCAGAAAAGTCAAATATTTTAAGTTTGTATTAGTTGTAGAAATCGTATTCAAGTACTTGATTAACATTAACGGATTAGCATATAGTTTATTACATATAAAACCGTTTGCATAATTGTTATATGAAGCATTTAGAGTGTTATTATACGAATTGATATAAATTGCATATATACATGTCATAAAATTCCATCGAAGCAATAAGGGGACCAGACCTTGAATGTATTTACATGAAAAAGTATTGACAAATTAATTTTTTGGTTACTATAAATACTTATAGAGAAACGCCGGTGCTTTCTTTGTATTAGGTACAATTGTTTTATAATAATGCATTACTTTGTATTCTCTATTTAGTAACGAATCCGTCCAATATTAGTATTACACATATATTTGATTAGAAGTAAGAAATTTCGTAATGTATGTGTGGTGGGTTAAGAATTAGAATGGAATACGTCCATTATTATGAATTTCTATAAAAATTCATTTTGATCTCAAATTGCAAGATAGACTGATTAATGCTAAGTTTATTTATTTTAGAACAATTTATTTAAGTAGTTAATACAAACAAAAAATGTACAATTAATATTTTCTTTAATAAGTACACTAAAATCTCAATGGTTCACGTATTGTGGTTTAAACATTTAGTCGGTAAAGTGGGGGGGGGGGAGAAATTGAAGAGTACAAATAAATATAAAATGCGTTTTTATTAAATTTTATGCTTGGGTTTCGCGGCTGCGGACAAGGGAAAGGTGTACTTGCGACGACGGCTCTGTAGATCCTATCCCTTCGCAGTCTATACTCGAAGAGTAAGGTAATGCCGCGTACATGTGTATCGCGGGAGGATATATTAATCAAATACTTTCAAACTAGTCACATCCCGAATTGTTATGCCGTCGTTCTACGACACATGTTCGGGAGTTATCGGTAGCCGATGGATTGCGCGCACGAGGCCGATACAATGGGGAACGTCAGTCGTTGTAATGAAAAAAATCCCCCCCCCCCTCGTCCACGTCATATACCGATCCTATAGTAATTTTATAACGCGCCGTTTCGCTTGCTTAGCGCCCGATACTGGACTCGTCGTATCCTCCGTCCTTTGACCCCGCCCCCTTTCTTGGTACACCTAACGTAACGATAGACGCGACCAAGGGCCGAATTTTTTTCCAAGCTAAGAGATATCCGCTCCGATAGGCGGATTCGAGACATCTCATGTAGATTTACAGGTATATGCGTGACAACCGTCAGGTGACAAAATTGCGTAATCTGAGAGAGAGAGAGAGAGAGAGAGAGAGAGAGAGAGAGAGAGAGAGAGAGAGAGAGAGAGAGAGAGAGAGAGACAGAGACAGAGACAGAGATTACGATCGCGGAAAATAACACGCAAAAATTCACCGCTCCGTTATTTATACCGGAAACCGTAATTTCGAGACTCTATACGCCGGTTACCAGCAGGCGAGACACGAGGACGACGCGTTGCACGTCGTCGGTAGCCAGCGGTGGGATCTCTTCGGACGTCAATGCGCAGATTCGAAATCGGTCTATCCGACGATACGGTTTAGCGGCTTTAGGGCTTCGATTCGTTAAACTTTGTATGGGTGAGATATAGTGTACCGATTAAAGGATTGTTCATATGAGAAAAAAAAAGATTCATAATCCAATTATTAAATTCAATTTTGATTATTTAATCCATTTATTCCATTGTAATTTTTGGATCCTCTCTCCACGTAGGCATGTAAGAAAACAAAAAACAAATGAACAAATAAATAAATTTGAATAGAAACTTTTATTCAATAAAAATAATATATCTTGTTTGAAATTTCACACTTTCACTTATTTTATTAAAGATTGCCTGAACATTAATCGTACGCATCTTTTTAACAGTATGCGATTTTTTTCACACGATTCATCGCCAACAATTAGACGATCTAAAGATAAATAAAAGTAAATTGAACCGTATGTCGAACTCTGATTCTTTGATCAACAGATCGATGGAATGATTCGTGTGCCATAAAAAAAACATAACCGGTCTATAAATAATTTATGGGAATTTAGTCAAGAAGTCGAGGAATCGTGAAACATCTTATTGAATAATTTACAAGAGGCTTCGGTTTTACAATATCGTGTACACATAACTATTCGAAAGGCGTAACTGTTTTACGACAATGCAGTCTGGAAGAAGAAAAAGAAAACTTTTCTGAAAATCGACATATTCAACGCGAATGAGAGAGAGAGAGAGAGAGAGAAAATTGCAATTTCGAATTCCCGCGTTCGTTGAGTCGGAATTAACGAAGCCGACGACGCGCGCGTATTATTATTATAAGCGAGCTACGCGTTACGTACATGGCAATCGTATACACACCTCATCGTCGGAATTAATTCGAAACTATACTTAAATCGACGTAAGAGTTATAATCGCTTTATTGTTTCGACTCCGTGTATTCACTGTAATGCTCCGATCTCGGGGAGAGCACTTTTCGCATCGCAAGGATATCGATAACGCTCGAAATATATATACATATCACACGCGCGCGCGCGCACACACACACACACTCAGAGCTATGCATCAAAAAAAAATTATGAATGAGTCATAGGTGACTCAGTCAGCGGATAATAATTTTACTTTTTAATTACGGTCAATATCTCCAGTAATGTAGAAGTATAATTGAAGAAAAAAAAATGAATAAATAAAAATATTTCTATTCTATTTCTGTACATCGGACGAAGCCGTTGCGGCGCTACAAGTGTATATATAATAATACATATGTCGTTCGATCGATCAATAAGAATAAAGGTATATACATTGCCAATAAAAATGTACACGTGCTTCTGTATATAAGATGCATATAAGTGCACATAGACGAACGCGGCAATATTATAAGAATCTTATGAAAAAACAAAAAATAATAATGAAGAGTATGAAAAAGTCGAAAAAACATAACACACGCGTACACGCGCATACTGGTGTTCTTAATGTAGATTAGCGCTATGAGAAATGGATATAATTTTGTCATGCTATAATTGAACAGGAAACGCGACGAAAGCAACATCTTGTTTCGTTCCATCCCAAGCTTTTCAAAGATCTGTCATGAAAGGCATGCGCTTTTGCGTATGCCTTTCAATATATATATTATATATATATATATATATATATATATATATATATAGTAATATCTTATTGTTGAAGTACACTATATATACGTCGCGGGAATGCGGCATAACACATCAAGTATAATATATATATTAGTAAGCTGAGGTTGATAATCACGCGAGAATCTTTAATGAGTTACATTATATGTTTACTACGTCATATCTAAACACCATATAAACGTACCTGCTCATATTTGGGCTTGAAAATTTTTAAATACGTTAAAGAATTTGCGTACGCGCGCCTTCGTGCAAACATTTAAGCCTTATTCGGTGTTTTTTTTTTTAATTATTAAAATATTGGCTTAATATACAATAAGCTAAAGTGTAAAGAAAGTTTGTTCTATATGCACTCGTAGCAATGTAATTATTGGTTATTCACACACACACACACACACACACATAAAAGTTTCATTTTAGTCGATTTTCTTTCACATTAAAGTAAAATCATTCTTCTCTCGGTTCGTTTCTCATTTATAGTGTAAAGTTTAAATAAATATGCGTGCATGTATATGCAAAAAAATGCCTCATATATCCAACAATATTCAAACGTGTGGCATAACACATTTGATAGCGCTTTATCCACTCCAAGTGAACATTATATATATATATATATATATATATATATATATATATATATATATATATATATATATATATATTATAATTGCCCCTTGAAAATATTAAGCGCGTTTTAATCATCGTTGTACCATGAACGAGCGCGCTAAATTTTCCCGGCGTGCATACATACATATACTATGTTTTTTGAAACGACTTTCTGTCATAATTCACACACGCATACGCGCACATTTTAGCAGAATTTGCGTAGTTTTATATATGTAGAAATGGTCTTTTCTGCTAAAATCGTTCCACTCTCGCGTTTCTTTTTTTTTCTTCTTCTTTTCTTTCTTTTTTATGAATAAACGCTTCTCGTTCGGAGTGTCTCTTACCGCTATCACACACGCACGCGCGCGCACACACACACACACACACACCTATATATACATCGAAGTCGTGTATTCGTATTATATATCGTATCGTATCGCGCGGCGCGCCTCGTCGACGTTTTATTTAAATTTAGCCTCGGTGAATTGCGAAAAGAGAAATTACGGTCTATCTTATTAACCGCCGCGAGAGTCGAATCGACTTTTCCGCCCTCCCCCCGGCCCCCGCGTTCTGACGCGAGACATCATCAGCAAGTGCCGGCGCGCCGCCGTTCCCGTCGTCAGGCCTTCGCTGCCGTGCATGTGTGTGCCTGAGTGCGGGTGTGTAATGTGTATTACTATTCTGTGAATTAAAATGGTTTTCGAATAGGAGAAGTCGAGATCGATGTTGAGAGAGAGAGAGAGAGAGAGAGAGAGAGAGAGAGAAGTTTGCATATGTAATATCCTAGGGCCGAAAGACGAATTCTCGGCTTTTACAGCGAGTCAATTGATTTAATCAAACGATAGTATATTAAACTTATCGCTCTATCTAAAAATAATGCTATGCGACATCGTTAAGTTACATTGATCATCGTATAAACTAAAAACTAAAGTAAAGCAAGACTTTACCGTGCGTTTTTATTTCAATTTATTTTTTAGAAAAAAAGAGACTAAAAATGTTTTATAATTACATATGCAATGATAAAAGATATTTTCTAATATATATATATTCATTCTTCGCTGTGTACTGCAATGGTAAAAAAATTAAGAGCGGACTAGTTTCCATGTGAAACGCTTGATGATGCATATATTACGTCCGTGCGTTTTTCTACAGTTTTTTTTTTTTTTTTTTGGTTTTTTTATTTATGTCATTAGAATTCTCAAGAAAGAATTATTTAGCTTTTTCTACAGTTAATATGTATGTAGATATAAGCAGATCTAACATATAGAGGAGCTAACGCGCGTTGAATAAGACAAAACGTATGCCTTAGAAAAAAAGACGCGCTGCAGAAACCGCTGAATTATCTTTGAAACTTTTAATTTAGACTATATAATAAATATGAATATATATATATATATATATATATATATATATATATATATATATATATATATAAACGCGCATAATGAACGCGGAAAATATTAGATATGTCATCTCGCTTTTGTAAATTATACATTTTACTCGCAAATTTTGCCATCGTCAATTGCCAGATGCGAATAGGATGACAGGATGACTTGTATAACACTATTGTAAATAATAAGCTGAAAACACTCGGGTGCGCGCGCCCGCGCGCGTGCAGCGTTACTCTGCCACAATGTTCGACGATTTTACTCTTTTCTACATCTCACACGAGACATATGAGAGATGGGTCGTCTGACATTAACAGATTTAAATACGTAGTGTATACATTCACCATAATAAATACAAATTTATACAATGTTAGAATATATTCTATATAAATGTTATGTAATCGTTTAGGATGTTCTGAAAAATTTCCCCAGATTGTATAAAAGCTCTCATCTTTTATCCAAAATTTCTAAACTTTTATATTAATTATATATATTAAGCATTATATATATATATTGTAAAATATTAATTTAAAATCATAATTATGTTGATGAGTTTTTTTTTGGAGAATGTTTTTATTTAATTAATTTTTAATTGAGAATTAATACACTTTGTACAATAATTATTTGAATAATAAATAAAAAGATTTGTAGCATTTTTATAATAACAAAATAAACGACCATTATAGATTTCAAAGCTTATTAACTAAATATTAATTATATTTTCAGTCTCGAAGATTAACTATAGATTGCGATACTTTTAATTATTTTCATCTACGATGATAATGTTTCAGTTATTAAAAGGATAGTTTGCCATTAACGGCAATATATTTATATACAATAAAAAAACATTAAAATCGCTAAATATCGCTATGATTGTTTTCAAAAGTAGTATTACAATGCTCATAATTTAAATTTATGAAACGATACACTTGTATAAGCGATGCCAATTTTACTAATAGAAAATTCAATATTGATACACTTATTTTGAAGCAATACAATAATAGATATAAAATTATTTTAAGCTCTCTGCGTTAATATCGATTATTTTTTTTGCGTTACCGTTCAATTATCGTCGAAAAAAGCTTCGATCTTTTTTCTAGCTGACAACAGTTCATAAGAAGAATAAGTAATTTGCTCCTCTTTTACTAAAAAAAAAAAATATTCATCCAGCAGTTATCATAACGAAGAATGTTGCCGACAAAAGTAAATAAACGCGTGCGCGCGCACACACACACACACACACACACACACACACACACACACACAAACACACATTCATTACTTCAACAAACATATAATTATCTTAATGGCTTTTATCTTTAAAATCTTTTACTCGTTTCGTATACGTCAACAAAGAATAATTACACTTTCATATATGGTAAGTTTCAACATTAAAATTTAATGCTAATAGAAATAGAAATTTCGTTAAATTATACACGATGGCTTAATTCGCTAAGCCTTTTCTAATCTAAATGTTCAATATACAGTTATATTAATATTCCGATATTAAAATTTTATATATTTCAACTATATAACAATAGTGATTTATGACAGTGTTGAATCCAGGAGTGGCCTGTAGAGGGTGGAATCGAAATATGTCAGATACAAATGTCAAATCATTCTGGAACTTTTAGTCATTTTTCAGCGTGATTGTATAAATTATTTACATTTTTACAAATATTATTATTAATAAATACTATTCAATGAAAATAAAAACTATTAAATTAGTCGGATTAAGCGTTCTTCTTTAAACCCGTAAACTTATTTACCTGTGTACGGTGTTTGCGATCGAGAAAAGCTCTGGGTGCGATTAGACTACGGGCAACGTGGCGGGAATCGCCATTAATGAAAAGAAAAGTGTTCCAACTGTCGGATACATATGAAAAACATTATGCTATCTGAAAAGCAAGAAAAACGAAAGACAAAAAAGAAATTACAAGGAAGGATTAAAGCAAACATTACTACTACACCATTGTTTACGAGCTAACTATTAGAATTCACAGTTGTAATTAAAGACACGTCCTAAAAGAGAATTCCGAAAACGTAGCGAATATATAAGACTACAAAAGTTTAATGTAAAAGTAACCATTCGTTCGAAACTTTTTTTTTTTAAATTCACGCAGTAACGTAATTTTTCTTCGTAATTGAAATTTCAAATTCGCGTTTGAAGTCAGTTTTCGCAAATCTCCATAGCGGAGTTTGAATCTGGATTTTTACTCCAATGTATATCTAAGAACGCAAGTCCTATAATTATAGTTTATCGTAGTCGCGTTTTCAGACTTCTCATTATAGAAAACGATCGTTTTCCTCGTCGCATCGTGAATAGTTGTAGCGTTGCTGGAATGTTGAGAAAAACGTGTATAGCTGGATACACAACGTGATTGCAGTATTCAAGAAAACTAATCGCAATACAATATCATACAGTAGCTTTTTTTGCACATTTTCTAGTACATTTTCTAATATTAAAAGATAAACAAATGGTTCATAGTATGTTTGAGGATGTGGATGTGAAAAATGTTTACCATAATTTTGTCTGTTAGCGTTGCGACTTATTGCCATTTTCACGTCTACATATCGTTTGCCACATGCCAGTGATTTATGGAAAAATATTTTCGAAGTATCCTGCAGTAGATTTTTACACAGTTTTTCGATCAATCTAAGTTTTCTAAAAGGAAAAAAATCGACTTAATTGAACCGAGCAATTAAGCAAATCCGAAAGCAATACAAGGCCATCTATGAACTCGCTATCACAGAGAGATAACCGCGGAGATTTAATTTTTTTAGCTGTCCGACCGTCTTGCTATAATGATACAGAATCAGCAGTTTCAATTAGTTTGCGATATATAAAGCTTTAATTTAGGGACTCGATCGTGCCTTTTGATACATCGAGTTTCACACACTTCAGAGCGGGAACAGCCCATCATTTCTTTCAGGAATGCGTACAATCGTTGAGATAATACAGTAAAGAATTCTGTTGTTGCCTTCATTATAACTACTGCATTCCGAACTGACTGAATCAATGAAGATTTTGCTATTAGCATAATTCAGAAGTTTTGGTTCCGAGATGGCTAATAAACAGCAAATTAACGATTTCTTTTTTTATTTTAGTTACAGCACCTACACATCCAAAAGTCATAATGGAACATCCATCTGATGTTATGTCTACGCAGTATTTAAGATTTAAATTTGATTGTTTTCAAGCTAGAAACATTTTTAATCTAATCATTGCCTCGGCGCTAATTAAATCATTTATTTTTGTACGAAGGTCTATGAATTTGATAAAATCTTTGTGACGTTTATGCACGTCTACATATCATTAAATTAGTCATTGGAAAAAATATGTGAACCGTCCATTTTTTTTAGAACCTTGCTGTCTGCACTCGAGTATTAACCATGAAAATGACTTTTCTAAATCATTGCCTCTATTTGAACGATTCCATAAGTTTGACGCGTAATTTTAAGGATTCTCTAAAATCACCTTCATTTAGTGTGTCATCGGATTGGTCCAGCGCCGCGATGTCCCCGAAAGGAAATATTTTGACGGATAAGAAAGATTATTATGATAACAGGACTCAATCGTAAACGATTTGCTTTTATTCGCTGCATTCCGCGACTTTCAGTTTGATTCAGTATATTTAACTCAGGATTCTCGTCAGGTTTCAAAAATAATTTTGCCGCTATGGCAACAGATTGGTGATAATTATGATTTGTACGATTCAGTAGTAAACCGCCTTTGTCTAAAAGTTAAGCGGAAGATGAGATGGGTTGCCTTACTATTTTATTCCAATTGTTGTCGGCCATAACGTCTCATTTCTACGTACAAAAAAATAATTCGTTTTTACGTTAGAGAAAACGAGCTGCTAGTTGTAATTATCGAAATATTTTTTACTAGCATGTGTGTTTCCTTGCTTTTCTTGATTATTATGTATAGAATAAGGAAAAACAATCTATTGGTGGAGACCAATGATTTTGTATTAATCCGTTTTTTTTTTTTTTTTTTTTTTTTTTATTAAAACTATTTACCGCAGCTCCAACTTGATTTGTAAAGAATTATCATTGCTATTCAAGCTGGTATCAGAACAACTATTTTAACATTGACATCATCTTTATTTTGAATATTAGATATAATAGAAAGATTTTCATTAACCGTACTTTTTCTCGCGTAGTTTTCATCAGTTCGCCTGTATTTGTCTCATCGGGGATTTTTAGGAACACATTTCGGTGAAATTAGCCTTTGAAATTTTACTTTGAAAATCATTTCCTAACGATGTTAACATATACATTGAACAATCAATCATATTATCATAAAACATATTATAGAGCTGGTGTTTTTTTTTTTTTATACACGAGGACTGCAAGTGCCATCAAAATTTATGCAATCTTGTAATACGCACGTCAGAAATTTCTACACGACCACGAAGAAGAGTGTTGTGAAAATGTGCAATCTTTAAGGATACGACGACGTGAATTTGAGAACATTTGGTCTGGAATGTTGCGAGAGAAATCGACACGAATGTAAGAATAATGATTTCTTAACGACGATTTTAGTTCCGAGCAACGCTCGCGCTTAAGCATGCGTGATGAGAACACGATGATAAATTCAACCACGAGTAGCTTGAATGGATACATCGCGAACTATCGATTAATGATGGAACTAAAGTCATATATGCATATTGCCAGTGTATATGTATACATTATATATATATATATATATATATATATATATATATATATATATATATAATAATGTCAAGCTACAGCAATACTTAGAGTAAATATTTACTTCAAAATCCATGATTAATTTATATATTTTATACTTATTTATATGTACAGTATATCCTAGAAAGTGAATTCATCGAATCATAGACAATTTTTTTTTTTTTTTTTTGGTTTAGGTAAAATCTATAAAAACATACAATTTACATAAGCTTAAAACATTATGAATGTACATTTTATAAAATGAAAGAAAGATATATAATCGGCCTTATCATACGTTGCGTTCATTACAATCGTTTTGCATTTTATAGTCTTGGTCTTGGTTTGGTGGATTTCTCGTTGGTTTTTCAAATAATTTAGATGAATTTTATGTAATGATAAACATAAACATTTTTGAGTAAAGTATACAGCTTAAAATTTTTTTAAATAACTATATGCTCTCATGAAAACACTATTTTTCAATAACTAAAATCATATTTATAAACTTTTTTATGGTATATATATATATATATATATATATATATATATATATATATATATATATATATTTAAATAGTAAACTATCAAGAAACGTCTATTTTTATCCAATGGCAATTATCTAACGATTAAAGACGAACATACTTAATTATAAAAATAATCCACACATAACATTAAATATCCATTGTGACGGTCACTTAAATTACTGAAGATTGGGAAGAACAATTTATTTCAATTAATTCCAGAAATTACAAATTTGCATGGTAATAATGAACGTAATAGCGGAGTAAAATCCATTATTTTTAAATATCGTTCTTAAAAATATATTTTCGTTTATGTTTTAACTATAATTATACTTATCAGGCAAAAGAATAAATATTAGCAGACGTTAAAAAATGTTTGCTGATTACAAATATAAAATAAAAAACTCTTTAGAAAAGTCTCTCAAAAACACTATAAACACGACTCGTGCGTAATTATAAAATGCAGTATTCAATAACCGCACCTGTTAAAAAAATTGCGAGAGAGAGAGAGAGAGAGAGAGAGAGAGAGAGAGAGAGAAGCAGAGGCGCCAATAAACGAACCTGATAGAACGATATAGAAGAGGAAGCAGAAAAACGCTCACTATGTATATATGCCGTTGCTTCATAAAAATAATTGCACCGTAATCGGTATTGCACCGCGGCACGCGGTAGTCGCGAGTACACACACACACGCGCGCGCGCGTGTGTGTCAAAAGAAATGGGACACGCTGCTCATGTCGGGTTTTCCTATTCTGATGTTGGTAGTAGTGCTACGGTAGTATCCCGCGCTCGAACTCGAACTTAAGCTGATGCCCCCGTTGTATTTCTAAAACGTCTAAAACCCTAATAAGCTGCGCGCTGCGTTTTAGTTCGTACTTCGTAGTCTACAAGAGTATAGGTAGTGAAACTAGAGCGCGAACCAGAGTGCAACAATCTCCCTTACTAATACCCTTTAATGCAGACACAAACAAACAGAAGCACACGCGCAAAAACACTCACGTATTATATAAATATATATATATATATATATATATATATATATATATATATATATATATATATATTGAGTAATTTGCGTCTCGCTTCCTCTTTTATATACATTTCGTTGACATGTAATATTGTGTTTACAAATTTACAATATATACGTTACTATACGCACGGCCCATTACCTATATATATTTATATAAATAATAACTTGCCTATTCTATAATCTCGATCGTGCTCCACTATATTTTTGCATTTAAAAGTGTCGCGTACAATTGAGACGACGCGCGCGCGCGCATTACGATTATAATTTTTCTTTGTTCTTTATAGTCACGCTCGCGCATCGTAATGTTAAAATAACCTGACTTTAACGTTTAACCTGGTGTCACCCGTTTTAATCACTATGGTGAATAGAATACGTTCCTTAAATATCCTGAAAAATTGAATTTTGATCTCAAAATGAATTTCGTAAAGCTGCGCAACATTAATTCTTCAGTGTGCCCCAAAATTCAAAGTGTCAGCGTTACATAGAGAATAAGAGTGGGGTTCGCTTTGCTTCTGCGCAGGAGGCCCGGATCCTACATAGGCGCGCGCACAGCGCGCAACACACAAAGCACATTAAAAGCGCGACGTCGCACACCAGCAAAGCGTAGCAGGAGCTCGCGCTCTCCACTAACCAGCGCTCCAGCAACAGCTGCTGCATCAGGCTGTATGCAGCAGTTATTGTAACTAATAGCAGAACAGTGTATATATATATATATATATATATATATATATATATATATATATATATATATACATACATATATATATATATATGTATGTATGCATGTATGTATATATAGATAAAGCACGCCAGGAAGCCAATCCGCGCCAGTGCAGTTGATGATGCAAACTGCACAACTGCATTGCTGCATGCAAGGCAAACTTGCCGTTTAACAGGTGTGGCGCGCGCGCGTGTGCGTGCGTGTCTGTGTTGTGGCGCGGCGTGCGTGCGCGAGCCGAGACCGAGAGCGGTTCGCAAAACGGTACACACGCCAGAGTATAACATCGTATATAATAATAATAAGATAGGGAGCAGAAAAAAAGTGGGAAGTAGCCGCCGCGTGGCGTGTCATTGCGTTTCGCGCAGAAGATAGAAGATTCACTATTCGGTGTCACGGTGTCTCGCACGATCCCCTTATAATCGCGCGTTCTTGCTGTCTCTCTCTTTCTCTCTGTCTCTCTCTCTCTCTCTCTCTCTCTCTCTCTCCTTTTCGCAGCCTAAATACTCGTTACTTATTACCTATCCTATATACACTCGGTGAATCCGCTGACGCACATCAGGGGAGAGAGAAAGAGAGAGAAAGATATATAGCGCGAGGAGAGGGCGAAGAAAGAGGGAGGGAAAGTATAACTAACAACTATAACTATACGTGACGGTAACACGGCCGGATTAACCACGTAGACGGCGGAGAGAAGGAACGAGGAAGCGGAAAAATGGCCGAGAGCAAGGTGCCGCCGGTATCCCCGGGCAAGGACGCGATGGCGTCCACGGAGACGTACGGTGACCTGCTCAGCAACTTCGTCAGCGAGATTATCAGGAGCCCGATGAATCTCGCCCTTGTGGCCATCATCATAGTCCTCATCTACAAGATCTTCAAGAGCAGGTCGCGCCAGAACGAGCCGGTGCAGCAGGCCAAGGTGCTGCCGAAGATCAGGCGCGACTTCACCGTCGAGGAGCTGAAACCGTACAACGGCATCAACAAGGAGTACATACTCGTCGCGGTCAACGGCAAAATATACGACGTCACCAAGAACGCAAATTCGTACGGACCTGGTAGGTGGCCTTTTCGGAGATTTCCATAAGTGTTAAAAACAGTTATAAAGAGAAAGAAATGAGTCGTGGATCACGGTGTCTTTTTCTCCAATGCTCTATTCAGGGCTTCTTTTTACAGAGTTGATCCAATGGATTTTATTTTTTTTTATTTTTTTTATAGGCTATTGGTTACAGAGTCAATGAACTTAACTATCTTGCAAATTACCGTATAGTGGCTTGCTAAATTTATTCATTTTGTTAGCTTTGCATTTTTCTTTTTTAAAAGTTGAAAATTGGATATAAATCTAAATCTAAGTGTTGAATCTCCCTTTTTTTGTAAGCATATCTCAGAAGTGATTAGCTATAATGATGTCAAAGTAAACTGCATTGTCAGCTTTATTACGAAAGAGAATGTAATGATTTGAAAGAGGGATCGATATTTAAATATTTTATAATACAAAACTGTGCATGATTGTGGCTTGAATTATGGCTTCATTTTGTGACTTTGAGTTTTTTTTTCAAATATAATTGTCATTAATATTATACAGATGTAAACAATTATTACTTTCCATAATAATTATATATAATTTATTAATATATACTACTCTTTCATATCATTAAATGTTTCTATAAATAAATAATTATTTTATTTTATTTTTATATTTCTTTATAAACCATATAAATCAATAATAATAATATTATAATAATATTTTGAATAAAATACCGTATAATTCACTGCCAAATAATTTTGAATTTTAATAAGTTATTGTTTGACAAGACTAATTTATAGATATCGTATTTATATTTAATTTTGCTATCTTTGACTTTCAGAGTGTTAATGTACGTAATTAAATAATGTTTTTATATTTTGTGTATTATATATAGCCACTTTAGTCTTATTAGCATTATAAATGATTTTCTTTTTAAAAACAAAAGAGTAAATAAAAAATGAATATATTTGTGTAAGGTTTAAATATGTAATGATATTTTATGATTACTTTCAAGGCTAAATAAATTTTTAAAGCTAAACTTTTTTTTTAATTGTACAATAGTTCTATTTAATTTCTTAAAATTTTATTTAAAAAATGAGGTAATTATCATAAAAATAAATTCTAAAATCTATAATCAATTTCTATATTTTATTCACATTATTTAATTAAGAGATGGCAATAATGTAATATTAACGAATTATTTTTTCATAATTATTATTTTGCGTATGCAATTACGGTTTCGTAATCAGTGTCTCAAGAAACCTTATAATGTTAAGTTTTATAGATCTCTGAAAAATTGACCGAGCAAAAATCGAGAGGGCCGCCATATTGGATTTGCCATATTGAATTTTGAAAATCTGCTCAAACGCAATAAAACGTGAATGCAACTAAAATTTTTATATTAAATTTAGTTATTCGAATGAAATTTGTTTAATTTATTATAAAATTAGAATTTACATTCGATCATCGCGTTTGATACATTTTGATGAAGTTATGCTAAGCTATAATTTAAACCTAGAGAAACAAGTTATAAAAAAAACTTAACTATATCCATTAAAATTAATCATAGAGCACATTATGATCTAGACTATGTATATTAATTAGATTTTTTAATAAAAAAAATCTATAAAAGTGAATTATTTCTCTATTGAACATAATTTATTCTGCTACTCTTTCTTTTTTTTTTCAGTATTTGTTTAAATGAAAAAATGTACAAGTTATAATATAATTTCAAGCATTTAATATCTGAAAATAGGTGGACCATATGCAGCTTTTGGTGGAAGAGATGCTAGTCGAGGACTGGCTACATTCTCAATTACTCCTAGCGAAGGTGATTATGACGATCTTAGTGATTTACAACAGCAGGAGATGAATTATCTTTTGGAATGGGAAGAACAGTTCAAAGGTAAAATATTTAATTTTATGATTTAAATATATTGAATGAGAAAATTTAAAAAGCTATATGTATACCATTCTGTAACCTATTTGTCAGTTGTAGATTTTGAATCAAGAAACTGCAATAATTTAAATAAATTTCAATTATTTCATGAAGTAAAGTTTTCTAAAATATTTAAATTGTTCCAAAAGATCATTGTGATTTATATCAGTATTTGACCTGAATAAATGACTACTTACTGTTATTCAATTATGTTAAATAATGTATGAAATACAAACTCAATATTCAAGGTCAGCAGAGCAATACATTCATGATCTTTTCTTTTAAAAAATTTTTAGTTTAGAAAGTCAATAGAAAATTTTGTTTGATAAAAAATAGAAAAGATTTTGAAAGAATTGTAACTTTAATTATAACTTTAATCTAAAAACATAAAATTTTATGAATCATTTAATAATTTTATATTATTTAGTTTTAATAATATACTCAGGTTTTTATACTTTCAAAATTATAAGTTGCAATAATCTATTTTAATTATCTTTTGCAGAAATCTAATTATTATTTTTGCATTGACATTATACAAATAATTGTTATATTTTTTTTATAGAGAGATATGACTTCGTGGGGAAATTACTCAGGCCTGGCGAATCCCACACAAATTATTCAGATGAAGAAGAAGAGGGCAGTCAGCTGGAAGGAACTCAACAAGAAGGTAGTCAGCAAGAGGGTGACTCTAAAACCAAAAGCGATTGACTACTTAAATATAGGGCTAAAATGAAACTTCTAATGAACACGACACGCACATTGTTGTTAAATGAAATTTCAGAAATATCAATCATGAGTATATTTATGGCCGCTCATTTGAATGTTTTGCTACTCACTATTATTCAAAACTAAAACAGAAAAAATAGAGACAACGTATTGTATTATCTGTTGATACGATTAAGAACTCTATAAGTATTTCCCGTGTTGGAATTGCGAGTAAATTTCGAAAAACGTAAATTTGTGCGAATATGTTTTTTATATTATTATAAAGAAAATTGAAAAAAAAAATTAATATGAAGCAACATTTGCAAGCTATCTGTAAAATAATTAGCTTATCTACCTAATAACTTTGAATGTAAACAAATCAAAATTTTTATTGATAGTCTGCAGGAAAATGCTTGCTAAATTCAAAAAGTTTTTTCTCAATGAGGGAAGCTTTTTAAAGAAAACCGTTTTAGGTGTAAAATTCTCTTAGGCTGTATGTACTTTTTGTCTATTAATTTTAAATTATGCTCACCATAGCATCTTCTCCATATAACAAAATTGACTTTGGCTCATTTTTTTCATAATTCCACACTTGTGTCCGACACATCTTCTGAAATTGAGGGACGTGGCGGAGTTGTGTTTAAAAAGTCGTTAGTATCGTCATGGATTATGATTCGCTCGAAGAATTCTCGAACATTGAGCTAGTTATAATTGACTTTGGAGATCATAATTTGAATTGTCTAAAGTATATAACAGTAAGTCTCTTCTCCATATGAATTTGACCTTTACAATGTCTCGACCCCTTTTCACTAAATGTACGTCGCGTCGAATTACGCAACGTCTTGTATCCTTTTAATGTTTTATTGTTTGCAAAATATACACCCAAAATTGAAAAGAAAACCTCGAAATTCTAACCAGCTGTAACATTGATGTATGATGTAACGTCAAAGTACATATGGCACCTTAATGCAAGATATATATTTAGTAACTCATCCAAATGTTTAATCTTTGCATGCCCAGAAGCTTGAAAAATGTGCTAACAGGTCCGTTAATGGTTTTAAATGTACTTTCTTGAATAATTACCTCACTGCCAAAATTATTAACATAGAGAGCAAATAGTGTAAATAATTTTTCAATAGTCATGCTAATGAACTCTGCTAGAGATTCAATTTGAGCAGGACTGGGGATATACTTTTATAATATCATATTTAAAACGATATTAATCATTTTATTTGGATCAATCACTTTATCTTTGTCCACATCAAATTCTTAAATTGTTTGTTAATATTTCAAATAATAATTGCTTCCCAGATATCTTTAACTGCATTACTAATGTCAAGCGTGTTTTTGATATCGATCATATTTGTAAAAATGTCATCAGAGTGCAAAACATTCGTAAAATTTTCATAAAATCACAAGTGTATAAACCCAAACACCAGTTAATTATCAGTTATACTTAAATAGCAAAGCAAAAAATTGAAGTTCTTTATTTGAATGCTTCTTTTTTTTACTATTAAATATATTTTTAATTTTTTTTTTAATTTTTGCATTTATCTCATGTTCAAAACTCTTGCTTGAGATACAGACACCTGCACTCTATCATAGACAAATCATAATGAACCTGTTATTGCTGTACTTGTTTAGAACTTTACAAATGTTAATTGAAATTAAATAAATAAATCGTTTTTATTTAAATACGAATACATTCAGAACAAAAACATTGATATTCCAACAAGGTGAAATGTAGATTTTATGAAATTTTAACTATTTTTGAAACATTTACTTTTATAATAATAAATTATTCGAATAATTCATTCTGATGCCATATGTATAAATCGATATATATACGATAAATGAATATTTACATTTATTATAACCAAAAATTAGATACAATCTATCTAGCATTCTGATGTTATTTTGTAAATTAGTACAGTTTTTTAAGTTTAAGAGTGATGCTAATAGGGAGCCTATTCTAGTTATTTAGAGTGTTTGTTCACATTTACTTATTATGCACACTCTAAAATTTTTTATAAAATGTACAAAATAAATAAAATTGTATTCCACAACTATACTTTAAAGTGGAATAAAATGAGAAATCTGTTATAGAGAGTTAGTTCTTCTTACAGAGTATAGTTTTATTTATTTAGTATACTTTAATGTATTTATAGTTAACATCAATTCTTATTTTATGTGAAAACCACTCTTCGTGCTTACTTGAAAATATTTTAATAAGTTTAAAATTGACAAAATTAAAATTACTAAACAGATGACGCCATCTAATGTAATATATGAAACACTTCTATTACATGAGAAAGTTTATTAATTTTTATTGTAAGCGAAGCTGACGTATAAATATGACATTACAATGACATTTTGATGCAAAAGTACTTGGCAGTATGCGTTGCTGTTATTTAAATTGTATTTAACTAAGAAAAATGAGGAGAAAATCCTCGTATGAAGCTAACCCTTTATTCCTCTTTACTGGCTTAACAAAGAATATTTACAGAATTGGAAACATACTACAAAATGATTGATCATTGATCAAGCTGTGAGAGGTTGTCAATGGCTTCAAAATCAAATTGATTCCTTTATGTTGTTCCCGTGGTACCTATAATGACATAGGCGTTGCTACTTATATTTCCATAGGCTGGAAAGAGGGATAAATCAACATGCTTAGAAACGAAATGCAAGTAACTAACAAGAAACTAATACGGACAGAACAAAATAAATTATACACATCGAGACGTAGATTGCTTTAAAAAGAAAAATTAGATCAAAAGAGAATTGAATCATTAGTTGTTTTGATAAGATTTGATTTTCTTGGTTGAATTTGAGCACAACGTACCGCTATAATCTCGTCGACAAGTGTCCTATCAATTCCTTGAAATTCCAGATGGTACCTATCTTTTTATATTGATATAGGATAAACTAACGAGAAAGTGATCAGAATCAAGTGTTTTCGCAAAGAAATTTTTAGAACAAGTGATGTAATGGTAATTACTCTTCATTGAACCAATAATTTCTTGCCCCAAGCGTCGAAATCTGATGTAGGACTATGCAACCAAGTCGGACTAAATACTTTTCCTGGACGCTGATGCGAATCTGTGATTTTCTTCCATTAGGCTTCCTTAAACGTACGCCACAGATCTGCATTGATGTTAATCGAGGAACTCTATATTTCAGGTTATTCGACTCATCATAATCCAGTTCTTATCGATGAATTGTTGTCGCTCGCTAATATATTTATATACATATATAGCCCCGTGCCAGAAAGTTATATTATCAATGTCAGTTTAGAGCTATGGTTGGAAATCACCCAATGGCAAGATGGACTTAAGCTAAGATCGTCAGATTTCCAAAGGTCTAAGTAAGAAGTAAATGAATAGCATATGACGATAATTTGAAATGCAATTCCATCGGTTCAACGAGTGCCGCCGTCTGATCCATTGTCATCGGCGAAACGCGTGCAACGAGATTATTGCGATTGATCTCTCTCTTTCTATCCTTTTAAACCAAATACAGTATAAAATTTAATCGAGTTTTGGATAAATTGAACATATATAGGTGATTTGATATTTAGTGTCTCGTCCCGTATCGTTAGTATCTTCAAATTCTACTGACCCCCTCCCCACCACTCTGTAAAAATCATCTAGTGTATTTCATATTGATGAGCTACACTATATAATAGTGGATCCGATGTTTGTGCTTGAATTCGTGGATAAAGAAGCGCATTATAGAAGATTACGAGGCGTGAATGTATCAGCCAAAACATCAGTGGTATGTAAAGGGCTGATTTTCGAATCATGTCCTACATATATATATAAAATGCCTTTTAGACCATCGCCTATATCTATTGGAATATAAATATAACAGTTTTCCTCTATTTCATCCGGAGTTACCTTTATTCTGGTGTTCATCATCGTTGACAATGAAAAGGCTATATAACTTAAGGCAGGCTATTGGATTCTTTCTCTTTCTCTCCAGATTATCATTTATCAGATCAATTATTCTGAGCGCATTCATTTACCATACAGCCATACTTACCATCTTATTATTTCAGACATGATTCGTGATCTTGAAATCAAAGTGCGTACATCGAGCCTCCGAAACTTGGCTCGATCAATGTCCATCAAACTTCGACACTTTTCGCATGGAATTCGCTTTGAACGCGAAGAAAATTTGTTTAATATTTGAAATATTGCCGACACTTGTACCGGACATTACTGAAATATTTAATTTACTTTTTAAGCAGTATTTTTTTAAGAAACATTGAACAGATGTATTAAACGATAAATCGAGAAAAATATTTGTGATATTTCTGTAATATCCTGTGGGTCCAAGAATATTTTTTTGTTTTGTCGCAATTAGCTGTATACCGATTTAGATGTATTCCGTGCAAAACTTTTGTAATCATAAATTAGCATTTTATTATAATAAACGTTAAGAAATAGCTTTTTTTATGATATTTGCGAAATAATGGCACGAGCCTAAAAATTACAACGGGTTTAAATAATTATACAAAAACAATAAAAACAAAAAAAATTAATTGTATTATTTCATACTGGGTGAAAGGATACTTTGTAATACATGAATACATTATAATTGCTATTCCTCGTGATAGTATGTATGATTTGTCGAGACAGTAAATTGTAGTTTACGAAAGAATTCAATTAGACCAATATTGTGAATATTTCTTTTATGCAAATTGTGTCATTTCGTTTTCTTTATTCTTATTCATATAATGGCATTGTATATAAAATAGTAAATATTTGTAGAAAAAAATCCTGTATATCTTGATTTGAATACATTGGCAGCATATTTCTACAAAGCCAGGAAGAAAAAAATATGTAAGAAAGATGAAAACTGTGTATTTTCTTTTTATGTAAGAAAAAAAAACTTTTTAAATATGTACTGTACAAAGTTACTTTTTTGTCACAACATAAAGAAAATGCTTTTATTAACCATTTGTGCTTTTGTTTCTTTGAATCAAGTAGAAGTCCCGCGTGTTATTATAAATAGCGCGATCTGGCGCGCATGCGCGCACGATGAAATTCTAATATTAACGAAACAAAAAAAAAAAAATAAATAAATAAATACAAACGCGAATTCACGAATGAATCGAAATAAAATAAGTATAAACTGAATTTTTTATGTTATCAATTTGACGAGTTGTCGTACGTTTATCCACATTGGACAAGAAATACAATATAAATTGATAGATTATTCTCTGTCGAAGAACGAGAGTAAATTGTGTTTTACGTTTATATTTATAAAAAATTTCTATATTCTTTGGAATGGTTCTATAGAATGGATTGATACTATTCATTACTTAATTTGTAATATTACATGAATTTTACTGCTTACGATGTACAAGAATTCCTTTGAAATAATTATATATTCCATTGTTGAAATATGAGAGTCAAAGTTGCTTTTTAATCAAACTATACATTTACGTATAAAATTGTATAAAAAGTATAAAATTATTGATTAACCTAAGAAAATCTTTCATGAATCCGATTTTGACAGAAATAAAATATTGTTAATGTGTAACGTATTATATTTTTATATTTTTTACATTGATTATAAATTCAAAGATGGACCTGTTTTTTATATTCACCTAAAAAATAATTTCTAAAATTTTGCGTGTTTTAAAAGTGAAGCAATTGTGTTTTTAAAAAAAACCTAAAATATTTAAAGAAAACGTAACATCATTGGGAAGAAATTAATAAATGAAACAATTCAATTTTAGTGAAAAATTCTTGTTAAACAAAGAGTCAGTTTTGTAGATTTTCTAATATTTACTAAAGTATTTTTAATTTATTAAAGGATTATAAAAGAAGACTGAAGCTTTCTTAGAATAGTATATGTATAGTATATATAATGTAATATAATATAATAAGCTAGTATTATTTTAAAGAATACAAATTCTTGATGCAGCTTTTTTTATGCACCTGCAGTTCAATTTTATGTATGTCCATAGAAATATGAAAATTTCAATCACTTTCTTTTTTGTTAAATGAAAATACTTAACTGTTAAATATATAAATATACAGTGTAGACTATTAATATGTATAAACATTTAAATATAATTTGTTATTGAGTTAAAAATTTTTGTGACATTGTTAAATGTAATGTGAATACATATTGTAATATTTTAAAAATTCGAATTTTTCTTTAATTGACCGAAGATCGGAATTAATATTATTTTTTTGTTTAGAATAGTAACAAAGAAAAATCCAGAGTAAATAGTAATTAGTACTTTTTGCACCAGTATTAAAATTGTTACAGTTTATATCTTTTCTTTTACAAGTAAACGTATTTATACGTACAGTTCTTCGAATAGAATGAAATCTAGTGTACGAGTAAAGTATTGAAAAATATCAGGGGCTCAATGTTTTAGCGGTTTTAATTTACTTTTGAATATATATATACATAGAAGGCAGAGAGAGAGAGAGAGAGAGAGAGAGAGAGAGAGAGAGAGAGAGAGAGAGAGAGAGAGAGAAATATTATTCCTTGGCCGTATGTTAATGATTATAGGATGTAGCTACCGCGTATTTAAATCTGGTTAAACAGCAAAAGGTTCCCAGGGACTATTTATTTCGAGAAGATTAAGGTTATGTATGCTCGAAGACATTTTCAAAGGTAAATCAAATTACGAGTTTATATATTTCACCTTGATAATGACTTTCATGATTGATTCAAGAACAAATTAATTGTTTTTAATGAAAACCCTCTTTTTTGACATTTTACGTTGAAATTTAAAAAATTGACCTTGGCAATGACCTTCATGATGTTTGAAGATTAACTTTATTTTTTAAAAAACTCAAATTGTTCTTGTATTACCATCAAGGGATAATATTTCCCTTAAAAATGAGTTGGGGCCATTAAAAAAATACGTGTCTAATATTTTCCATGTTTACTCGTATATCATCAAGTTTCCTACAATTTGGCAAGTAACACTTACGCATTAGTCTCACTTCTAAGTTAAGGTGCTATTTTTAACAATGTATTACTTTTATAGAAAACAAAATCAGTAGGAATATGCAAAGTAGTTTTTTTGAAGATTCTCACATGACATCAACATGAAAGTTATAAAAAACATTCAAATATTTCAAATGAAGAACTTTATAATTTCTATACTAATATTTTATAACACATTTTGTATATTAGATTTACTTTGGAGCTATTTAGAGATTTTTATTGTAATTCAGTCGTTAAATTTGAAAAAGTATTATTACCAAAAAATTACTAAATGTTAAAAAATTAAAAGTTATAAAATTTATTATATAGCTTTTTAAAAATTTACTAATTCTAGCATATTTTTTCAAAATAAACGAATAGCATATCAATTTTCATATAATTAATATTTAATAAAAAAAATTTATTTACTATTTTTTAATTTGATAATTTAATGGAATTTTAAATTAATATTAAATTTAAATTACTTAATTATATTATTTGAAATATTTATAAAACTTAAATATAAGATATATAAACGGTTTCTAACAAAAGTACTAATGCTTGATAAATCCCACTGACAATTGCATACGATAAAATGTCTAATAAATGCAGTATCCTATTCTAAACAATTTTGGTACGAAGAATGAATTAATAGAAATCTAATTGACAATACTGAATATGATTATGAAAATTTGAGCTCGAACGATCATAATTCTTATTTCACCCAACTTAAATAATGAAAATGACTCAAAGTGTAATCCTAATTTAATCTCTTTTACTCGCCTGTATGGTACAATTATATATATTATTTGAGTCAATAAGAATGGTGGGCGTGCATAATTTACGAGCACAACATTAATATGCTCAAATGTTGAAATTGTTAACAATTAAAATTGCAGTCATGCCGACCGTTGTAAACTAAACAAATTTTTTAGTTACAACGACTTCACAGTCTTTAGAAAATAATATATTTATAATTTTACAATAACAGTCAGACTGACATTGTTTATAATTGATAATGTGTTAATACATTTCAAAAAAGGCAATATTTACTCACCGAGGGAGAAGCAAAAAATTAGTATTATTATTATAATCATTTTAAGACTCTCTATAGGAGTATGATATTTTTTTTCCGACATTGAGATGAAGTTACAGTAAAAATAACCCGTTCATCAATTCATGAAGTAAATTTGATATGAGGGAAAAATACATTATCATTACGCAAATGGCGAGCATCTCATCGAGTATTTAAACACTTTTACCTTCGTTTATCAAAGTTAATGGTGAGAATCGATAGTTTATTATTTAATTTATCTGTTCTTGTCTGTTGACTTTTTTAATAGAAAATGTGAATCTTGAAGACCGAGAGTTGCATGCTGTATGAATTGATGGGTTTGAGGCTACAGCAATTTAATGATTCATTTTTTTTTAAATCTAACGCTCTAAGTTTATCATTAGATTTTGCGACAAATCGTAAACTTTCAACAAAGTATGCGCTAAAGATGATCAACAAAATTCTAATGTTACAAATATATATATATTACATAATTAGTTTAGAATCCGACGCTATCATAACTTCCATATATTTCGAAATCTTATACGAGTCCTCTTAATATACTGTGTCGTATCAAAATAAATTAATAGGCATACAAAAAGTTGAAAATAATAATTTACAATTGCCAGAATATCATTTTTCATATTTATTCCGCAGTTCGTCCCTTATATCATCCCTGTTACAATTGTTTAATGCGTATGGATAAAACGGTAAAAAATCAAACGAGAAAAACAGCTGAAAAAGTGGAGATAACGGTTTTGCGCTTAATAATTTTACTTGTTTCGTAAATTCGTTTGGTTTTCACGGATTTCGTTTAAAACTTCAATTCACAAGTAAAATCGTTAAGTTTAAAGGTACTCCGTCTTTTTCATTTTTACACAAATCAGAAGAGCCTCAATGGATGGCCTTGGGCGAAAAAGATCTTATTTCATTTGCTTTTGACAATTAAATTAAAAAGATTTCTAGTTATAATTCAGCAATAGAAATTGGAAACAATTTTGTATAAGATTCGAAGTGTCATATAGATTCCCTAACATAAAGTTCTTGCAGTCAGCCTCCTGCATACTCATATTTTCTGTATTAAATTAACATGACTAAAACTTTTGAAATATTCTGTGAACCTTTCTCAAATTTTGTCCAGAGGTGTTTTCCATTCTAATAACAACGTACAAATTTTTGAAGTGCCGGCAACCATTTTCTTTTAACCACTCTGCGTTCTTAATGTAGATGGTTTACATTATGTCGAAGATAGTGTATTAAAGAGCATAACTTTAGCTTTAATGCGATATTATCATTATGATCGAAAAAAATATTTAACTTTGAGAGCAATCAATTTTTGTAAAATTTTCAATTTCAAAATTAACCTGGAATTTGATGGGCACGCTTTGTGAGTAAAACCTATCTTAAAATTAAAACCTATACCTATATCGAAAAGATTCTGTGTTTCGACAAACGATTAAATTTAAGATTAAACTTAATGATAGCGATACCAGAGTTGTTTTTAATACTGTATTTTGCCACTGCTGCTTAGGACATTGTTTACATCTTTTAGATGGTCGTAAAGGAAAGCTGCGGTAAAGCGTTTACAACAGAGCGTTTGAACAGACTGAAGATACGAAGGGTATTTATTATTAATATTTGGTAAATTAAAAATATTTGGTAAAAAAAAATAAAACCTTAGTTTTAGGCTATACAAATAATTTGACTTTTTTTATTCTGAAATTGTTTTTTACATAGTCGCCTTGGACTTCAATACATTTTTTATATCTGTTTGCAATATTAAACAAACCTTCCTTAACCTCTAAAGAGCCGGGTTTTGAAGTTTCGAAGCTTTCTTTCAAAGTACCCAAATTCATATCTTGTATCACCCATCAACTACGTACAATGGTCCTACCATGGACCGAGCCGATATATCGGCTCTTCGGCCCTGGAGGGTCATGAAAAATTTTTAGTTCGGTAAAAAGGAATAAAATCATGTTCTCAGGTTTTGAGATGTGCTGCATCCAAATCTGGAGTCTGATCGGTCATAACTGTTCAGAATCACGGTCATTCGAGGTCAAACAAGGTCACTTCAAGGTCAAATGCAGAAATTATGATGATATATACGTTTCTAGAAAAAATTATTTCTGTAATTTTACTGTCAAACTACTTTGACAAAAATAGATTCAGAAATTTATCTAAATAATGATATTGACAGAAATGCGATTGATTGAATGAGAACATTCGGTGTCAAGCGTTCTCAAAATCTATAAATCAATTTTAAATATTTCTCTTAGTAGACTTCTCAACCTGACCTTAGAGAAATCTGCATCCCTCTTTTTATTTGATGTTAAAATGACGTAAAACCCGAACTCAGTGACTCCAAAAACATAAAGATATATCTGTTGCAATGATTCACCCATATTGCTAGGTTTGACCTTCAAATGACCTTTATTGACCTTGACTCTGAAGTGACAAGGTCAAACCAACTTCAAATGAAAACTTAGCACATCAATTTACTGAAGAATAAAGAGGTATCCTAGCATTATGTTTTTGAGCCGATATATCGCCTTTCCGGCCCTTTGAAGGCTAAAAATTGGCATGCTCTGTTTTTGGATCCTCGATTGCATTTAACGACTTTTTCGATGGCGTGGAACCCACCTTGCTTAAAATTGACTGTAACCAAACTACTCCGACAATATTGTATGAATTGAAGTTCGGTAAACTTGATATTCAGAAGCATCATTTCTAAAATATCATAAATGGTCTATCGTTTATTTTCTGAATAATGTTTTCAACCGCTGCAATTGTCGGTAATGGTGCTTTTTTGGCGTCCTGGATGGTGCTCGTTAGTCACTTTTGTGCGTTCCTCGAGAAAATTTTTGCGCTATCTTCGCACCGTTTGCACACTCATACAGTTTTTACCATAAACAGTCACTAATTTACTGCGAATCTGATTACCGGTTAATTCTATTGAACGTACACTGCTTTACGTGTTCGTTAATTCCCGGGCATTCCGGATACACAGCACTATCATATACGCCTATTCGATGTAGATAGCCGCCAAAATTGAGATGTCCAGTAAGCACCTATATAAGATATCGTGGTACCGTTCCGTCCATTCTAGTACTTTTGACATGATACTGCGAGTCCACATACGCTTCGTAGATGTATCCCAACTTCGTTGACTCATTTTTATGATCCGGTTTGATCATTTCTTGTAGACGTATCTTACATTTTCTTTTCATTCAGGTTTTCTTTATTTTTGACTATTCGCAAGTGATTCTAAATCTAACTAAAAGGATAGCCCTTTGCCCGACAGCGCCATAAATACTATTTTTCACTATAGCATTGGCCCATATTACCGAATCTACTACAGATAACAAAAGTGCACGTTCATATCGTTTTGATCCTCCTATATTCGGCATTATTTCATGGTGTACTCTAACTATATTTGCCGTTTTCAGACTTACAATCAAAAGATGTTCTCTGAACAATAAATTAGCGTCTATGATTATTACTTCGAAGTTTACGACGAGGTATTTAATTTGATTTGACGAGCGTATCCTAATAAATTCTACTGTTAAATTTGTTCAAACTGTCTTTCTACTGTTAAATTTGTTAAATCTGTCAAAATTGGTCTAACCTCCTTTTGATTCTAGCAATAAATACTGCTTCTGTTTTCTTTGCAGAAATTTTCAGATCATGCTTTCCTAGCTTGTTAACTATTAGCTCTATAGGATCTCTAAGATACTATATCTCGTTAAAGCTGTAAGCTACGACAATTTAGACTATATTATACTTTAATTTTGCTTATATCAGTTTAATCCCTGATGAGGATCCGTAGCGAGCTCGACACGTTGGACAACTACAGCAGATCTTCAATTAGGGAAAGGTAGTGGGAACAATCAGGTTGCACTTTACTAATAAAGAATTTTTTCAGCTAATGTATTTTTATCGCTGATTAGTCTACGGGGGTGATTTTAAAAAAGGACAGTCTGACAATCATTACAATGTCCAAGTTATTATATTAGGATGTGATATCTGATATACTGACAATGGTTAATACGTTATTCATATCAATTCCAAGTCCCAAAATTTTTGACGTAACCCGAGACGATTTGCGTGTTCAGTAGTCGATCAAATTGGTCCATGTTTCGACGCTTAAAAGAGACGTACGAACTTTTCGACGACTTTGCTTGAAACTTGTGTTGCTGAAGCATTGGGAGTTGATTTCCAAGCGTTTGAAAGCCAATGATGCAAGACCGTACGAACTGAAGCTGAGAGACGTCGAACGGCACTTGCGAACAGCTGCTTCAGCGACATAAAAGAAAGGGTTTTCTGCATCGTATTGACTGGCGATGTGGATACGTTACGATAATCCGAAGCTCATTACCCGTGCATCATCATCGACGGCCAAGCCAAATATTCATGGCGCCAAGCTCATGATATGGTGGGACCAGCTAGGTGTGGTTTACTATGAGCTTCTGAAACCGCGGCGAGGTCTATCGACGACAATTGATGCGTTTGAGCCGCGCACTGCGAGAAAAACGGCCACAATACTCCGACAGGCACGACAAAGTTATTTTGCAGACAATGCTCGCCCACATGTTGCACCGCCGGTGAAAACAGAAACGCTAAAAAGTCCCCCCACCCGTATAGTCCAGACGTTGCTCCGTCTGATTACCATCGATCGATGACGCATGGCCTGGCCCAGCACAACGACCAACGGATTTTTTTTCGCAACGGGATTCGTATGTTGCCAGAAAGATATTGTAGCTAGCGATGGCCAATACTTTCAATGTAACGTGGTTATTCACATACCTGATATGATATGTATTAATATTGATATAGACACGTCAAATAAATCCCATGAGATGGTGTCAGTAGTATCAAATTGGCCATGTTTCCTTAGAGTACGAACTTTTACATGAAACGTGTAATAATTTAACAGCAATTGGACTATAAATAGCAGAGTTATTCGAGATTAGAGTAAAAAGTCACTTTGTAATTTTTTTGAAAAATGGAAAAAGCGAGCTTTGCGTGTTGATAAGGCATGAAAACAGCGTAAAAGCCCAGTAAAACATTACCCGGACACCTCTCCAGCCAAACCAACGATTTGTCGGTGGTATCCTGATTATGAACGTGGTCGTATGGACACAAACCATGTAGAACGTTCGGGTAGGCCATTGGAAGCCGTTACACCGGAAAATATGAGTGAAGTGTTAAAAATCTTAATGAAATATCGCAAAGTAAAGGTTCATGAGATTGCAGAAATGATACGATATCATCTGGAAGCGTATTTACAATTCTTCATGAAACATTCAGCATGAAAAAGGTTTCTTCCAAGTGGGTGCCGCGGTTGCTTTCAATGGAACAAAAACAGCAATGATTTGACGATTCAGAGAGCTGTTTAACGGTATTTACTTCCAATAAAAAGGATTTTCTGCGTCGATACGTGACCATGGATACATCATTTCATTCCGGAGGTGAATCGGCAATCATCTGAGTGGCTCATGGCTGGTGAAAGCCGGCCAAAGCATCCAAAAACGCAGCAGTCTGCTGCCTAAGTCATGGCATCTATTTTTTGGGATACACATGGCGTAATTTTTATTGACTACCTGGAAAAAGATAAATCGATCAAAAGTGATTATTATATTGACTTGTTGGTATGTTTGAAGGAGGAGATCACAGCAAGACGATCGCACATAAAGAAGAAAAAAATCCTTTTTCACCAAGACATGCCACAAGTCCATGAAAACAATGACAAAATTGAACGAGTTGCACTTTTATTTGCTTTCCCACTTCCCGTATTCGCCAGATTTTAGCCCCAAGCGACTACTGTTTCTTTGCTGATCTCAAAAAAATGCTCTAGGGAAGAAAAATTGGCTCGAATAAGGAGGTTATTGCCGAAACTGAAGCCTATTTTAAAGCAAAGGATAAATATTTTTATAATCAGGGTGTAGAAAAGTTGGAAAGGCGTTGGAACGATTGTATCACTCTAATAGAAAATTATATAGATGAATAAAAATGATTTTTGAAAAAACATGTTGTTTTCGTTGTTAGTCTCGGGACTTATTGAACAATGTTTTATATTGATATTATTATGTATTATTTTTAATTTATTTAATTGGACTGTAAGACCAATAGAAATATATATTAATTTAGACTGTATTATATTCATATATTATCACTCTCAACCCACTTGGAAGCTACTCCCTTATTAAGCATGCGTATAGTATATTCCAAAGCAGAGGTCCCATAACCGATTTATGCGGCATGCCTCTAGTGATGTTAGAAGAGTGTCTACGTTATTAGTGTCATACTGCAAGATTCGATTAGATAGATAGTTGGAAATATCCCTTTACATATCTACAGATACCTAAAGGTGCTTGAGAGATAGCATCATGGCTGTCTATCTGGTTGAGTTAAAAGCATTCCGAATATCCACAGCAATGATAGAGCATATGTGCTTAGTACTCCTCGTACCTTGTAAGGCATCACAGGAAATGTTCAGTATTCAATCAGGAGCATCGTTGGAATGCGAAAAGATCGCCAACGATTATCATTCAATACCATGTTATCAGGCAATCATAGTACTATTTGTTACCATGACGATAACAGTTTGTTACCGCCAGTCGATACTGCAAAAAGACTGCCAAACAGGCACTCTAGGCTCCGTAGTTCATCTTGTAACTTAAATGAGCGCTGATATAATTTTCTTACACAGAAATTTGTTAAAAGATCGGGGACCACGTTTACTCGAGATGAAATCATACGGTGGGTCACACAAATCTATAATTAACTTTTGAAATTAGTCTTAGTTTTAATATAATGACATAAAATAAATTTTTTATACAAAATACTTTCAGTTTCCATACATTATTCTTCAGATTTAGATACATGTCTTCATGAAAATATGTGTTATCAATATTTTTGTTAGTAAATAATCTTTGAAGGCTCCATAATTAATTTGTGCACTGTACATACCAATATATTGATCAAGAATAACTTAATAATAATAATAACAAACATAATGATGAACGATTTGTTAAAAAATCGATTTCGAGGAGAGGGAAGGAGTTCTCGAACAATTGAGAGTGTACATTTGAAGGTTTGTTAGGCCCTGAAAAGGGCCGTTTGTCCTCCTGATATGTATGGAGGATGATACCAGGGAGGGGTCCGGTATGTGGAAATGAATGGAGGCGACATGAAGTGTCCCGGCCGCTCGCCACCGACTCGTGCTCCGGTTTCGATGGGGGGCAGTATCCTCCACTAACACAAAGCCTGGCGCGACCGCCACGTCCTTTGCCTTTAGGCGCCACTGGATGGATGATAGGTCCGGTCTGGTAACCTGGAAAAGCAGCTGGACTCCTATAAGTTCCGCCAGAGATGACCGAGGAGAGGGATTACGGGAGTGGGCTGAGTGGGACGACGGATACCGATCTTCACCCGAAGGTCCCTGTGCTTCGGACGCGTCCAGTATCATCACCGTGTTATAAACCGTCGTCTCCGACTCCTCGTTCTCTGAGCTGGCCTCCGAGATCTCAAGTTGCGGGAGCCCCAGGTCCAGGGTCGAAAGGTCTTCCGGGCTGGATCTTCCAGGCGGAGAGCCCGCCGGTTTCGTGGGCGCCAATTGTTGCGCTTGGCGCACTGCCGCTTGTTTCGCCACCTTGGCCTTCGCCGGGACCGTTCACCCGGAGCAGTTGAGCTGGAGTTCGTTGCCGATGCCATCACGCTTCCTTGCTGCTTAAGAGATGAACGAACCTATCTTCCCCAAGCGAGCTCTTGTAAGGGGTTGCGGCCCCAGCTCTGACCGCAAAGGTTAATCTAGGCTAACCGATTCGAGGGGAGAGGAGAGGAGGAAAGGACTCCGGGCAAGGATTTGGAGTTCATCCGTGGGCCTTCCGAGGGGACTTGTCCTTAGGAAACCTCTCAGGCGGCCTCTCGCGAAGTGCCGGTCAGTCTCCGGAGGTCTTGAGCACATTTCTTATTCGGAGCTACTGGGCACCATGTCCGTAACTCCTTTGGAAGAAGTACCCCACCCGGAGTCCGAACCGCAGAGGATGTCTGTCTACCTGCCCGTGGGTGGGAGGACGAGGGAACGGATGATAAGGAGTTACTTGCCTCGTCCCTAACGTACGAGACAGCCCTGAAAAGGGCTGTTAAGGCCGTGGTCACCCACTGGGAGGGAGGAGGAGAGGGGAGGGTCGCCTTGTCCTCTACGAACGAGACGGCCTTGAAAAGGGCCTACGAGGCGGAAAGCCACCCGCGGGTGGGGGGTAAGAAAAAGGGGGGATGTTTTCTTTTTATTAATTTCGAAGAAACACACAGTGTATTGGACTTTTCGGCGCTCGTGATTCGAGTAGGTGATGCATGATGATGTTGAGTAGCACCGGTTTGAGCGTAGTCAAACATTTGACGTAGTACTATTCGAGGTATTCGAGGATACCAGATAATCTAATTTTGATACAGGCCGCAGCGCAGAGTGTTCCACGTAGTGGAAGGCTTTCACTGAATCGATGATGGTGACGTACAGGAAGTGATAATGGTTAACATTGCGAGAGGAGGTTGTTGTCTTTGCAACTGTCGAATACCCTTCTGAAGACATGTTGTTGGTCGTCGAGATACATAACCGCATCAAGCCTTTATGCTCGTACCTTATAGAGGAAATGAAGTGATACTGAGGAGACGGAGATTAATCGAAAATTGAAAAGCCCATATATTCTAAAAAATAAAGATGGTTTCGGAGAGCGACAAGTTAAATAGTACTAAATTTTATAACTGCGGCTAAAATGCCGACGACCATGTCACGCGGTGAGTTCATCTGCACCTGGAGATTCGGTCGAAAGTGGGTAGGTAGACATTGATGGTTTTATGTATGATTGGATTCCATATATCTTGTAGTCGAAGCTTTTGGTGTAGTGCAAGCCTGCTCGCTTTGGAAGAATGCGTGAACACAGTAGACCAGTACAGTTCTGATTCGGAGTCGTTAAAGTATGTTTTCCTTTCTATTGATGATCGATCGCATACATCGGAACCGACATTTTTTCCAGTGATGTTGCTCTTTCTTTCAAGATTCTTAGTGGCCACGTTCTAAAAACACATCGACAGCATCTTTTTATTTTAATGAATTGACCCGCATCATATCCAATCTATAATAACTTGATCTACCAATGTAATTAGGAAAATATTGTATTCGTTTATCAATCATAACATCTAATCTATACTATATATATATATATATATATATATATATATATATATATATATATATATATATTAATCTATTTTAATAATAAAATTTTAGTTTTTCCTATTATTAGACTGAAATATTTTATTCATGAAAATGGCACAGTGAGAAAAAAGTGTTCATTAAACATAATAAATAATATCTATAAAATTTGATAGAATTCATAGAGAAATTCGATTATATAACACAAATTCTACTCTGAAGGTATAAAAAGAAATGGTTTTATCCTTTCTCTATTTTCTCTATTTCTTATTTTTTTTATTGAACTATGTAGTCCTCTGAAACAGTTCTATTGACTTTATTGAAAAATTGAAGAAAATAAAATGAAATGATTAAAATATATTTAAGAGTGGATGATTGGTTTTGAACATTTCACGAAGTTTATAACGAGTAATGTTAGACTTCCAATTTACATTTGCCGAGGAATTCTAAGAAGCGTTTATAGGCTGTAAAATTGGGTTTACAAATAAGAATTTCTATATTTACTGGTAACTGCAGTTCAACATTTGCCAATTGGCCTTTCATTAACGCATAGTTCGCATTGCCACACAATGTGATTCATATCTTCATGTTTATTTCCCCATTTACTTTTTTGTTTTTGTTAATGGTTAGAATAAGTTCTCTAGGTATGTTTTGTGATAACATGGTTGTCTGCAGTTTTAATAGTATTTTTCAAATAATGCTTGCCTTTCGTATATCCAATATTTTAAATCATTTCCTGCGTTCTTATATAAATATTTTTTGTAAATATTTTGATATAAGTCAATTTATGGTATTTTATTTCTTACTTTTATATCAACTGTTTCGTAGCTTGAGGTACTTTTGTCTAAGTTATTTGCTTTCATTTTCAAAAAGAAATAGAAAACCTATTGTTACACTGTACAAGAAATGGTTTTTGTCCTCAAAAAATAATTATTCTTTCTTATGTCTATTTTGGAGGAATTTAATCTTTGCAGAGAATTAAATAAGTTGGAGAATATAATAATATTTCTATTTTTGATGATGTCCATAGCATGTAGTCCAGCGTCATTAAGAGCAAAGCATTTCATAACAGAGACAGAGGCATTAAACAATATAGATTTACTTATGCTAGTCTGATTTTCGATGTTAATAACTGCAGATCCGCAGTATCCGCAGTATATTCGCAGTATTAAGGTTTGTTGTCATCCGTAGATACTGTGCATTCATCATTTTTCTTAAGTTTAATTACTAATTTTGATTTAACTATTGCCTTAACGATTCATATTTGAATGGTATACTTGAATTAATGCAATGAAAAATAAAATTAGCTGAGAGGACCTTTTATTATCTACACGAATGATTGGATTCAAATATTGGGTAAAATTTTTGAAATTTTTTGTCTAAGATTATTTGCATATAGTTCGATACCTTAAACTTTAATACCATAATAAGGCTATGTTTTGCTTACTAAACACACTAAAATTTGGAAATTAATTTTGATTCATATTTACTGCAATTCAAGATAATTTTTTTATATTCTATATGAATTGAATAATTTTTCAGTGTTGTTTATTATACTAGAATAAAATTGAGTTAAAAATTTTGTAGTATTATTTATATAAAAACACTTGTACATATGTAACGAAGATAGACAATGAATCTAGATAACGCGATAATTATCATGCTTTGAATAGAAAACTTTGAGAAATATCTTTGACAGTTGTACAGCCCTGATACGAATTGTTGCAAAATTTTCAAAAATGGACAAGCGGTTCGTAAAAATGTTAGTTTAACTACTGACGAAAATTGAAATAATTAAGTATTAAAAAATATACTATAGATCTTACTGTAGGATCCAGATCATCGTTTTTCTAATTACGTTGAATTGTAAAATCATAAGTTACAAATTAACGTAATTCCTAAGCCCAATTTTAGATATTTTTTTATATAAAACTGGAAGTGTGAGCATTAAAATTTAAGTAAAGATTGTTTCAGCCTGGTATGGCTACTGATATAATTAAATTTCTACTAAAATTCACATATCAGTATAGAAATGTTCTAATTTTTGTTCCAAAAAACGAGTAATGTTGTTGTTATGTTGCAAAAAAATGAATATTCAATCTATTTGCATTTTGTAATTTATAATTTTATACTTATAATTTTGAGTATCCAGAACAACTGAAAGTGATTGGAAACAGTCGGAATATATAAGGACACTTGTTAGCCCTAACGAGAAATTCTTTAAGTGCATGTATATTTCATCTACAATCCGTAGAGAAGAATCAATTCTTTCGGGATCGTCATCATATTTATTTGTATTCCATTACTATTTCAAATTCATGAAATAAAAATAATCATGACATGGAAATGAAGCATAACTGAAATTTATAATCTATTGTGTTCGAAATCCATTCTGAACATTGATGAATTTAGAGGGGCGTAATATTAGGGATTATTCACTCCAAGCCTAAACAAGCACTTAAAAATGCACTTTAACAGTACAAATTACAATATCAAATCATAACATTATACCTAAGAACTGTATACAATTTCATAATAAATTATTATTCTAACACTCTCTTCATCCTCTATAAATAAGTACTAGACCAGCTCATGTACGTCAAATTTACTTATTAGCAAAAAACTGGAATTTCATTGTCGCGCGAACCTCCGAAGTTCAACAGAATTGGATACAATTATGAAAACCTTTGTGAGCAGTTGCTTCATATATATATTTAATTGACCGATGAGGAATATATTATTTTTCTAAATATTATTCTTAAATGAAAAGTTATCGTAAAACAAAATTTTTCTGAAAGATTATTTATTTAATTATGTAAAACTGTAAAATCATAAAATTTAATGTTAGTCGATATCATGTTACAAATATTCCTTTGGTACATGAGAGTTAATAATCGCATTGAGTTTCATAAGCATATTAGAATAATAAATTACCATTATGTGCAAAAATCGCGTGTATGATCAAAAATAAAATAAATAGCGATATTATATCATTTATATCAATAAAATACAGAGTTTCGCACCAAAATCAAATACGCCTTTTATTTACAGAGTAAATATACATACAATGTATGTTAGATATATCCTTGATATACCTTAGGCAGTACATACGACGCAGTTTAATACAGCAAGAATGTATTAATAGATAATAGTTCTTTATTGTATCAAAATAGATTCAAAAATTCTAATTCACCTGTGCAATCCAATTTTTTCGACTTGAATACACGCCCCGTTTTTGTTCTATAATAATGGAGAGAGCAAGAAAATCTATAAGATCTAAAAAACTAAAACTTATAACAAAAATTCAGAAATACCTAAAGTATAATAAATGTTGAAATAAGTATGTAATCCCTGAAAATAAATAAATTATGTTTCCAAATGTATTGAATGAAATAAAAGGTTAATTAAACTATTAAAATGAAATAAAAGGTTAATTAAATTTTAAAGAGTTATATATTTCTTTTATTCCTTTATTTGGTTATTCTTATTTGGGAGGATCTAAATTGAATTAACTCAACTAATTCCTTGATTCGATATTTACTGTAACTTATGAATCGCATATGAATTTGGATTCAATAAAGATATATTCCATTTTTAAATTATGATCTCATGAACATCGTGCACACATATAAAAGTACCCAGAAAGGTTTTGCTCGACTGACATTATAAATTACGTGACGGTCTATCTCCAGAATCTTTAGATTCGGATTCAGAATGTGTAGATATTTCACAGCAACATAATTCAACCTAAAAACAATATTCGTATCCTTACCTGGAATGTCAATAGAATTTTTATCTAGTAATAAATTACTTTTACTTACTACCTATTTGAAGCCTAATAATAGATATTCTCTATTTAGTTTCAAACTCATCTTAAAACTTATCAAAAATTATACACCGCTTACCTTATACGATTAACAAAGTCTAACATAGTTGACTTAATAACTTGCCCGATCTCTATTCGCATTAGTATATTCATTCACCAGAAACCTCTGGACTTTTTTAACTCGAACTAACGATTAAAATTCAGCTTGTTCGTTGGAATGACCCGATCCGGCCGCAGAACAATGCTCATAATAATGTTTTTCTCTTTTTTGGAAATAGTGACCTTCCGTTGGACCGCAGGTTCTTTTTGGAAACAACCCATTCGCTATTACGAACAGTTATACAGATATAAGAAAAATAATTATTTACGCTACGTATGTTAAGTAAAGACTGACCCGTTCCTCCTCCCTTACTAAAACGTTGCTGAAAATAAGGCCTAGGTATGCTGTGAATATGCCAGAAGTGAGGGTACCTTCTCTTTGCCAGTCCTTTATCATGGGAAAATCGTAACGTAAATATGCAAATTGCGAAAACATTTGGACGGGACAACTAGTTCACCGATTTTGATTCTATGACTCTCACTTTAAATTCAAGAGATTAACCCATCCCTTCATTGCTTTAAAAGTGTCTTCCTACTGTATTCCTAACTAGTCATTTTCCTTATATTGCAGGCCACTGTTTAGTCTAAACGTGAATGCAGTCTGTTATTCTTGAGCCATGCTATGAAATGGAGAGGTTAACATTAATCTTTATATATAAAAAGAAAATGGAATCAGATTCATTAACACAATATAAATACTTAAGTATTTATAAATAAATAAGTCAGAAAATCTTTTGATAATGTCAGAATTACCAATAAAATCTTAAAAAATCATATCCCTCTGCTCATATTATATACTCTTATTATTAGGAGTGTGAATAAGTCTTTCCCGTTTTTTGTAAGAGATGGCGCCACCAATACTGTGCGAGTATTCAATGGTTACATATGTCATAATCAAAGCTTATTCATATGTCAACAATTCCATACTAACACATTAGTTAAAATTTTTTCGCATCATAAATTTTTGATATCGTGAAAATGTCGAAATTTGAGCCGAGTCGACGTCATTTGCGGGAAGTTTCACTTTATTGGTTCAATTTGAAGAAATCTGCTGCCGAGACGCATCGATTGCTTCAGGAGGCTTATGGAGAAGGTTGTGTCGATGATTCAAGTGTTCGCGGATGGTTTCGACGCTTCAAAAGCGGTGATTTCGACGTGGAAGACAAGGAGCGTTCCGGGCGGCCGCAAATCTTTGAAGATCGAGAATTGGCGACTTTGCTTGATGAAGATTCTTGTCAAACGCAAGAAGAACTTGCTGAAGCATTGGGAGTTGACCGAACAACCATTTCCAAGCGTTTGAAAGCCATGGGAATGATCCAAAAGCAAGGAAATTGGGTGCCGTACGAACTGAAGCTGAGAGACGTCGAACGGCGTTTTTTCACTTGCGAACAGCTGCTTCAGCGACATAAAAGAAAGGGTTTTCTGCATCGTATCGTGACTGGCGATGAAAAGTGGATACGTTACGATAATCCGAAGCGAAGAAAATCATGGGGACTACCCGGCCATGCATCATCATCGACGGCCAAGCCAAATATTCATGGCGCCAAGCTCATGCTCTGTATATGGTGGGACCAGCTAGGTGTGGTTTACTATGGTTTACTATGAGCTTCTGAAACCGAATGAAAGGATCACAGGCGAGGTCTATCGACGACAATTGATGCGTTTGAGCCGCGCACTGCGAAAAAAACGGCCACAATACTCCGACAGGCACGACAAAGTTATTTTGCAACATGACAATGCTCGCCCACATGTTGCACCGCCGGGAAACATACTTGAAACGCTCAAATGGAAGTCCACCCACCCCCGTTTCCAGACTGCTCAGTCTGATACTCTCTCACATGACGCATGCCTGCTGACAGCATCCTCGAGGAGCAAAAATGGTGAGAATAGGGCCAACGTCGAATTTTTCGCACGGATCGTATGTGCCAGAAAGATGGGAAAAGTGTAGCTAGCGATGGCCAATACTTTCAATAATTCATTTGTAACCATTTTTTCACAATAAAGGCTCAAAATTTGAAAAAAAACGGGAAAGACTTATTCACATACCTGATAGTATTGCATGTTCAATGAGATATCTATTTAATTACTCTTATAGGACTTCCAACAATCATTTTAATCGCGTTTGATACGAAGGTCTTCATTTTAAGTTCAAGATTCTAAACTTTACTCATTCCAGAACCAGGTCAATAAGTTTTTAAAAGATCTATGAGATGAAGCTCGTAGTATCAGAAACAGTTCCTTTTCGGTAGGCATGATTCCTCACAAGCTATGTGATCAAATTACTATGTATATTCATCGATCAGTTTGGTTATTATGGTGAGCTGAAATAAAGAATTTCCGTTTATTTAAAAGAAATGCACAATGTATGTTTAGAGAGATTGCTACACATTTCTGTGGAATAGTATCAACAGTCATATAGTTAAATATTCAATTGGATTCTGTTTATCAATGTGAATTAAAACGTGGTCGTATATTACAGGAAAACATCGTTCAAGATTTCCTATAGATGTAAGTATATCGGAAATGATCAATAAAATCCACCTTTAAATTTTAAATAACCAAAGAATCAACTTGAACGAAATAGTGGTGGTTATAAGTGTTTTAAGAGGTATGTACAGTCATTTCAATTTTACAGAATAAATGGAAAATAACAAATATATAAGGTTCTACTCATATTAGTAGCTGTTAATGAATCACAGATACATCATCATACACCTAAGATTTAAAAAATAGTCCAATCGAAACAGTGGATTTTAAAAGGCAAACGGGATTTAAGAAGTCAAAGGAGTTAAAAGTGACTGAAAATATTATGGCTACTCTATTTTAGGATTTAGGTAGGATTATTTTCATTTATTATTTGGAAAATAAACAAACGATCACCGAACAGTATTAGAAGCCATTATTAAATAATTTCAATAAAAAAACCAAAGTTTGCTTTATTAAAAAAAAAGACAATGCATGAGTGTGGGCGTGCGCAGTTGAAATGGCAAAACTAAGGCGTATAAGATTGAATTTATAAATAATTCATTGTATTGACCTGATCATGTCCCGCGTGATTTGTTATTTCCAAATTTTTTTTAAATGACTTAGCGAATAACGATTACGCACAAATACTTATTTTGAGCGACTACCTCGATCATAGTTCGTCCAAAGCTTAAAAATATTGGAGGCTTAAATGGAAAGGAATGTTGCGGAAAAATAAAAAATATTCAAAAAAGTATATTTCTATATTTTTCTAAAGATTTAGCACAATGATTTACCCTCATATTTTATTGATCTTGTTGTTTTCTTCAGTTATAAAATATCTGTTCAGGTTAAATTTGAAAACGCTTTGTTTGCTCCTTATGGCATATAGGTGAATATCTTAATCTTAACATTTAGAGAGCCGGGATGACGCCTACAGGCGTCATATGTTTTTTCATTAATCAAGCACAACTAAGTGGGTCCTTAAGTTTATGTAGGTCTCTGAACTCGATTTTGTCATGAAAATGAAAATTCAAAATGGCGGAAGTAATATGTCGAATCTATATTGAGTGTTTTTGTAACTTTCTACCTGAATATCTCACAAACCGCGGCGTGGATTGCAAATCGACGAAATACGTATCCATGAATTTGAGGGGGGCGGGGCAAAAAACTTTATAACTATTTTTCTACCCAAAGTGGGCACACAGCCTATATTAGTGTCTACTTGGTTTTTTTTTGAAAGAAAATCTAATGTTTTATTTTCGTAACATGTGCTGGGCGGAAAAAATTAACTTATATAGGAAAATGTATCCCCCTCCTAAAAATTCGACTTATTAGCACGGAAAAATTTGAATCGTAAATAAGCCTGTGAACATTTATATGACTTATTTCCAGCATAATCAGTGAAAAACCGAATTTTAATTCAAGTTGGTCGCCATCTTTAATCCGGCATCATGAATTTTGAAAGTTTGATTGCAGAATCGCATTCAGCAATCCCAAAAACCTCTAGGAAAACATTTTTGAGGCTTTGGAAATCTTCTAAACGTTTTTTAGGAAAAAGAAAAAAATTACCATGCTTATTACAGTACCGGCTAGGGATGACGTCTGCATGCGTCATGGTCCGATCTGCCAAAGGCTTGGCCTTAGTTTAGTCTTTTATGTATGGCCTAAACTCGTTTTCTTTTAGAACAACGGAGCTTTTGAAATTACTCAAATCCCGGCACTCTAAAGGTTAATTATAGTGCACGTAAATCCCAATTGAAGAATATATACTAATAGCACTTTATACATCCAATATTACTATTCTTGATTTTTCTAAACGAATAGATTTTTCCGAACTTGACATCTTCCCAATACCATTTCGATTTAAGATTCCAAATCACCCCAATTCAAGCATATGGTTTTTAAGTTCAGAATATACTGAAATCTTACGATCATTTTAGAAGACCCTACAGCTATTGGTTTCCCTTGCCTATAATGTTTCTCCTATTATGCATAGATTTTATTGTGCATGTCACGAAAATGAAACAGAGAAATTTAGAGCAACGATGCGTGATAAAATTTTGTGCGAAACTCGGCGAAACCACGAGAGACACTTATGAACAAGTGCTTAAAGTGTATGGTAGTGGTGTCCTGAGTCGTAGTCAGGTGCTTCGGTGGCATGCCGATTTTAAAAAAGGCTGTGAGAGCGTCAAAGACAAGGCGCGGAACGGAAGGCCAATTCAAGTGCGAACCGACGCGAATGCGCAGCGCGTCTGCGCCCTTGTTCATCAAGACCGGTGACTAACATTCGAATGCTGGCTGACGAGTTGAATTTTAACTGGAAAACAGTTAGAAAGATTTTAACCGAAAATTTCGCCATGAAAAAGCCGAGCGCAAAGATGATACCAAAGAACAATTCAGATGAGCAAAAAGCCCACCGAATGAACATCCTGAGATTTTCGCTGAAGTATTATCGCTCGAGTTATTACTCAGGCCTGAAAACGGCGAAGAGTACCAAAGAACAATTCTGAACAAAGCCACGATCATCCTGAAGTTTTCTCGAGCGAGTGAAGTATTACCCTCGCGATCGATTATTACTGTATGAAAGTTGGTTCTTTCAATATGACCTTGAAACTAAACGACAAAATCAACAGTGGCTGTCTCCTGGAGCGCCAAGGCCAAAAAAGGCGAGGATGAGCAAGTCCAAAGTGAAAACCATGTTCATTTGCATCTTCAATAGCAAAGAGGTGGTTCACAAAGAGTTTGTACCACCTGAACAAATCGTAAATCAAGTATTCTACCACAATGTGCTCGAAAAATTACGAAAAAGGATGCTCAGAGTGCATCCATAGATCGCGAAGACTTTGGTTCTGCATCACAATAATGCTCCCTGTCACAGTGCGTTCAGTGTCTCTCAGTTTTTTGCGTCTAAAGGCATCGCAACGTTACTATAACTGCCATATTCACCGGACATGTCACCCTGCGACTTTTTTCTATTCCCCCGTTTGAAAAAATTCGTCAAAGGTCGACATTTTGACTCCGTTGAAGACATCCAACAATCTGTGGCGAGGGTACTCTGAGAGGTCCCAGAAGAAGTGTTCCAGAATTGTTACGAAAACTCGAAAACTCGCTGGGATAAGTGTATAGATGCGGGAGAGGATAACTTTGAAGGGGGTCGCAGTGATGTACCTTAATTTTTAAATACACTCCATGTTTGAATTTTGTCGCATTACTTAAATGTCTGACCTCGTATATTCGATTGAAATAGTTTAAATCAACAAAGCTTGAGCGCGTACGCATGCACTTGAGTAAACCGTGGATTATAAACCGCTGGGTTTGCTATTCCTAATGATAATGTTACATTTAAGAGTTTTACAATATACTCGAGATATTTCCGGTATTTTTGGAAAAATCAATGTTTCGCACAGATTTTTTTATCTCAAAAGCTGCCCGTCTATATATCAATATACATAAACATCTGGGTTGTTCCTCAACCCATATATGAGGCACTGCAAGAAGTTATTATATGTGTTATTATATTTTTATGAATAATTTTAGACTTTTTTGAAGCATGATTTTATATTTTGATTAAACTTTCGTAAGGTGTCTCACTAAAATATTTAAACGTCGATTTTTAAAAATTTTATCCTAATTAAGTCATGAAGCGATGAAAATGAAATAATAGTATTATAATATCGTCAAAGATGCCCAATTGAATGTCGATCTCATTGGGTTATTTAGGGCTGTGAAATAATGTATTCAATTATTATTTTAAACAATTGCAATGATAAAGTCGAAATATTAATATTTAATTTGGAAAGGAGATTAAGTCTGCTTTTTTGCTTCTATGAAAAACTTCGTATTTTCTAAAGCTAGGAATCATTGTTTTGTTTCCAAGATTTATTTACGAAAATACATGAATAAAACATTTTGATTTTACTTTACAAGTAACATTGTGTTTTTTTGTTTTTTTTTTTTTTTAATAATTTTTCAGAGGATTATGAACGAAATCTTTTTCAATGCAAAACTTTTTAAGTAAGTTCATTTACATTAGTTCAATCTTTCGTCACAATTTTCATTGAAAGTAATTCTTTCAGTGATCAATTCAGATTTGAATTTTGTTTTATAATTTGCCGTTAATATGTTTCTGAGAAGTGTTCAAATTTTCATTTGACTTTCACATCATGATCGTCATAAGAAAAATATAGCACATATGTTTTCAAAATTAATCCACCAGCAAAAAATATGAAGCTGAAAGCTAATATATTTACAATATATTTCCGTAAATTTTGTTAAAATTATATCTTTGTTTGAAATAGGTATTTCATACCTTACTTATACAAGAGATTCATATTTTGTCATTGCAAAAACCTTGTCTTGCAAATTCTTCCATTAATTTTTCAATTGTAAATTACTTTTATGATATCAAGATAAAATGACCACTTTAAAAAAAATCGATGGACAAGCTTTCGAAAACACAACCAACTTAAAAAAAAAGCGAAAAACAACTCTTGGATATTAATTAAAATTGTAAAAATTATGTTTTAAAACAAAAACGGTCGAGCTTATTAAAATTTAACTTCTTGTTGTATGCTTTACTTACATTTTGTTCTATATTTCGTCCTTAAAAAAGATATTTCCCAAAAAAAAATAATGCAAAGAGAACTACTGTAGATTAGAATCATATTAATAAAACCTATTCTTCAACGTCTTATTTAGAGAAAAAATTTATAACACAAAAATCTTTATTTTAAAGTAATCTATAATTATTGCTTGAAGCATTTTTAAATTTTTTTTTCAAAATTCCCAAATTCAACGCTCAAAATCACGATTTCTATGGGACTTACTCGTGGCTTACCATTAAGTTCTGCATGTTAAAAAAAATTTTCATTGTCCAATTAGATTTGCTTTTATTATAGTTTAGTGAGAAAAGTGATAGAACAGAAGAACACGGATATTTAATATATATAATGTACAATCAACAAGATATCTAAACTGATTTTATAAAGTTTAAAAAGATTTTTTTTTAACAGAAAATATAAAAGTAGTCGTAGATATAATGTATTTCATTACAGGCAATTTCCTAATAGTTTGATGTAAACCGTTGAGAAACAATGTAATGGAATAATTTTCATCATTCTAAAGCGATAGTCCCCTACTGTTAAGGTAACTGTATCTGCACATGCACATATAGCTAAATAAGTGAAAGGGCATGTTTTGCGCTCTTTTTACTTTCTGCAGTTCGATTAATTCTAGGCCAGTATATTACATCGATTTCATTCAACGCCGTTATTTCTGCGATTAATATTAAATTTTTTTATCGTATATTTTTTTAACGCGTTTTAATTTCATTATAATATTGGATTTTTAACAAATTTAATTTTGCCAATCATTGTATTCAATAAATTATTTTGAGTTCGTCCTCGTTATTGTTCACGGATTTCAGTCCACGTTTTGTTGTTATTTATTAATTTCATTTTACATCAAACGAATATAAGAAAAATCATATATCTTCCAGGAGTATAGCCATTATTAACTTCATTATGATCCAAGATTTTTTCTTTAATTTATACGTAAACTTACTATATATATATATATATACGCACGCTTGCATTTTCTCACGAGAATATATCTGAATTATACGGGGATGTGCTTTCACTCCACCAAGTTCAATACACGTTCTCAATAACCGGTGAAGTTCACGATATATATCTATATGCGCATATATGTACAAGCGTCTTATCGTTTCACTTGTCGCGCATTCCACCCGGCTTTACTCGCCGATGCTTTATTTCTGTAATACTTTATAAGTATATATATATATATATATATATATATATATATATATATATATATATATATATATAATATGGCGCAGCGCGGGAAAGGCGGGGCCACCCGCACGCGCGCGCGCATGACTTTAACTTCGCGATTCGTTTGTTCCGCGGTTTCCTTCCTCGTGTACTTGAGGAAAATGCGCGCGAATCTGATATAATACGCGCTTAAGTAGCTAATCTGGGAAATCAGTGAGAGAGAGAGAGAGAGAGAGGGAGGGAGGGGTGGCAGAGGAGACGGCGAGCGAGGAAGACGCCCGGGTTGAAATCTGAATACTTCTGAATTGGCATGGCTTTGTAAATATGGAACTTTCCATTATTTGAGGAAGCCACGGTTTCGCTCGAAGTTTTAAAGAACTTTCGACGTATGTATACGGCTGAAAATCAGCTGCGCGCGTCTTTTCCAAATATTCGTTAATATACGGCAAAATCGTCAAATTTCATTTTGTGCATTATATACGAATTGCCGGCAAGAAAGCCATGCCTAGCAATAGATAATTTTGCGCGCTCGTATCGCGCTCGCGCGTTTTTTCTTTTTTTTTTCTTTTTTTTTCATTAACGAATATTTTCAACAATCTTATAGAATATTAGCCATATACAATGGGCAATTATTGCCCGGCAATTGTGAATACGGTTGGCCGAGTTCGTCACCGTGCATCAACGAAGATCACACGTGGGTTTATCCGCGCGCACCCAGACGGATCGATTGCGATTTCGATTTTAGGCCGCTGGCTCGCATCTCCATAATGCCCCGGAGTATTGCCACGCGTGGCTCGTAGCCCAGGGTTAACCAACGCCTCTTTTTGTCCGGTCTCCAACTTCCGCTCCTACGTACATATATATATATATATACGCACGCGCGCGCGCTTACCTATGTATAAATTGCCTTTCTTCCTCCTCCCCTGTACATCGCGGATTTCGCATCGGCCGCGCGTTACACAGTGCGCATTAAACTCTTCCCCGACGTCGGTGGCTCGCTCGATTTCAAGGACGCGCCGAGTGCGACGCCCGTCGGCCGCGCGTTTTCAATCCGTCATTTCGCCTAAACTTTCGAATTGGGATCTTTCGGGCGATGCTCGCGCCAGTTCGGCGTCGATAATGTTGAAAAAAATCATCCTCTGCGTAATGCGTTTTCACACAGATACCGGTACGTTCTCACGACTATACGAGGAGGCCGAAAAGATAAGTCGAGGCTTTTTTGTTTATTTTTTTTTGTTTTTCTTTTTTTCTACAAATATGTATTATCTTTATTTTGAAATTTATACATTCGTGTGAATAGAGATGACGCGGTCAATAGATGGATCAAAATTAAGTAAGACATTGTTATTACGTTTCATTATTTAGCAGTCTATTAATATGTCGGCTTGAATTTTTTTTTTTTTTTTTTTTTTTTGTTCATGAAAACGAATGGCGTCCTTAACCGTGTCAGTGCACTAACTCGAACGACCCACATTCACGTTCGACACATATATGACGTACGTATGGATCGGCGGATTAAATAGCTCGACTATCGACTCGGACCTCCGATGTTCTCATCCCCGCGAGCGTTTTCGCGCGAGCCCCGTCGACTCCCCGCGAAAAAAAAAAGAAGAAAAAAAAAAATAAAACAAACAAATAATCCCAAATTTCTTCCGTCTCGGGCGGAAGCGACGAGCGCGATCCGCTCCGTGAGCGCGTCGCGCGCCGCTCGATCTGGAGTGCGTACGAACGAGTTTCGGGCCGAACTCGTTTCTTATTTTTCGAGAAGACAAATAAGCATACGCGCCGGGCGCTGAAACGAGGGCAAAAAGCCGATGTAGGCTCCGCTCGAACGAGGAATAATTGTAACGCCCGTGTGCGACGGCGTGGGACCGCGGGCCACGGCGGGCGCTGGCGTCTGCTCGATTCTTTTATTTTCTGAATGTAATCTATTTTTTTTTCTTTTTTTTTTTTTTTTAAACGCTTTTATAAGAGGCATTCGTGCGGATTTTCGTGAGTTTTAGAAAATTTGATTTATTGTTTGCAGATGATAAGAATGAAACGGTTAAACATGAAAATTTATCTATAGTTGAATTTAATTTAATTCGAAGTACTTAAACAGTAAAATACGCGATTTTTTTTTATTATTCGTGCTTTTTTATAATCGCTGATTGTACGATTGATATTTACGACATAAAAAATAGATACATTTATATATATATATATATATATATATATATATATATATATATATATATATATATGTTCCGATTTCAATTGCACGAGCACAACAAATGAAATATTCAAATAGTAAAAACAGAAAAAAAGCAGGATAAGCATTTGGGCGAATGAGCAAACACGTGGTGCATCGGGCGATAACGTTCAATAACAATACATAGCATAACACATAACTATACCTTGTGTAAGTTCTCTTATAAAATTGAACAGTCATTCGGCTGCGATAAAAATGCTTCTGTGTAATATTAAGTAAACTTGAAAGAAATCTACTCGAGTTGTACCTCGTGACCATAATTATATCGTTATAGCGTTATGTTATATTGCGTTCAAGTGTAAAATATATTTAATATGTTGGTGTATAAATCAGCTATATTTATTCTTTTTCTTCTACTTAATTTAATGACAAATAATTCTAAGGGGGAGGGGGTGAAATCGGTTGTGAAAGTCAACCCAAGATTTGTTTTTCGTCAAATATTTCAGGAATGAATAAAGATCTCCGATTAAAATCAATCTCAATATTCGTAGAATAAAGAAATTTCTAGGGGTTTCGTTGTTCAGTTGAAAAACGAGAAATTCCATGTTTTAGAATTACTTTTCATTTGTTTTACTACTTATAAAAACATGGTTTTTTTATTGAAATAAAGATCGTCTGAAAAATATAGATAAACATTTTTGAATGAAAATAGTAAGAAAATATTAGACACGAATCTCACATAGGTCCATTAGATCAAATTAAAAACTTTATTCGTTATACCAGCAAATCTTAAAATAAAAGATTGATTAAAGAATAATATTTTTGAATACTCGAACAAAGCCGTGTAAAGTGGCGCGAATTGAAGTAAAAAATTTTTTTCTCGTAACATAGCCCATTTTTGGAATTTTAAAAAAAGAACAAAATTCGAATTGAAGTATCAATCGTTCAAACAGACAAAAATTAAGTCGAAAACAATTCTTTGCAATTTCATTGTGTTTATTTTTGGGATATTAACCAATAAATAACAATATTAATACTAAAAACAAGAACTAGATAGAATTTATTAATATAATTACTACCGATCTCCGCTTAAAAATTATTTGATCTGTCCCATCAAACAGTTCCATTAAGAATCCATCTCGTTGCGTTACGTATTCTCAATCTTCGACGTAGTTCGGTTTAATATTTCATTATTCGCTTCGTTCAAAAATCTCACTTCCAGCATATTTATATTTTCTTTCTTTTCTTTTTCTACTTTGCTACTTAAGTCAGGAGAATTCAGCGATGTGATAATGAACTTCGTAGAGTGTGCACAGAGCTTCGAAAGCTCTCTTCTACTTTTCCAAATCTCGATCTTTCTGTTCAATCTTACATATTCTCCTCATTCACTATGACATCTCTACATTATAAATATGGCTTTAATAAAATCACACAGTTGATATTTTTGTTGATTTTTTTTCTTAGAAAAATATCTCATTGCTAACGCATAAATTTGTGTTCCAGAAACGTTCTCTAGATCATCTGCGTCTACCTTGTTCATGGTCCATTTCTTCGAAATTGTGTAAAGTCGATTTTATATATTTTAAATAATTTCTTACTATCATGGACGCACTGAAATTGTGTTTTTATAGATCGACATATATTACATTTATTTAAATTGTTGACAATTGTAATGAAAATTATTGTGCATTGCATAAATCAAAAAAGCGACAAATTATACTTTTCTTCACTATTTTAAAGTATAATATTAGCGTTTTGTTATTTTTCAGATTCGAATATATAATATTTTTCTAGAACATAGTCCCTTACTTTCTCTGATGAAACAATGAAGCGTTTCTCTATCAACCTTAGAAAATTCATTTCGAGGTTCTTTTCTCAGCGACTTATTATCTTTGGTGTCGTTGCAGAAGTTCAGTTATCCATTTGTAATTGTAAAATCTCCGAGCGCGTATGGGTTCTTCGTTTCAAGTCTGGTTTTTTACTCTTAATCGGTACTCGCTTAGACATTGGACCATCGAGGTGCTTCTTTGAAGAAAGCTATCGTGTAGTTGAATGGTGTCCTGGTCTCGCTTTTCTATGATCTAGACATCTAAAATAATTTTTTTGTAAAACTATCAAAAGCTCCTACTGAAATCGATAAGATAAAATTATGCGCACGAACAAATGCACCAAACCATAGTAATTTATCTTCATTATATGACCGAGACCACGAAATTGTGGATCGTGATCTGATAGATAAGACGCGAACATTCTCAGCGCATAACAACCTGTGTATCGAGAAGCAAGAATAAAATATTCACCGCTGAACTTTTAATTACGAAAGCCTCCACCTATCATCACATTATGGCCTTCATGACAAGTAAAAAGTATTTTATTAGTAATGTTCGTAGATAAGGAACCATTAAATCAATATATATTAAATAAATACCCATTGAATTAATTTATTAAAAAATAGGTTTGAACAATAAGTTTAAATGTAGAAGATAGATTTTACAATAAATAAGTATTAACGTTATATTTAATAAACTAGCATAAATAGGTTGACCTATAAACCCAATTCAATATTTTGCTTTCCTGAGTCAAAATAAATTTACTTCTGTTTTTTGGACAGTAATTTAGAAGAAACTAAATTTGTAAACAAATCAATTTCCGAAGATGGAATCCTAATTCCATTACTTTACACTATTAGTATCCAAGATATCCAATAACCCAAATCAATTTATTCATATTTTTCAATTGGCAAACGATCGAGCCCCGTATCTCAGATTCTTCGGAATCGCTCAAGTTACTATAATCTTTGAAAAAATCATGACCAGTAGAACACAAATAGATCCAAATTCGGGTTTTCATTATTTTCAACGCAAATAATACCGATATACATCAGTCAAATGAATACACGACAGGTTCAATCTAAATGCAAGTAGGAGATTCTGACGTGGAATCCGAAGAAATAACAATATCTCTCGGAATATATTGTGACATAGACTTATCTTATTGTGTCATATAAACATATAAATAAAAGACGCAAAAATTCCGAAGATCATAAAAGTTCTTCATACCACGTTGTAGGTAGAAGATCTATAAAATTTATTTGTACTATATAAAAGCTTTGTTAAGTCCATTATTGATTATTTTAATTGTACATATTTATCAAACGATCGGAAATATACTAAAATCTTGAAAAAATTCAGTCTCTCAGCTGTACGTATCTCATCAGGTTATCAGTAAAGTTCGCCATGAAACGTCCTTACGCAAGAATCGCGCTTACCATATTTACACGTTAAGCTGCAATCTTAGATGGTAATTTGTTTGCTTAAATATATTCTGATTCCAAAACATCAACTCTTAAATATATTAGCAATTACATCAAATTTGATACAAAAAGAGAACATTAACTAACAATAAGTTCGAAATCGACGATTCATTTCTATATTGAAATAGGTTCACTATGAATCTTTATAAATATCAATAATCACTTCAATATTTATGGACACGATTTTCGCATACGTAATACGAATCATATGAAATCGTTTATCCCATTTCATGAGACATTAGGAAAAAATATTTCAAAATCTTCGAATATTAGTAGAGACAGTGGAATTTTGTTTTCGATGAAAAACTCGATAAAAACCTTTACTAATGGACGCATAGGAGAGTAAACAGTTGTAAATTAAATAAAAATTAAAGATCTTTGATATAAATTATTAAAAAATGATCGCAGCATAATATTTTTCATTGAAAAGTTTTTTTAACGATTATTGAATTAAGATTTTGATAATTACGGATAATGTGTGAAACTAAATTACTATTATGTTTATATTTCCACATTTTAAATCCACATGATTTGAAACTGTAATTGGAAGTACGCAGCATATCCAAACTGACTGGCGATAAGATTTCAGTGAAATCGATGGATCAAATGAGCTTAAATTCGAGGATGTTATTGTTAAATAAACTTTTTATAGTATGAATAGAGAACATTCGATTTTTACATTTGAAAAAAGTCGTATAATTATATGACTAATTTTTTAGTTAAGTAATAATTAACTTTCACACTTTAGATTTTCAAGTTTATTCTATTTTCGCAAATACAATTTTCTTTGTTCATATCCAACTAAATATATTAAACAACAATATCGACAAATTTTAATTCGTTGGATACATCGATTTCATTGAAATTCTACGGTCACAGAATTTGGATTTGGTGCGTACTTCCTATTATATCTTCAAATCATATGTACACAGGTTGAACAATAAATTCACAAATAATTATAATGTTAGTCTAATCTATATGTATAATTCTCTTGTAAGTAGCTATATCATTAACCCAAGGTAATATTAGAAACACTCGTGCCCAAACATGTATCGATAAATTCGTTGTAGTATAATGAGGGGGAATCCCAAACTGCTACCTTTTGCAACAACCGAGCGGTTTGAAGTATGCTCATCCCCTCCCCTCTCTTTTACCTGATTATACCTGAAGTTAATCCGCCGAACTTCCGTAAATCTCGAGATATTGCAATATATAATAAATATAAGTTTTCTATGTTAAATGAACCAATTCTTGATTGGATCACTTCATCTCTACAACTAAATGATGCGAAGTAAAATAGTACTTCCTCCATAACCGTGCCTATGCGACATAACAATGCAGATTTAACTAGCTTATAAAGTCCTCAAATTATAACTGACTAATGTCCACTTATTGTAGAAAAACTAAATTTTATAAATATTTCACATATTATTTTTTTATTTTATAATTTAAAGCTAATGCGTCCCCCTAATATTGATCAATTTAATGTTTAAATAGATCGGGAATAACAAGACTACTATGATTTGCAATGGAAACACTCGCAGTGTCTCTATACGCATTGCGATCAGCGACCGGTGGAATAATTTATTTTTTCTTCATAGACAAATCAAAAGTACGCAATTCTCTCAAATTTCTATGCAAATATTATATCAATCCAATGAGGAAAATAATCGCGTCCTACGTCAATTGCACAATGAAACGATAAAGTCTCGATTCTGAACAATGAGCTGTCCGTAATTCGTCGATCGAATTTTCCATTCGGATTGCCACATTGGCGTTTGGCGTCCCCTTCGAATCGCCCTTATTGCATTGATCCCAAACGTTACGACGGCGCATTAAACCAAATATCCAATAGCTTCCGATCTCGAACTCTTCGGCAGATACAACACCCGAGCTGTCGCGCATTATGACGTTCGGCTTCCTTCGTATATATTATATATATATATATATTATAATAACGGAACCTCGCCCCTCGAGTCCCATACTCAAATCAAGAGAGCGACCATCGTGGCAGATTATTCACGGCCAGCCTCCCCTTCCTCGAGCCTATATAAGCGCTATAATGCTCACGGGAGAAAGCGCCTCTATTGCCGATATATGCTGCAGGTATATATATATATATATATATATATATATATATATAAGTGTATACTACGGAGTGTAATCGCGCATGGACACCGAGCAAGCGCGGAGGCGCGGTATAATAGAAAGGAAGAAGAAGAAGAAGAAGCGAGGTGAAGAAAATGGGTGGGGGGGGAGTACTGCGAGATTACAGATCGGCGAGGCCCGGCACTTTTGTTGAGCCAGGTATATATATATAAGAACCATAACAACGCGCAGCTGCAGCGCGAGCCGGTCGCGTGCCAGTCGCGCGCGCGCGCGGTACGCTTTGCATTTTGTGTGTGTGTGTGTGTGTGCGCGCGCGCTTGTGTATATGCATGCAATGCGTATATGCATGCACACTGCATCGCCCTGCATCTACTTTTGCGGCCTACGGGCGTGACGACGGGGCGGTCGACGAGGTAAACGGGCGTAAAATGGAGAGCGAGCGAGGAACGAAGTCAATTTTCGAGAATATATAAAGGAGATTGTTTCAAATCATTGTCCGTGAACGGATTAATAATTAATTTTATAGGCATTGAATAATTGCCATTTAAATCGAATGGAATTAATTTCAATTCGAAGTCTGACGTTCAAAGTGGAAATTGAATGGAAACAGAATCAACTAATTGAGTTATAATGAGTCATTTTACACGCTCCTACCGTGTTCGGATTTCATATTTAAAAACTGTATCCTATTTTTATTCGATAAAAATATACAGCGAGAAATGCCAATTGAGTTGTTTACGCGAAACAAAAATAAGAACTTTGTATTTCTAAGAAAAATCTCTATACTTTGATACTTGATATAATCATTGCTATTTTTTGAAATACCATTACTGCTCGGAAATTTTCAGGGATTTTCACACTTTCTCATTATCCTGTTATCAATATAACAATTTAGTTCTACGTCAGTCTTTTACATCTTCCTGTGTATGTTTCAATTTTTTTCTCATAAGAAGAACGTTTCAAGTTTGGATGATAGATTTTAACGAAATTTATTTACTTCCATTCTTGATGCGTCTAAATACTTAATTCCTGAAGTAATGAAACACAATGCTCAAAATCTCCTTAATCTGTCATTATAAATTTTGCCATTATAAAGCGCACACAAGACCAAGAATTTTTAAATACTTATTTATTAATCCACGTATACATAAACTGTCTACGTACCATTGTCAGGATAGTTCCTTATAGTCCTTTTCAAGATTAAAATAATTTATATAATATTTATTTATTTTTACAATTAAAAAAATCGAATTTCTCAGTTAATATTTACTTATTTCATACCAATAGATAGTTAGTAATTCGAAAGCCACAAGTTAATATTTCACATTTAGAAAATATATCGTTGACAATAATCACCAAAGTTAATTACAAATGTCATCAAAGTCATTGATATTCCACGTCTGCGCGATTATAAAAATTATCGAGTCGATTATAAATGTCATATTCGCAACGAAGTATCTGCTGCGCATGTGTGTTACTAAATTCAAGTATTTCTTGTATATATATATATATATATATATATATATATATATATATATATATAAGTATATATATATATATATATAACCAATAGTTTGTGTAATAAATATCTGATCAAGTTCAAAAAAGTATTATTTAATAAACAATCCACTAGTTCTATAAAATCTATTTTTTTAACGTAGTAAAAGTTTTTTTTATTTTTTTGAGGTAGTTGTTTTACCAAAAACAATCTTTTATTTAAACTATTCAGAACGGTAATTGCAGAAATATTAATGAAAAGTAAAGATACATATAATGATATTGAGTCATTTGCCAGTTTACTTCATTTTCACAATTTTTTTCTCACATTCCCAACTATTTTTTTATGTATAATTAGGTTTTCGTAGAGATTTAAACAAATCATTATTATTAATGTATTATTCTAAAAAGGAAGTCGATGTGTCTATACATGAAACAAAAATTCTTGGAGTATAACAATCTGGTAAATTTTTATTATTTTTATTAAGTCTAGATTATCTTTAAAATAATTATCGGACTTGTATTTATTTATTCTTTCCTCTATATATTTTTTCATTCTTTTTAAAAGATTGTTAGACATAATTTTATAATAAATTTTCTTACTTGGAACTTGAAAAACATCCGATTTATATTTATTTTAACCACTTTTAATAAGAACTGCGCCTTTATCTGATCTAGTAACTGTTGGATCTGGGAAATGGTCGATCATTAACAAATACTTAAAAATTCATTCTTTTGTGCAATTCTTTAAAGATGATTCCGTTATTATTATAATTTTTACAAGACATTAAATTCATCATCACAATATTTTCTAATGGCATATAACTGCATTAATATATATTTATATCTTTGTATGGCTTCTTTAGTTAAAGTCAATACAGATACTTTACAAAAAGTGACACTATTTGTAAATAAAAAAACTTTATATGCCTTTTCCTGCTTAAAAATAGAAGAAATTTCAAACAACAATAAGGCTATAGATATATATATAGTCATAAATTAACAACAATTATATAGAATTAATGACAAAAATAGTGCCGTTAACGCAGGAAATTATTGCGTGTATATGTAACGTCTATTCGCTGTGTGCCAAACGAAAATTTTGAATATATTAAATACAGCCCGAATATTTCAACCCACGCTGCGGTAAGGACAATTAAATTCAATATTTACATATGTATTACAGTTAAGAAAACCGATTCGGAATTCCAAAAATCTATATTAAAATTTTTCTTTTCTAATATAAATGGTACAACCAAGTACTATGAGGTAGAAGATTGATTCTTTAATTGGCGTTAATTTGTAAGGATCTATTGCTACAAATGCTTATTTAGTGATTCAGTATAGATTAAGTGTATGACCTAGAGTCTGTAATATAGTATAATATTCATGAAGTATAACTAAAGTAATTTTGAGTGTTTGGGTTAGTTACTATACATAGGTTGTTATTTACATTTTCAGCCCAATAATGAAAAGACAGTAATTTATTATCAGAAATGGCTTTATTGTTTTTCGAAGTATTCTCCATGATGATCAATACACTTTTGCATGCGCTCGAACCAATTTTCGTAACAGTTTTTCCATTCCAATCGAGGTAGCTGAAAACATGGTTTTTGAATGCATCAACGGTGTCGAAACATGTTGACCGTGCAATTTATTTTTCATGTGCGGGAATAAGAAGAAGCCATTGGATATCAAATCAGGGCTATAAGGCGGATGACCCATCAATTCGATGTTTTGGCTTGTCAAAAATTCGTTTATTTGAACCGATTTGTGAGAGCTCGCATTGTCGTGCTCGCACTGTCGCACCTTAGCATCAGACGTGCTTCGAGCACGAACCACTTTTGTCGGATTGGGCTCGTCTTGGAAGACCCGTACAGTGAATTGCTGTTTTATTTTGGGCTCAAATACATAGATCCAAGATTTGTCACCTGTATCAATGTTATACATAGCTTTTGATGTACCGCGATTGTATTTTTTGAGCATTTCTTTTCACCAATTGACACGAGCATCTTATTGAGCTTTTGTCAAATTATGCGGGATCCAACGTGAATAAATCTTTTTATAACCTAAATGGTCATGCAATATCTTATTGATGCTCGTGATACTAATAAGCAAAGATGCCCTAATCTGACGGTATATTGTATGACGATCTTGCTTTATCAGTTTGCGCACAGCACCAATATTTTCTCGCACAACAACCGATTTGGAACGACCTTCACGGAACTTGTCCAGGAACGAACTACGGCCACGATTAAATTCATTATACCAGCGTTTCACAGTGGTTAATCGATACACTCATGTCTTTATGAGCCACGTCGAAAGTTGTAAGAAATCATTGCACGAAAATTTTCAGGAGTTAGCTCCATTTGTCCGCTGAGACAAAATTTTCAAGTCGCTGTAGATAACACAAGTTATACTTAAATGACCAAACGTTCTGAAGAAGGTGATGGTTAAAAAGGTAAAACTTTCAATTAAATACATCAGATGGCGTTTGTAAATACTTGGTACGCCAAGGCTTAAAATATAAATAGCAAACCTCGTATATCCTTTACTCAAAGTATCGCCCATTGGAAGCTGTAAATTTTTTCAATCTTTATGGCAATTTATGAATTTTGGACTCAAAAAATTTTCTGTCCTTCGAGTCCAAGAACGTATCGAGCCAATTTTTTATTCTCTCTACTGAACTGTATTGATTGAAATTATTCTGCATTAATTGAAACGAGTTGTAGTCAGATTGTGTTAAGTTTGGGCTGTAAAATGGGTAAGGCAGAATTGTCCATCCACTATTCTCCAAATAGTTTTTGACTAAAGTCGTATCATGTGGCCGAGCGTTATCGTGATGAAAATTTATTTATTATAAATTCTCATATTTTGTCCATTTTTCCTGTAATGTTCGGTTCAAACGGATACGTTGGGGTAGATACTAGGATCCTTTGATGGCTTGACCACTCGGAAACAGTTCGTATTATGCGACACCCTTTTGATCCCATCATATACAATGCATGATCTTATTTACGTGATTATTTTGTTTCGGTGTCGAGTGGGCGGACTCGCCTCCAGTTTCCAATCATTTGAATGAATTTCAAGACTTTTAATACTAGGCGCAGGGAAACGACTTGTTGCGTGATACCCAATGATGCAGGAAGTTCTTCTTGAATTTGATACGGATTCTTGTCCAGCAAAGCATGTAGTTCCTTATCTTCAAAACGTTTTGGCTTTCCAGACCGATTTCTGTTTTCAACTTCAAAATAACCATTTTTAAACCATTTGAACCACTTGCAGATGTCGATTGACCAATACATTCCTCCCTAGTTTCCGAAAGCAAACGATAGGTCTCAGCTGCACTTTTCCTCGCATATAACCTACAAATATAACATCCGAGATCTGAAATTTCTGCCCAGAATCCGCTGGTGACACCATCTTTTGACAAACGCTGGAAATTTATTTATACATCCAGTATTTTTCTTGCTATAAACTAAATTTTGCTCTAAATGAATTTTGTAAATGATAGATAAGGGAGCGATTAAATATATTCGTTGAAGAAAAATTCCCTAAAACTACATATCATGAAAGGATGTTGAAAGTTTTCTGAAAGAATTCTCAAAACAAGATATCATCCGTTGAAAAAGTATTTAGTCATAGGGTTCTAAAAGGTTCATATGTACGTTTTATTTCCCATAACAAAGAATACGAGAATTCTTTTTAAAAAGGAACGTGAAATTTTACATGATGCCTGTAATTATTGTACCCTATTTACATACTCCAGTAGTGTGCATTTGTGTATGCTTTAATTGGTTCCCTTTATCCACGAATCGGCCCATTTCTTCAATTCCTCGTAAGAAGTGAAGTGCTGCTCAGCCAGACCATAGTCATGGATCGAAATGGGTGGTAGTCTGAAGGAGCAATGTCTGGTGAATGCGGTAGTATAATAATAGATTACTCCAAACTGATCCCACCAAATGTACAGGATTAGCTTCTTGCTACGAATGTTTGGCTTGGCCATCGAAGTAGAGGCATGCCCAGGGTTACCCCATGACTTCCTACACTTTGGGTTGTCGCAGTGAATCCACTTTTCGTCTCCCGTCACGATTCAATGTAGAAATCCTTTGCGATTTTGCCTTTTAAGTAATTGTTCGCAAGCAAATAAGAGACGCTCGACGTCTCTTAGCTTCAGTTCGTAAGGAATCCAATTATCTTGCTTTTGGATCATACCCAGGTTGGTTTGGAGAAGTTGTGAAATAGCTTGCTGAGTCACTCCTAACTCTTGTGCAAGTGCTTCTTGCGTTTGGCTCGGATCTTCCTCCAGTAAATCTTCCAATTCTGTATCACCATACACTCTAGGCTTTCCACTGCGTGTTTTGTTCTCCACATCAAAACCACCACTTTTAAATTTGTGGAACCACTCCCAACAACTTCTCTCACTCAAATTAACATCACCATATGCTTTCTATGAGTAGCCGATGTGCTTCAGTTACAGATTGCTTTAAATGAAAGACGTAAATTAGTAATTCTCACAAAGGATGCTTACTTGGCTCAAAACTTGACATCTTAACACGATGAAAACTAAGTGATGCTAGCAAAAAGTCAGAGGTATTAAAAGGTTATATTGTTTCCAGATGTCAACATATACTATACGACTTTTTACAGCTGACAATTTCGATGTTACCTTATCGGTGGCGCCATCTTTTCAAAACTGTGGAAACTTAATTGTAAACCTATTATATATACCTATATGAACTTTCGAGAAAGAAATTTATGAATTCATTCTCAATCGATATTTTTCGAATACGTGAATTTATACAAAAATACCAATGCCATAACATTATGTGGAGTATTTTTTTCTCTCCGGCGCTACTTAACGGAAATGAGCTGATCATAGTTTCAATAAAAATAGAAAGACGAACATAAACGAATGGCGATTGTTGCCTACAGAAGAAAAGTGAATCTTCAAAATAAGTAAATAACTCTCAATTACTGTGATTACCACTATATTAATGTTGAATTGTTTTCCAGTGAGCATTCTTTTCAGATTTGAAAGTAAGAAAAATTTCACTGGGATCAACATCTAGAAAATATGTAGCACACGTTGGATGCCATAAGAACATCGACTACAACACAGATCGATTCAGCAAGAAGGAAATGCTGTGTGTCTGGTGGGACCTGAGCGGCGTGGTGTTAAATTACGAGTTGTGAAATAGTGAATTAGACCCGGTAAAATAGTTAGTACTGATCGCCACCGACAACAAATGTTGTCGGTGACTGAACTGACCGAAAAACGATCAGAATGGATCAGAAGATACGGCAAAGCAATTTTACTCCACGACAATTTTATTGGCATGGTATGCACAAATTGACAGAAAGGCAGTCACGGTGTGGAGAAAATAATGGCCAATACTTTAAATAAAATGATTTTAACTTTTCGATTCAAATCAGTTTTATTTTCACAAAACAGCACTCATTTTATACCGGTATATCTGGTACATTATATACATAATTACACGAAAAAATTGAGAATCAAATCGGCGAGCTTTTCCAGAAGGATAGCCGCACATTCGATCATAAGCTTGATAATACAATGCAGAGCAAAAGTAAACGCTGATACGACCGCCGCAGCAGAGCCGTTAGAAAATACCAACTGCGCAATCTTTTAGCCATCAAACGTATGCAGCATAGTCCAGGGTAATAGGTTGCCACTAAATTTTTTTGTACCATATGAGGTAATATGACGCGATGTTTACGACTACGATTCCGTGAGGAGTCAAATATAATATCAAAGGACCACATGCTACAATGCTGTCGAGAAAAAATATCAAGGGAGGCTGTCGGGACAATCTTGAGAAAAATCTTGAAAACTATAGTGAAGAGATTGCGAACTCAGGGAAAATAAATAAAGATCATTCAGAGAAATCAAACTAGCAGGTACGGTTGATGACAGCCACATAATTAGCAACGCCAATTGTAGGCATATTGCTAAGCTATGCGTAATTACGTCAAGTGAGACGCCCAGACAAGCAATATGCTTATAACTAACACACCATCGCCAGTTCCAACATGTTTGAACCTGGACAATATTAGGGGTGGCTCAGTTAGATAAAAAACTTAGGCGATTGCACACTCAAGGACAGTCGGTAGAAGATGCGATACACTGCCTATGCTAATGTATCTATTTTTTATACAGGCCACTATTATTCCATTTGATATAATCTATATTTAATAGTTATTTAAAAATCAATTTCATTATTTGCAAGCCTTGCATCCGAGCTGATAAATACATGAAGTCCTACAATATAGATATGGACATGATATAATGGCGGATACACAATAGGTCAAGAGAGTGCGCAGAAACTATAAAAATTTAATAGATTCCATATTTTTTGCGTAAGAGCAAAGGTATATGTTAAATATACGTAGCTATTTTATAAGAATAAAGAATGTACTATTGTGTATTATATAGGTTTCTATTTTCGGTCTATTTTATTAAGATTTACATCATAACCAAAGAGGAAGCATTATTAGAGGACTATTTACTTGCTGAAGCTATAAAGTAGTGGTGAAAATATTTTCAGGATTACGTCTGATATCATTATTTTATAATCAAAAGTTAGCTGTAGTTTATCAATAACTTTTTTGCTTTAGTATTCAACTAGTGGTAGAATAATTATTATCCAAAGGTTTCATTAAAGGCCTTTATAATTGTATTTTAAGGTTGACATCATTTGAACAATGAAACAATAAAATATTATTCAAAAACTTTCACATAATTTTTTCATATTTAAAACTCTCCTAATCGTCAAATAATTCAACGCTACTGCATTCATAGTTCGGTATTTGACAAATTATGTTAAATTAAAAAATGAAGATTATACTCTTTAATACCGCAATGATTTCTACGCGAATGAAAATAAATATTGGGTCTGCAACTTGTAAACTTCGCATTTGTTATGAATTTCATATCTCGCTTCTGTGCTATTTTTTTACATTAACGATTGTTATATGTTAAAGAGCGTAAAAAAAACTATGAAAGTTATCTTTTATTTTTCAAATTGCAGATAAATTTAGACAAGAAATTTTTATCTTGTATTGAAAATGTTGAAGATAATCTCCGAAATTTTTATCTTGCATTGAAAATTAGATGCCATCAAACGATATACAGGGTATTCCATTTTAATCAGCTCACGCGAATCACTCTGAAAATGTGAATTTAAAAATAAGTTTCAAATAAAAGTTATAAGGTTTCAAGGAGACTCCCAATGGTTACCTTGACCGTGACCTCAATCTTTAAGATCATTTGAAGGTCAAGTTAATTATTGCAAATGGAAACGCCTACTTTTGACCACGGAAATGGAAAGATCAGAAAAATTACGTCCAAATACGTCTATGTGCATGACCATGATCTTCTAGTTCAGTGGAAGGTTAAGTTAGGTTTTTTCAAACGGAAAACCTTACCTTTGACCGCAAAGATAGAAAGAGCGAAAAATTGTAAATTGTTGATCTTGAGGTGAAAGTCGTATTAAGGTCAACAAAACAATTATTGACAAAATCTCTGTTTTCGTGCTGAAGCTAAAGAGTGGGAAAAATTGCACGTGTATATTTTTGTTCAGTTTAGTGTAGGAGATGACCTTGTCCAGTTAAAGAAAGACCATGGTGTTCCAGCTGCTTAATTCTCACTCGTTTCAGTTTTCGATTTGCATCGTGCTCAGAGATAAGAATAAATTGGATTTTTTTGTATTAATGCTCCTTGTGAAAAAAGTTTTAATTCCAACAGTTTGGTCTTTGGCAATTTTATTTTGTCTGCGGTCTTAAGATTTTTGCTGTCATAGCTGATTATACGCCATAAGAAATAGTTAATATGATTAAAGTTCTTCACGAGTATCAAGACAACTATAAATCTTCAGAAATGCGTTATGCAGAAAAATATCCGGGCGCTCCCCATCTAGATAGAAAAGCTATCAAGTGATTAGTGAGTAAAGCTGAACAAGGTCATTTGAAACGAAAAAAGAGTAAAACTGACTCTAAAGAGGATATTGTAGTAGGTGTGCAGGCTTGCGTCGCTGATGATCTCCATATTTTTACCTCGCAAATTGAGCGAAGACATGGATTTCCGCATACAACAGTTAACCGCATTTTAAAAGGTTTCAAGTTCCATCCTTACCATGTCCGCCTCACTCATCATCTGGAATGGAAGATGATTAACGACGTCTAAATTTTTTTGGATGAGCAGCTAATAGGATGCGTCAAGATCCTTTCTTTTTCGGTAAAAATTTTTATTTACAGACTAAGCGCAATTTAACAATATGGGAGATGTCAATTTCTATAATGCCCACTGCTATTCCCAACTAAATCCTTATTGGTAAAGGAATCATCGTGTCCAGAAATGGTGGTCATTGAATATAAGGGGAGTTATAATCGGAAAAGAATGGTCCTTCTTATTTGAATATTTTACAGAATGAATTACCGAATTTGATAGAAGACGTACCATTTTCCTTGATACAAATCATGTGGTTTAAGCAACATGGGGCACCAGCACCACACAGGTGCATTTTTGAAAAAAGAATATCATATTCTGAAATATTATCAATTTTACGTCGAAAACACTTTTTTTTGACATTTCTTTTTTTATCAGAAAGTACAGCCGTTGAAAACCGTGATAAAAAATGTCATTTTGGGACTTAATGGGTTTAGGCGTTCTTGAATACGATATATCCTAATCGATGGATTGGTATTGGCCGCCAAGTACATGAATGGTCAACTAGATCACCAAACTTCACACCGATAGATTTTTTTCTATGGGACGCTGTAAAAGTTCAACTGTTTGCTCAAGCTCCAACAACCACAGATGACATGAAAGAAAGAATAGAGAGAGCTTTCGAATCTATTACGGCTCAAACATTAGAGAAATTCCACCTGAGCTTCCATCAGTGCATAAACACGTGCATTCAAGAAAATGGACGACTAATTCAACATCTTTTGTAAGTAATGCCTTAACTGGTTGGGTTCACACAGTGTTTTCTTATTTGGGTGGCCTCTTTGCCTTGTCTTTACCTACTAGGAATTGAGGGGCTTCGTTTAACTGAGCAGAATCGTTGCCTTACCTCTTTCCATTGCCGGGGTCAAACATAGGAGCTTTTAATTAAAAAAAACTGTCTTGACCTTCAAATGGCCTTGAATATCATCGTCAAGGTCATGGCGAAGGTCACTATTGTGAGTCCCCGTTGAAATCCTATAACTTTTGTTTGAAACTTATTTTTCTAAAGTTCATATTTTCAGACTGATTCACGTGGGGCGATTAATATGGAATATCTTTATATATATAAACTTTTACTTTATTGATTTAATTGAAAGAAAAATGCATCTGAACCTTCTCATTTTCTCTTAAAGTACACCTTTAATATGTTCCGAATATTTGAATATATCAACATTAGTTTGCGCGTTTCAAAAGTGGTATTTTTACGGCCTTCACCAATATATTTGAAGATGAGATTTCATAAAATATTATCTTAGTTTCGGAAAAATATTATCAGTGTTGTAGAACAAAGATGTATTTTCCGTCAATTAACGACGCAGAGGTCGCCATTTATAATACTGATAGATAAATCAATATATTAATCAAATAATTATTTTAAAAATTTGCAACAGTAAATCTTATTCTTTGAGGTCACAACTTATCTCTTCAGGTTTTATTTCATTCTCTTAAATTAAATCTATAAAGAAGAATAAAGACAGATAAAGAAACGTAAACCAGGATAAAGATATACGTAAGGGCTAGTCTAAAGATGCTTGGCAACGGAGGAAAAGAAACAAATATATGTATATGTATACGTATCAGGTATGTGAATAAGTCTTTCCCGTTTTTTTTCAAATTTTGAGCCTTTATTGTGAAAAAATGGTTACAAATGAATTATTGAAAGTATTGGCCATCGCTAGCTACAACTTTTTCCCATCTTTCTGGCAACATACGAATCCCGTTGCGAAAAAATTCGACCGGTTTGGCCTCTATCCAGTCATCCACCCATTTTTTGGCTTCCTCGTAGGAATGGAAGTGCTGGTCAGCCAGGCCATGCGTCATCGATCTGAAGAGATGGTAATCAGACGGAGCAACGTCTGGACTATACGGCGGGTGGGGTAGGACTTCCTATTTGAGCGTTTCTAAGTATGTTTTCACCGGCGGTGCAACATGTGGGCGAGCATTGTCATGTTGCAAAATAACTTTGTCGTGCCTGTCGGAGTATTGTGGCCGTTTTTCTCGCAGTGCGCGGCTCAAACGCATCAATTGTCATCGATAGACCTCGCCTGTGATCCTTTCATTCGGTTTCAGAAGCTCATAGTAAACCACACCTAGCTGGTCCCACCATATACAGAGCATGAGCTTGGCGCCATGAATATTTGGCTTGGCCGTCGATGATGATGCATGGCCGGGTAGTCCCCATGATTTTCTTCGCTTCGGATTATCGTAACGTATCCACTTTTCATCGCCAGTCACGATACGATGCAGAAAACCCTTTCTTTTATGTCGCTGAAGCAGCTGTTCGCAAGTGAAAAAACGCCGTTCGACGTCTCTCAGCTTCAGTTCGTACGGCACCCAATTTCCTTGCTTTTGGATCATTCCCATGGCTTTCAAACACTTGGAAATGGTTGTTCGGTCAACTCCCAATGCTTCAGCAAGTTCTTCTTGCGTTTGACAAGAATCTTCATCAAGCAAAGTCGCCAATTCTCGATCTTCAAAGATTTGCGGCCGCCCGGAACGCTCCTTGTCTTCCACGTCGAAATCACCGCTTTTGAAGCGTCGAAATCATCCGCGAACACTTGAATCATCGACACAACCTTCTCCATAAGCCTCCTGAAGCAATCGATGCGTCTCGGCAGCAGATTTCTTCAAATTGAACCAATAAAGTGAAACTTCCCGCAAATGACGTCGACTCGGCTCAAATTTCGACATTTTCACGATATCAAAAATTTATGATGCGAAAAAATTTTAACTAATGTGTTAGTATGGAATTGTTGACATATGAATAAGCTTTGATTATGACATATGTAACCATTGAATACTCGCACAGTATTGGTGGCGCCATCTCTTACAAAAAACGGGAAAGACTTATTCACACTCCTAATAATATATATTTCCATGAAATTTAATTCACGAAGACGATCTAGTTTAAAAATAATAAATGAAGATGTAAATTGAAGAAGGGCTATATTTAATTTTGAACTCTGAGGCGATGCGAGCACTAAAAGAGTGCAAAAATAATTAACTGGAATTAAGTATTCGACCATTCAATACATTCTTGTTAACGACATCTTTGATCACAGCCAGAAAGACAGTGGATTCGTCGCTGAAAAGGATGTATTTTACAGTCATATTGTACATACAGACCTTATTTAAGTAATTTTTTTCCAGGTAGCCCAGCGACAAGGCGGCGAATTTCGGAGCACCTTATCGCACTCAATCATACTAGTCGCCAAACAGAGCACAATAAAGTACAAGTGTTGGGCAGCACGCGCTCCCCATAATCTCACATAAACTCTCTTCTATTCGTACACAATGAATATAGCATAAGCCAGATACACCATTTACTCTCACATACACATTTTATACTGAATCTAGTTTTAATATAATATATTTACACATAAATACGCAGGTGGAATAATTAAAATTAGTTGACAAACACAATCGTACATACTCCCTCCAATTCAGAATTTATAATCAACTAGTCGTAATTGAATCATCTATCGGCAAAATTGCGATCTTTCTTACAGGTCTTTTAAATTCGCCATTCGAGGTTCGTACTTTCACAGTCTCAACAACGTTTTTACAGGATACGTTTCTACTACTCGACCTATAGGCCATCGCATACATGGAGTATTCTCCTTTTTAACTGTTAAAAGCATGCCTGCCTTTAGATTTTCGCTTTTACATTACACTTTCTGACGAATATTTAGCTAGTTTAAATATTCTACTAACCAACTTTTCCAAAAATCTTGCCTGATTTTTTATACTAGTCACCAGGCATTCAAACAATTTGATGGCACTGATAAAACATCACGTTAAGATAAACTCATCAAAGTATCCTCTATTAAAAAGTCCCCAGGTGTTTACCGACAAATCATTTATAATCTGTCGATATTAGACTTAGTGGACGCGGATTGAACATCAATTCGATGTTAACCGTCAAAGTGTACAATTCTTGAAAACTAAACAAAGTGTTTAAAGATACTTTTTTTAAATGGTGCTTGAATGATTTTACTACCTGCTCCCACAAGCCTTCAAAATTTAGCGAAGACGGTGGAATAAAATGAAAGTTTATGCGTTGATTACTCAAGAATTTTATAATGTTGTGTTTAACTTCATTTGACTTTATTAGAACATATAAATCATTAAGTTTGTTATTAGTATCACGGAGATTTGTAACATTATCGCAAAACATTCAACCCAGGCTTTCCCCGACGCACCATGAACCGTTTTATCGCGCCTAAGAAGCTCTTCGTTGTTAATCCGTCGACTAGATCGGTATGTAACGCTTTCACCGCAATGCAAATGAAAATCGTTACATAGATTTTTATTTTGTTTCGGATACAATATTTTCATTCTTTCATGTAAAATGGACCTCAGCAGTCTAGCTTTAATTACTCGAGCGTATGATAAATCGTTCATTTTATGTTCGTGTAGTTTGGGCTTAGTTCGAACGCAATAAAAACAGTTATGAATCACGTTTTTTATTTAATTACATTCATCTATCGACCAATATTTCAGACGCATTACGTACAGAATTGCTTGTGTTCTCGGGTGATAGTAAATAAGATGATTTGGAGAAATTATGAAATTTATCATTAAGTTTGATTTGGGCAATATTATTGAATTACGTGATTGATAAAATAATTTCGAGTTTTTTAGTCGATCACGCTACGTATTAGACGTTTGTCACTATTAAATGGATCCAATCAACAGAGAGAACTATTTTTACTTACAAAGTTATCTTTTACCAAACTTTCTATTTCTTTGTGGAAGTTATGAACTTGGACGAGCTTACGAATAATATTTTTCACAGTATCTAATTCGATTGGCTTCATCTGATTTTTATAGTTCTGGAACTTTGGTAAAAACCTAAAACAAAGGACAACTCATTCCATAACCCAGGAGTATCTTTTTAATATATTAATGTTCATTTGAATTTTTAAACACAAAATTATTTTAATTTCTGGCAAAATCTTGAAATGTAATTTTAATTTAATTTTCAGCCATTCGTCTTCGCGAAATGTTAGCCGCCAACTAGAACCTTTAAAGTTTTTAGTAATTCATTCGGTAGCTATCCTGTCATCTCCAACTTGTAATATTAGTTTTGTTTTGGATCTCAGATATCCTAGTTGACATAAACGTTTTTAACAGACTTAATGTGGTATGAATCCAATGCAATACTATTTCTGAATCCATACAAAAAGATACTGATTCAATTTTGTTTGTTTTTTTTTTTTTTTTTTAAAGCAATGGCTTTCCTTAAGCTAGTAAAAAGTAACACTCCGCATTCCAATCGAAGTATAGTGATGATTTTTCAGAGTGCTACTCGCGATTTGGCGTATAAAAGTGTGCATAAAATTTCACCGCATTCGTTCTCCGATATCAGATAAAGACACACGCCGTAGTCCTTTTCGCTGGCAGTCGTAGAGGCCATGGATTTGATTCCTATTTGCTCCGTTCATCAAAACCCACCTCGGAAAAGTAACATTATTTAATAAATTTAATTGTGAACGGAAATTATTCCATTTGCGATGAATAGCTGGCGGAGCAGATTTTTTCAAATGGGTTGTAACTGGTGATGATTTTTGGATATATAGTTATGACGTCGAAACTAAAGCTCAATCGTCCCAATGGAAGAGCGCAGAAGAACCAAGACCGAAGAAAGCATGCCAAGTACGATCAAATGTCAAGGTAAATTGCTCACTGTTTTCTTTGATTACCATGGCGTAGTACATTAGGAATTCTTACACAAGATTATAAGATCAATAAGTTAGAGAACTACCTGGAAGTTATGTGTCGTTTGCGAAAGGCGATACGCAAAAAACGTCCGGAACTTTGAAAAAAAAATTCGTGGCTTTTGCATCACGATAATGCACCTGCTCATTCATCGTTGCTTGTGAGAGATTTTTTGGCCAAAACTAACACCACAGTCATATCTCAGCCTCCATATCCACCAGATTTGGAACCCAGTGATTTTTTTCTTTTCCCAAAACTGAAAAGGCTCAGGAAAGGGCATTGATTTTCAATCATTATTCTTTCATCGCTGAAAGAACTCAAGACTATACCAAAAAATAATTATCAGAAGTACTTCGATGATTGGAAAAAGCATTAGCATAAGTGTATTATATCTGAGGGGAGTTACTTTAAAGAAGGCAACATACATAAGTATTGATTAAAAAATGAATATTTTTTGAGGAAGCCAAAACGTTACCTTATTATTTGAACACACCTGTTACACACTTTATACTGAATCTAATTTTAAAATAATATATTTATACGAGGGTGGATTGATAAGTTTTCGGGCTAACCAAGAAAAACAACGTTTTTAAGAATTTTTTTTTATTTCTCAACATAATCTCCTCCAAGGCTGATACATTTCTCATAGCGATGTTCTAGTCTAGTAATGCCAAATCTATAGACTGATTCGTCAAGCTCCTCAAAATATCCATTTACAGCTTCGATTACTTCTTCATTGTCCGCAAATCTCTTACCGCCAAGCCATTTTTTGAGGTTAGAAAACAGATAATAGTCACTCGGGGCTAGGTGTAGAGAGTTGGGAGGGTGCGGCATCAATTCAAACTTCAGATAGTTGATTTTATCTATTGCAACGATTGACGCGTGGGCATGTTGCTTTATAGTGATGAAACAAGATTTTTTCTTCGCCAGATGAGGTCGTTTAATTTTCACTTCGTGGCTCAAACGTCGCAATAAGTCTGCGTAGTATTGAGCAGTGATAGTTTTACCCTTTTCAAGGTAATCAATGTATACAATACCTCTTCCATCCCAACAAACACTAGCCATAACCTTGTTCGCCGAAAAAATTATTTTTGCCTTCTTTGGCGTTGGTTCCCTTGGTCCAATCCACTGTTTCGACTGTTGTTTGGTTTCAGGAGTGTAGTGTTGGACCCAAGTTTCGTCAACGGTTACGAATCGACGCAAAAATTCGCTTGGATTACACTTATACAAAGCCAAATTGGCGGTAGAAATGTTCTTTCGAATCAATTTTTGGTCGACTGTTAGCCAACGCCGCACCCATCTTTCACAGAGCTTTTCCATATTCAAATGTTGGTGCAAAATATTTTGTACACGTTCATATGACATCTTACAGGTCTCAGCTATCTCACGCACTTTTAATCTGCAGTCTTTCAACACTATTTCATGGATTTTTTCGATCATATCTGGAGTTGTGACCTCAATGGGCCGTCCTGAGAGAAGCTCATCACAGGTGCTCACACGACCCTTTTTAAGCTCGGAAACCCACTGCTTAACGGTTGAATATGATCGGGAGGATGTCCTCAGTGTTGAGTCCATCTCTTCTTTAATTTCCTTCAGCGTTAACAAGATGATGACAGCACGATTTTCCAGCTTTTCTATTTTTATGAAAAACACAGAGGCGTCTTGTTCAGCGTGCTCTCAAACCTAAATTAACATGGCGATCGGACTGAAACTATAGCTACAAGCTTTCTAAGGATGGTACTATAGAACGCCATCTCAAGGTAGTCCTAATGGCGCCACCTCTTGGTCAAGCCGGAATCTTATCAATCCACGCTCGTACATAAATAGGCAGATCGAAGAATTAAAATAAATGAAAATCACATTATCAGGAGACAATGGCATATTTTCTGTGATGTGCAAATGTTGATACTGCTATAGTTTAGTGGCACTTCCTTTTAAACAACAATTTTCACACAAATATTATAATGGAAAAAACTAGAGTTACATTTTTCTGACTTCTGCAACCAAGAAAGAGTCACTGGGCCCTAATTCATGTAGTTTTTCCATCGTTTTCAGTGATTTGTGACACAGTGAATTGCCTTGATGAACCAATACTTTTTTCTTCTTCAAATGGTACCATTTTTTCATAATTTCTTCCTTCAATCGCTCCGACAACGCTATATAATAATCGCTAATGATGATATTACCCTTCTTAGTGTATTCGATGAATATTATATTATGTGCATCTCAAAATACTAATGCCATAACCTTGCCAACCTGTTGTTACTTTTTTCCAGGCTTTGGATTCGTTTCATCGCGTTGATTGGTAGTAATGGCGCCATGTTCATTCCATGTAATATATCGACGGAAAAATTGATCTTTATTACGGTTGAATATCTCTAAAAATTATCCCAAACCATCAAGACGCTATTCCTTTTGAATTGTGAGCACGCGCGGTACCACTTTACAAACAGCTTTCGCATGTTCAGATTTTTATGCAGGATGTCCAACACATTCACTTGAGTCTGAACTATCTCGATCAATTTCACTTTACGATCATTTAAAATTATTTTGTGGACTTTTTGGTGTTTCCATCGGTAATAGCGTTTTTCAATCCTTCACTGCGTACACCATCTTCGATACTCACTTCGCCTCGTTTGAATTTAGAAAATAACTTCTCAACGGTTGATTTTCCTGGTGCAGAATCCGATTAATGTTTATTAATCTAAGCCTTTGAATCAACAGTACTTTTTTCACGAAAAACTAATGTTTGGTTAAAACATGAAATTCTTTTTTATCCATTTTTTTCTGAATCACAAAAGTTGCTTTCTGTGAAAGCTGTGAAATTTTTATACGTATCTTTTAAAGATTGGTACTAACTAAATATATATATAGATTTAAATATAATAACGCCATCTGTATGCCAGCCTACGAACTTTTCAGCCCACCTTGTATGTGCAACATCTTACGTTTTGGAGGCTAAAAATAATTTTTTAAAAATATAAATAATTCCTAAAATTCCACAAAGGTACTATACAATCTAATTGTAAGAAAAATTCCAACTGATTCATATTCAATCGATTTAATCCTGTAGTATAATTAATTATAAAAAATTATCACGACAAGTATTATGAACGCAATAATGCAATTATAATAAGTGAAATACAACAAAATTTTGAATGATAAATTTACGGAGAATATTACGAAATATAATCAAAATATTAGTTACATGCAAATTAATTAAAAAGCTTCTCAATAAACTAATAATGTCAAAGATTGCGAATGTCGGATAGGGTTAAAATTTTGAGCTCATCTCGAATTAGCTTATATTATAATTAAAAAATAAAATAAAAATTAAATTAAATTTAAAAACAAAAATCAAAATAATATAATCTATATTTTATGTTAGTAAAGGACAACTTGACGTTGTCCTTTAAAAAACTTTATAATTTAACGTTATCCTTTAAGAAAGTGTATATTTTACATATTGATTGTTCTATTATTGCAATTCAAAGATTCGCTGCTCAAAGAGGTTTTCTATGAATTTTATACTCTAACAATGACAAAAAAATTTAAAAGACCAAATATTGAATTGAGAAAAGATATAATTATCCAAAATAAATATTTAAATCTTACATTTATATTAAAAAATAATTTTAAATGGAGATTCAATCGTTCTACTGCATCTCATGAGGGAGGTGCATGGGAGAGATTGATTCGCTCCATAAATGAATGATTATATATTATTTTAAAAGAACCTGCTTCTAGTCAACAAGTGCTCGTTATAGTCTTCGCAAAAAAATACTCCGTAAATTCTAGACCGTTTATTTATGTATTTTTTTAAACCTCATAGCAATAAGGCTTTAATGCTTAATGATTTTTATTCAGATAGTCTTCTAGTATATTTGTCGATGCATTTTTGCGACGTTGATTACAAGAGTGCGTTATCACATAAGTTTTTCCGGGATATGAAAATGAAGTTTTGTACGAAGTACAAAATAATTTTGGTATAGAACAAAGGTGTATTTTCTGACAAGTGACGGCGCAGAGGTAAACATTTGCATTACCAAGGCGCAAAACAATGTATTAATCAAATAATTATTTTAAAAATTGATATCTATGAATATTATTGTTTTAGAGTCTCGAATTATATCTTCACAGCTGTTTAAGTTAATTCGATAAAAGAAGAGACTACGATATGATTCACGCAAATGTAAGTTTATGGGAGTTTGACAACTGTGGGAAATAAACAAATATATATATATATATATATATATATATATATATATATATATATATATGTATATAAAGAATCAAACGTTTGTTAGAAAACAAAAAAGGAAGGAAGGGGAGAACATTGAAAGGAATCAGATCTTTTTTCACCTAAAACGATAAGCACCGTTTCCATTGATATTATTAATTACAATTTGTTAATATTTTTAAGAATAATGAATAAGTTATTTATTATAAAATAAATATAAAATTTTATAAATAAAAAATATATCAAAAATAATAATAATCACATTTGACGACAAATTTAATCTTAAATAGTCAATTAACATATTGTCTTGGTTTTATGAGTCTAAAGGTTGCCTGTCTTTTCTTCGTCTTGATATTGTCTTGGTATTGGTATTTCCTTCGCAAGAAAGTATGCATTTGGAAAATTGGTTAATCATTGCTTAAAACAGTATATAAACATTCAGAAAACCAAGAGCATATTTGAATGAATAATAGTTTTCGTGCCAAGGCAATTAGAATGAAATAACAAAATTATAAAATATTATGTTAAAAAGTAAATAAAAGGAAAAGTATAAAAATAATTGTATTATATTAAGCTGGGACATATATTGGTTTTTAATATACTCTTCATCCATTTCTTTGAAAAGTACAGACATAGAGTTAAAATAAACAAAGCTAAACATAATATAATTAGATTTTGGCATTGTCCTTATAAGATAAAGTCCTTTTATTTTTAAGGTCAAAGTCGAAAACAGACTTGTTTTTCTTCAAAAACCAATCTGATAATATAACGAGAAGCAGTAATGTTTTTTCACAACACAGATATCAATAATATGTATCATTGTATAAACAATTTTTCATATGTTTATTAAATAACCAAAATGCAATAATAACATTTTATATTATGTTCTGTTAACACTTAAATGTTGAGCAATTTGAAAAAACAAAATTACTACTCGATCGAGTAATTAGTGGCTGTTGGGAGTAGTTTATTGCAAATTAGATATTTTAAGTAATGCTAAAGATATATACTTATGGTTTATAATAATCTTCAGTATACAAATAGCATATAATGTTTCTAATGCATTATAGATTTCAATTTTATATTTAAATAATATAGTATAATCAAGACTGAGATTATTAAGTACTTGGTGAAAAAGTCTTGCCAAAAACACTATTCTTTAGTCACAGGTTTTGGTTTTAATCTTAAAACGGCCTTGTCTTTATATTGGTTTTAAATTCTCATATGCGACTGAACAATACCAATACTAGTCTTAGGTATTGGGTAAGCCCTAATTTTGACAGGGAAGCCAAAGAGCATCCGAGCTACTCAAAAAGTTTTCGAATGAATAATTGGATACGTTCCTCGATGATGATCCACGTCAAATGTAAGAAATCTGCTGCACGCCGAGACATTTTCAAGCGTCGAAATTTACTGGGATTCATCCAAAAGTTATGAAATTGGATGCCGTACAAATTAACTCAGAGAAACGTCGAAAATCGTCTTTTGAAGTCGGTATTTTTGCTTCATTCGATAAGAAGTCGTTTTCGCATCAAATTATTGCTGGAAATGAAAAGCTGGATACATGGAAATAGAGTACAGAAATAATATGAAATACAGAAAAATGTCGGTCACACTTGGTAAACGGGAACCATACAGACAAGGTGAGAAACCATGCCAACAAGGTAATGCTCTGTATTTGGCGGAATTGCAAGAGTGTGGTCTAGTTTGAACGGATGAAAAAGGGTCAAACAGTCGACGAACACAACTGTTGCTCTGGAAACTTGAAATTTGTAAATTTTATAGAAGGACATATAGTTAATAACATTTATAATATAAAATGCATGGAGAATTGAAATAAGAAATCGTTGGATCCTAAAATTTTGCAGGGTTCATTTTGGATGTAATTGAAGTTACCTTCTTCAGTTTGGACCAAATAGGTTACTCCAATTTTGTGGCCTTTCCTTATCGAATAAAAGTTTAAACATTTTCATCAAAGAATACGATTGCTATTTTAACTTTGACCTCTTATATGACCTTGATGATTGTTTGAAGGATAATTTTGAAATTTCAAATAGGAATCTCTATTTTGGTTTTAAAAATGCATTTACTTTATGGATTCCGATGACCCTTAAGGATCAAATAGGATCAATCAATTCAAATGACCCAGAAGGATCAGATAGAATCAAAAAGAATCAATAGGTCAGAGTGTGAATAGGAGTAATTTCAATATCAATTTCATATTAATCTTCGTAAAACATATCTCAGATAAAAGTTTAATCGTTTGGATGGGGAAATAGAATAGTGGTCTTGATTTAAGCTTTGGCGTGAACTTTAGATTTTTTGAAAGTCAAATGTGAAATTTCAGTAGAAACTCTCTTTCTGTCTCTGGAATCTTTCTTCTTAGGGGTCATTTCAGACCCTGGAGCCAAAAATAAAACTTTCCTTGAAGGTAAACTTTCACAGTTGACTTTCAAAATCACATCATTCTAAGTACAAAATATATGAATGTGCATATTGTTGCATTTTTGCGCTTATATGTATTAAATAAATAATATAAAAATACCGTAAAAAAAATTAATTTCAGAAGCGCTTGAGCAGTTTCACAAAACGGTGGTGCACATTGACGTTCTTTAAGCGATTAAAAAGTATACAAAGAAAATTGGAAGAATGAAATTATGAAAGGGAATAATTTTAAATCCACTGAAAATAACTCTTGTTCTACGTTTCCTCTTATACCACCTGATGGACTCATCCGTAAGATGGCAAATGGTCTAATCTTGAACGTAAGATGCTTGATCAAAAACTAAATTCAGAAGTAACATGTTGTATTTGTCTTTTAATCATTGTTGAAGTATCTTTTCAGCACTTTATGTAGAAACATAGGACAACTTTTTTAGAAAAATTTTATTTTTTATTTAGTTTATTAATAAAATATAAAGTGACTTCTTTTGCTCAATTCGATGCCGTCTCTTATATTTCTACCGTATCCTTCTGAAACATAAAATATTATTTCAATTAATTTTGTATCAATTTATATTCAATATACATGGATGTATCACAATAAATAAAAAATTATTAAAATATCAAAATTAAAAAAATATATATATAAAGAAAGTTTCTTAATTATTATTGGAAAATAATGGTTAACTAATTAGTACAAAATATGATAGGAAAATTAATTATTATAATATCTTTACAACAAACATTATTTTCATGATGATGAGTCAATAGTTCGCATATTTATCATAATAATTGGAACAAGTTTCTTAAAATTTAATCAAATAGCCAATAGTTCCAGGATTAAATTTTTTTTTTAATTTGCACACTTCTATAAGATGTCTATTAAAATTTACTAAGATAAGATTTGTATATAAAGGAAATTCCATTAAAAAATACGAATATTTCAATTAATAGCAATTTGAGTAAAAATTTAATTTGCCATTTATTATAATTGCAACTTTGTTTCACGTTACCTTATTTATCCTTGCATTTTCGGTGCAACCCGGCAACATAGGCCAGCAGTGGAATTAAAAAACAAATTTTCAAAGTTAATACGTTAGGGTCACTCTGCAGAGAATGGAATTTTTTCAGCATAATCGTCTTAATTCATGGCTTAGAAATAAAAATAACCTACTGCGGATTGATAAGGAGTACAGTAATAAAATGATGCAGTATCAAAATAGAAGAAAATTCTTAAGTTTGCTCGATGGAATATATGTATTGAACTTCTAATTTGTAAATTTTCAGAAAATCTACTGGCTTGGATAATTTTTTTTATTTACATTTGTACGAAATAAATACGATTAATTACTTATATTTTTTCGGTTCAACGATTTGCGTTATTTATTTATTTATTGAATGTTTTTTAACAAAATTTGTTACTGTTGTCGTTATATTAAAACTAACTGTAACTTGACCGCGAATGATAATATCATACATACCACTGATATTTTATCATTTGATGAAACATTACAGTTAAAAGTTTAAATATATAAGAACTAAAAAAAATGATTATAACTTATTTTTTCACATAAAAAAAGGAAACTAAAAATGAAAGTCTTACGTTCTTTCCCATTAGTTTTGTCCTTACTGTAAATTTTCGATTTTTAAGTTTTCCTCAACAATCACTTATTTACGTTAATTTTGTGATGGTGCCAAGGATAGTAGTATATGTAATAATTCTGTTAGATATTGGTTAAAATGGTCGCACCATCGTAAAAGAATACTGTAAATAAATTACACATTTTCGGTTTTTTTTTTTATTTTGTTTAAAACCCTTTTCAATCTTAATTTATCTATTGTAATACATCGTTGTATATTAAATATTTTATATTTTATTTGCATAATTTATGTAACATTCGCAGAACAAAAATTAATTTCAAAACTGAATACAAAGATTTTATTTTCTACATAAACACAATATATAATATGTACAAGAATAATTTGTATACATAATTACAGAATCCAGAATCATTCAAAATTAAGACAGCATCCTGTGTATTTTATAATAATTCCTTCATGTAAATTGACTAACTACCGAGATTCGTACCTTATTTTAAATTTATTTTCTGCAACTATGACATTAATCGATCAAAACTTACACGTGTAAGTTAAATTTAAATTATGCAAATAAAATAAAATACATAATATATAATAGTTTATATTATAACATATACATTGAGATTGAAAATGGTTTTTGACAAAAATAAAACATAAAAAGAGTTTCACCAAGAGGATTTATTTGAAATGAGATATAGGTGTGATTTATTTACATTACCATATCAAGCAGTAGTAGCTGTACAAAGTCATTATACACGTTTCACTCAATTTCTTCACCCTGATTCGCGCTCTGCCTATATGCCTGGACACTGCGTTACACCTAGTAATAATAGTACGGGATGCAAGTAAAATAAGTTACACCTACCTAATACATATATATATAATACAAATACAAAAACGAAAACCGCGCGCAACAGAGTGTACTATCGCAGGCTGGCGCGGGGTGTAGGAGGGAGTCCAGCCAGCCCCGCGCTGTTGATGCCGACCGACGTGCTCGGACTCCCAGGGGCTATATTGCGCCGCGGCGAAGAGCGCGCCGTGATTCGACGCTCCAAGCAAGAGCAGTGCGTGAATACTGCGGGTGTATAAAGTGCGGCGCGATGCCGCAGCCGTATACTGGTAATATATAGGGGATCACCTGTTCTGGCTCCTCTTTACGTATATATATATATATATAGGTACCGAATGAAGCAAAAGGCCACGGCGCGCGCCGCGCATATAGAAGTTGTCGCGTTATATATCTACATATACACATATGTATATATATATATGTATATACACTGTAGAATACAGCTGTCTTCTCGCTCCCCCGGCACGTGTTACATTCTCCCTCTCCCTTTCTCTCTTTCACTCGCTGTGCGCGACTGTGCGCCACGCTCTGTATTATTTCCCTTCTCAAAACGCACTTTACAATGGGACTTTTGTCGTTCTCGTTCACGTTGCACTTGACATTTCCCATATATGCACGATATGTGTGCGTGTGTGTGTGTGTGTATGTGTATGCGGTCCATACTTGACGGTGCACTTTGCATGCGCGCGGTCACGAGATTCAGTTTTTGGGGTTTTCGTTCGTCGGCAGCTTTATTTCACGTATACGCACAAGGTATATACAGTATACACAGCGTGTTTTCAATGGGGGTTTTAAACCTCTCGCCTCTGCTCTCGCTCTCCCTCCCTCATCCCCCCTCTCTCTCTACTCTCTCATTCTCTCTCAAGTTCGTGTATTATGGAGCTGACACTTTTCTTACGTAACTTACAATAATGCGATACTGATAAACTGCAGTACGCTCGCATATTCACTCGGTTTGGAACTCTTGACTCGCTGTGCTTTTGCCTCGGCTTTTGCGACGTTAATATTAAATGTCATAGATACGTTTACATCTTCAGTATTAAAAACATTTATATATATATATATATATATATATATATATATATATATATATATATATATATATGTATGCGTGTACTTATGGAATCGCTACTCTTTTTTCGCGCTTTAGCATACAATATAATTATTACGAAGCTGGCAAAGTTCGTTTCGCTTTTAAAATCGTTCCAAGTGGCATTTGTTGTATACCTTGTACGCTCTGTTTTTCCACAATAAATTTTAATTACAATAAATATGTAGCGTAATGATCTGTACAATTTCGAAAATGCTTCTGACTTCTAGGTGGTATTCTTTATTAATCTAGAAAGATGCATTAAAATTTTTTTATGATTTACGACATATATTTTTGATTATATACGATATATAAGAAAGTGTTAACACCATCGCCACCGTGTAGTAGGCACAATTCACAAGACACAACATACGATGCGCGGCTGTAGAGTAGATAAGGTTAATAAAGTAGCAGGTTAGAAAAAGATCGAAATAAACTACAAGTTCGTATATATATATATATATATATATATATATATATATATATATATATATATATATATATATATATAATAAATATGGCGTACGAGAACACATAATTTTAATACAATTTTTAGTAAGAGTGTGGTTTTGTATAAAATTTGTGCACTGTTTTCCGAACAAGCTATCATTACAATGATGATCCACTTGAGAACGATGAGAACGATATCAAGGCAAATCTCGAAGTATATGAATTTTAAAAAATTTCTATTATATTTTCATTTTTTCAATTAGCAATCATATGAGTGAATCCGCTATATAGGTAAGAGAAAATAGCAAGAAAAATATAGCGATAGATTTGATAAGATGAATTATATGAATTAATTTTGTCGCATTGTATATAATATGTACATGTTCTATAAAAATAAATAATAAATAAATAAGTAAATAAATAAATATATATATATATATATATATATATATATATATATATATATATATATATAGTTGTGATCATTGTAAAAAGATAAAATATAATGAAAATTTAGTATATAGCATTTAATATCTATCTAATTCAGTCGAATTATAAATTATTGTTTACACTCCACATCCCACATCGATATAGTTAATTCACCGAACGAGCAACGAACTATCTTTTAAATCAGACGAACCAATTTTATTCACGATACAATTAGAAATATTTATTATATATTAAACACTGTTGCTATATGGTAAGAAAAGAATTTCTCAGACGTATTTCAAATTCTTTAGAATATCCGCGTCTTTTATTAAAATATAAGATTGTGTTTGACAACACGTACGCGCCCCCCTTTCAAGGCTGTGTGTTCGGTGCGACTTTTTAAAAATTTAAATAAAATTGAGTGTATAATATTTTGAAATAAATATTCTTTAACAAAATTTAGAAGGCTGGTTATTCAGTGTTGAGAAAATTAATATTACATGTTTATTAGATGAGTTTTGGTAAAAAATTCAAAAAGGCAACTATAACATGGAATCTCTAGCGCGTGAATCGTGAATAGAATATATCTATACTCCGAAAACGATCTAGAAAAATGTACTGTATTTTCTAGGAACAAGGAGACGGAACCACAAATGTCGGAAAATTCTTTTAAAAAATTGTCATATTTTATTAGAAATGCGATGAAAAATGATTCTATTAATAATAACTAAATTTATAAATACTGTATATATAGTTATATCTCTCACACTTATGACTCTGTCTTCTCGTTCCTAGAAAATATACGTAGTAATTTTTACTAAACCGCTTTTTCCGTGTATGAATATTGTACATTTTCGTTGTTGTAAATTCTAATAAATCGTATATGAAAATAAATGTCAGAATAAAAAGGTATCAGAAATATATTTAATCATTTTTACTTAATATTTTTGAAGATGAACAAATTTAAATTTATTATAGTCATATATACACAATATTTATACATTTTTTTAGAATATAATGTATAGAATCAAAATATATAATAATTTTTAAATATTTATATATTACTTAAATATACTAATTACATTTTAAATACATGTATTTAAATATTGGATATGTATTTAAACTTTATTTAAAAAGCATTATATTATTGAATGAAGATGATAATTGTGAAAATATTCTATTATATATATAGTATATTTGTACATTGAAATTCTTATTAATTTTGGTAAATAAAACATTTAATTACTCTAAATTAAAACATTAAGAAACTAATTAAAATATTAGCAATATGTTTATTATTTTAATGCATTTATTAAATATTAATCAAATATAATTAAAAATTTTTAATTTTTTCTTTAAAAAACTCGAACTGTAATGATTCAGTATATATAACGTAATTGCATTCTGAGGTTATAAAGAGATAATATAAAGCTATCTATATATTAAAATTATAATAAAATATGCAAATCTTCCAAAAACAATTTCGAATTATTAATAAATATTTTCTATATATTAATATTTTCAAGAATTAATATTTTCTATACTCAACCGGCAAACAACCCGAATTCGAAATACTCACTAAACATTGAACGAAACTTTATGGCTTATTGCATATGTGCACGATCTTGACGTGCATACTTGCAGAAAAACACGCGAAAAATCTCCGTATGATCCTCCTATACAAAGGAATTCATTACCTTCTCATCAAAAAATTATTCTGTATTTTCGGTGAGTCTAACCTCAAAATTTTAAAAAAATTATCATTCCATCATAAAAACAATCAAATCGTCACAAATAATAAAATATGAAATAATGAAAACATATGAAAACGCTTATCAACAATCACGACCTTACAAATACAGGTGTTCGGTGAACGCCTCTTTTGATTCTTTCGGCACAACCGCCATATTATATTGTGATTTGTAGTGCATATACTGCATATACTCACATACGGCACATAATGCATTTTTATCCGCTGTTCTCTCGTCTAACGTAACATACGCCTACTCGTATATAATTCACATTTTGTAAATTACGATTGCTGTAAGTACATAGCAAAGTATTTAGAGTTATTAAAGAGGCTATTAAAAATGTCTCAGAACCTATCTTTACTCAATTAAAATACATCACTTTCCCATAACATTATATGAGGATATCTAACCTCTTGTAATGATGTCAATTTAAATCGGATCGGTAGCCTTTTCTTTATGTAGGACCGATATGGTAGCATTTTGGTTTTGTATTAAGTGACAACATACGCTTCTATTCAGTAGTTCGTTCACAATTGAATGCTACAATGGGCTACTGGGGTGTAGTGTACGTTATGTAGGTATACGTACACCATCAGCTCTTAAATTCGTGTATCGACAGAGTTACGAAATAAAGAGATACAAAGTAAAAAGTAAGAGGGAGGCGGAGAATGATGAACATGTATTCAAGTTGAGACGGAATCAGGGTATAATGTAATTTTTTTATTCAATAGGTATCTATAATTAAATAACTTTTCCCATTTCATTCACAATTGATTAAAAGCTCTATGATACAAGATTTGGATTTAACCTAAAAACAATGTAAGTCAACTAAGATCCAGCTAAAAATTTTGAAAACAGTTAGATACAGAAATAAATATAAGAGACAGGGGAAAATGAAAATTTTGATCGAAAGGAAGATTTATGCATAGAACATATAGAAAACGGGAATGAATGGCTTCATAAAAGCTTATGCGTATCAGGGATCAGATCAGGCATTTTACTCTTTCTTTCATACCGCTTCCGCGCATTGCCTCTCGCGCATCGCAATACCCGTATACCCTGTACGGCATAAGCCATAAGCTCTTTTCGCAACTCATTGACCGTCCTAATACATTTATCTGGATCCCCCAATTTTGAACGGCGCCGCTTGGAATTCCCCCAAAGCGTGCTCGTCGCGAACGCTGTCATAACGGGTACTGACCCGTCCCACGGCGAATCAGCCGTTCCCTGCAGATCACGTGACCAGTGGCGTACCGACAAATCAAGAAAGCCACGAGAGCAAGAGAGATGCACGAGCGAAAGCCATCAGCAACACCACCACCAGCACGGATAGCACCTCCGTCCTATACGCGCGACAGTGCTCGCGCAAGTCCACCAGCCTAAAAGCAGCCTGCTGGCAGTGCGGGCCAGTCGCGCGGACATTTTCTCCCTGACAATCGCAGCGCAAAAGCGCCGCACACGTATATCCACTCTATTGAATATACGTAACCTATACATAAACACAGAGCGCCGCAATCAGTCGCGCTCGCGACAAGCAGTGCGAGCGAGAGAAATAGAGTGAGAGAGAAAGACTGCTTGTGTGTGTATGTGTATGTGTGCATCTGTATGCGGATCGTGTATATGCGCTCGCGCGCGCGCACTCACGCGAGAGGGACTCCGTTGCGCTTATGTGTATATGCGGTGTGTATCGTAGAGCGCGGAGTAGCCACAGCAGCGCAGTAGCAGCACACAGCACAGCAGCAGCAGCACCATCAGCAGCGCGCAGAGCGAAGTTTATAGAGGGTCGCCATTTTGCTTTTCGTGTGTGTCGTGCGTGTCGACCCCGCGCGGATTCAGGAGAGAGCGCTGAGAAAGAGAGAGAGGGAGAGAGAGAGAGAGAGCAAATAAGAGAAATAGAGAAGGGAGGGAGACCGTGGCGACGGGAACGACCTGAAAATTCGCCTATCCGTCTTCGGGCATCGTCTACGTAGTCCCGCGGTGTCTCTGTGATCGAAGGAAACGACACCTTCGTCATCGCCGCCACCGTAGCGCCCACCCGCTCTATAACCCAATCATAATACACGGCGGCGCTTCTCCGCTCTGTGTGTGCGTGCGCTCGTGTAGCGCGCTCGCGCGCACCTCTTCGCGTGTGCGTGTCTCTGTTGTGCGCGTTCGTTCCTACTAGACTCCCAGCGAATTATACGTATATCGACGACGTCCTCGGTAGACGGCAAAGAAAGTCGCGCGCAGCGCATTACTTCAACCACGCGAGGGCCGCGCGCGCACCGAGTACCGGGGCATACAGCATTATACATTATATATAAAAACAGACAGCGAGAAAGAGAGAGAGAGAGAGAGAGACAGAGGAACCGATAAATGGTATAAGGAATCGTCGACACATACAGTGGAACGGAGGAACCAGTCGCTGCTACCGCCGCGGCCGCTAGAGAGAGAGAGAGAGAGACAGTGAGAGAAGCAGTCGAGGCGTCCGAGGCCAGGAGAAGAGAGAATCAACCATCGCAGCCACAGTGGTAACGCGCACATACACACGGACAGGCGCAGGTACACTACGAGACGCCCGCGCGCGCGTGTGTGTGTGTGTGCATCTGGCGAAAGAGGGAGCGCGACGCTTGTGTTATCTTCGTGGAAAACCTGCGCGCACGCGTGTGTCCGCTCTCGAAGAAGAGCTTCAAAATTGCCATTGTTGCTGGCTCTGGCCCAGGGAAAAAGCGAAACGGAGGCAATCGGTGCTAGAGCAAGAAGAAGAGGAAGAGAGAGAGAGAGAGAGCAGCAGCGCGAAAGTCTCGGGAGCGCGGCGCTCGCGTCTACAGCCGCCGCCGCCACCCCAGCAGCGCCAATACGACACGACGCGGAAACGCACATCTCGCACGCACGCACGGCGACGGGGGCGACGGGGCCGAGTATTTGGATTCGCCAGGCACTCGGTGGGCCTTCATCGTCGGCGTATACCACGAGCAGTGAATCGAGCCCGGCGAATATTTGTCGATGCCCGAGTAAGTCAATCGCCCGTGCGCGAGCGGCAACAGCAGGAGTAGCCGCCAGCAGGAGCAGCGGCTCCAGAGGGCGCAGAAGATAACGACGAAGGCGGAGAGCGCGGTGTCACCGAGGCGAGAAAGATGATGTCAGCAGCGGTTAGGGAGAAGCCAGGGATCCGGTGTTCTTACTACCATTATTACCTCGGTGCAAGCAAGTCGTAGGGAAGAGCCCTTGGAGAGTGCGCGAGAGAGACCGGTAGAAAAACTTTCGTTTTTCTCTCTCGCGCTAGTTTGTGTTTTAGTATAGCGACGGATAAATAAAGGGATAAAAGTGTCTTCGTGAAGTTTTTCGTCGGCTCAGTTTTTGTTTATATACGAGTACGAGTGCGCGGGTTCCGAGGTGCGCGGCCCGCGTGCGTGTCGTTCCTATATTCCTATTATCAGCTCTCGTGTGCAGACTGCAGCCGTGAAACTTGGAGACCGCGGAGTGCGCGCGTATAAACAAGAACAAGTGTGGATTATAGGAGCGCGAGAGGTGAGTCGAGTGCGGTGCGCGCATGTGCATCTTTTAAAGTCCACACACGGGGGCGAGCAAGTGTCGAGAGCGTGTGGCGACGAATCCAGAAGACAGCGATCCACTGGACCAGACGTAGGTGCATCGAGAAAAAGAGGGAGAGAGGGAGAGTGAGAAAGAGAGAAAGGGGCAGCTAGAGAGGCAGAGAGCAACCACGAGGATGCCCAATGGTTGATAAGGCACGGCCTCGAGAGCGTGCACGGGGAGGCTCGGGGCACCGCCACGCCGTCTTTCCTCGGACCAAGGGCAACGGCAGAGCGCAAGCAAAACGAGAACATCAGCGAGCGTCGTCGTCGTCATCATCATCATCATCATCATCATCGTTGAGGAGCGGAAGCAGCGCTGGCCGGCGGCGCTGCTCCAACAACGCCAGGCCGATGATCGAGCTTCTGGAGTCGTCGTCGCCGGCCCCGGACGAGTTTCGCCGTCGTCGTCGCAGCGACCGTCGTCGACTTTTGACGTTCTGAGAGAGAGAAAGATAAAAATAGAGGCACACCGGCTCTCGTCCACCCTTTCATCTTCCGTTTTTCTCCTTTCTTTGCCCGCTTTTTTGTTCTCGTGTAAGCATATAAGTGCGAACGCGGGGTGAACAGGAGTTTTCTATTCGTCCTTGAGATATATATATATATATATATATATATATATATATATATATATATGCATATATATGTGCAAAATCATATATATATATATATATATATATATACACACCCAAATACACATATATGTATATGTATACAAAAATATATAATTATACATATGCATAAATATTGAGATATAGAAGTACTGGAAAAGTGAGTTTGGTGAAGTTCTTTTGAAGATAAATAGTTGAAGAATACCAAGACGAGATGGCTGATCATCTAGTGGAAGGGCCGCCGAACAAGCGGCCCAAACTCAATGATCCTTTCCAGGGTTCATCGGACTCGTCAAGTAAGATATTTTTCATTCTAATTACATTTACTTTTATTTTTTCCTACACTTTAGTTAATTTAATTTTTAAGTTTTATTTTGTTTCGTGATCTCCTGACTGCAATTTTGGTTCTTATATATTTAGATTTATTTGAAACTTAATTCTATTCAATTGATGAAATTTATATAAATTTGTTGTTGACTATATTGGCATGTGTAAGACTCCAAAAAATATTCAGCAATGACTAACCAAATGGTTCGGTCTACTCTGTATAATTATTGATTTGTAATACTTGTTGCGTTATCTTATTTAAATAAAATTGATTGCAGATCTTTGTGATAAACAAGAAATTTCTTATTGAAACAAGATCGATACAATTCAATGAATATTACTAAAATTTATAGGTATCGAATAACAAGCAGGCGTTCAATTTTTATAACGAAAATTCAATCTGTTGTGTTTTGGTACAAGAAATGATTAAATTTATAATTTTTTTAAGCCCATGTTATACATAGTTGATTTTTTTTCATTTGATTTAAATCCTTAATTGAGATATTTTATGCTTGTTATTTAACCTATTCAGAGTGCTATTCTTTTGTGCACTTTTCTTTGTCAGTGTTCTTTTTGTGATCCAAAGTTGAGTTAAAAGTAGTTTTTGAAACTTTTATTTGTGTGATTTTTCATGGCAAAATAAATTTTTGGATTGAGTTTTTACTTGCAGTTTTATTTTGCCTAAAAATAATATAATTTTAGAATTCATTGTTATTGGGTCTGTTGTATTAACTTAACCTATAAAAATGTTATTTAACTTGAAAATATTTAAAATACTGCTTGTTCGTTCCTTAAAAAATGTGTGAAGTAACTTCACTCAATGTTTATAAATATAATTTGCTTGTTATTGGTTTCTATATATATTTTACTGACTTTTGTCAATCCATTTTTCATATTGTAAAAATAAAGGTAACAAGAAAGCATCAGATAGTTGTAATCAATAAATAAAAGATAAAATTTAACGAGATTTTTTGTATATTTGTACTTGCTAGTGAAAGATGTCATATCTGATCGATGAAAATTAAAATTTTATAATGGACAATTAATCTTTAGAAACAAATGTGAAATCGTGAAATATATCAGCAACAATCCATATTAAGCCTATATACTAATATCGAATAAAAATTCTAAATATGTCTACCCCTGACCGCCGAAAATCAAGTGTAACGTGTGTGTATATGCTCAACCCCTTCGAGCGGGCGCCTCGCGCAAAAAAAGATGACGTCGGCGGTGGTGGCGGTCGCCACCACGGAGGAAACTGATGCAGAGAGAGAGAGAGAGAGAACCGTGGCCACACACAATATATTCACACTCCCTCGCGTAACGCGCGTGGCCATAACGCCTTTTCTCTCCGCACTCTCTGACCTATTTCCTGCCTCCCACCCGTTACTCCCAGTCCCATAACCACTATATATATATATATATATATATATATATATATATATATATATATATATATATATATATAATTCTCGACCATCTGTACAGGACCCTTGCATCCTCTCTCCAAATTCTGATGCTTGTTTTATTGTTCATTATCGGTATCACGAATGAAGCTTTATAATGTTTACGAGTGACGTGTGAACTCGCGCGCGCGCGCGCGTGTGCGCCCACGGTGCGCTGCTGAGGGAGTGAGGGGGGAAAGGACGTTTCTTGCAGCGGGTATAAAGTGGCGGGCGCGCGAACTCTGACATGTTGCTGTGGCGGCAGCGAAGCCGCCGCTGTTGTGTATTGCGTTCTCCGTCTCTTCACTGCTGAGCCGCCTACGCGTGTGCTCTGCTCCCAGCCCAGCAGTAGCAGCAGCCACGGCACTGTCCTGTCCTGTCCCTCTCCCTCCGTCTCGCCCTCTCTCTCTATCTCTCTCTCTCTCTGTCTGCCCGTCTCGGTCTCGGCCTCTCTATTTCTCGGTCGGTCTTCTTCGCAGCCTGGCGTGCGCACGTTACGTGAGCTCTCGAAAGATTTTCAAAGTTGTCGCCGAGTGGCGCGCCGTTGTGGCATTCGGCTTTGCTTTTCTAAAGTTCCGGGTATATTGATGTAGATTTTCAGATTTTGCATTATATTTATGCTAGGTATTTGATTATTTGAAACTCGTAATTTCGCTTCTGTTTTTCATCCCCAAGTTTATTCATTGATATAGTAGTAAATGGTAAACAATGTTAATATATTCGTTAAGAGATAGACATTTTTTTATTAGCATTAACAGTTGCTTTTATCAATTTTGACAATTGAAATGTGAATTGTACACTAATAGAAAAGTGTTTGATAGGTAAAATTTCTGCAAGTATTAATTCATCCAAATTATCGCCACAAATTTTAGATTGTAGATAGATAATAAGATTTTTCTTCTCTTTTTGAGCATTTCAGATCTTGAGTGTTTTATATAAATTTTTGCCAATGACCTTTATATTTCATATAACAATAATAGTAAATAAAATAAATTTTCATTGATGAATGCACTGAAGTAAAACGGACAATATTTTAAATCTTCCAATTTTAATATAGGTTTTTATTATTTCATATATTTGCTTTTATAAGAAACTAAAATTAAAACAATAATTTCTTGTGACAGTACTTTAATGATGAAAATTCTTAATGTGTATTATAGAAAAGGAATTACTAACCAATTTTTTAATGATATAAAGTGTAAATGCAATGAAAATTATAATGTTAAATTCATAAAAATACCTTTTAATACCAAAAATTCTAAAAACTAAAAATAATTTTCAATGCAAAAACTAGTATTAAGTTACTATTATTTTGTATTACAAATAATAATAAGAATAAGAAAGTTCTATTCAGATATTTTTATCAAATTATAAACAATTTTGCAATCCTCTGTTACTTCAGAATTTTATTTTTTATTTATTTTAATTATTTATAGTTGAAAATTTTATAATTATAATTGAAATTTCAGTAGTGCATGTTTTTATGCATGAGCAAATTTTAAAAATATGTGAAAGAAAGAAAGAAATAAATAGCTGGCATGTATTATGCACTAACTAAATCTATTGCATAATTAAATTTTTTCTCTTTAGGCTGCTCCTTTTAATCTATCTCATAGTTTGGTACAATTTTTAAAATTTCTCTCAATTCTCAATAAATTTTTCTTTTCTTTAGACAGTAGGGTCTAAAAATATATATAGAACTTAATCCATCAATCGATGAATTTATGCATTTAGTTCTAACTAAGCTTATAACTAAGTCGTAGAAATTCTAAGTTGCTTTATTATTGTATTCTCGATTGATGGAGAGGTGATGGTTTAATATTTGGTGCATCAAAAATTTTTTGAGTAGTCAAACTCATTCAATAGAAAAAGATTCTAAAATAAAGTAAAAATTTCTTAAATCAAAACTTATTTTTTTTAAGCTCTCTTTTTTTTGAATGAGTGGTTATTTGTTGTTATAAATATATTTAAGATCAATTTGGTCAATTGTTACAAATCAATATTCTTTTAAAAACTCTGAAAGTTTAAAGTGTCTGAAAGCTTAATATAACTATTTGTTTTAGAATTTTATCTTTTGTTCAAGGATAATTACTCAAAACATTTATGGAATGCCCGATATATGTATGTATTAAGGTGGTTCAGATAAGACAAAGTTTCAAAATTTTAAGATAATGCTGAACTAACCAAATACATAAAAATATTGATGTATTTTTATTTTTCTTCTTTTAATTGTATGAATATCAACTGACATAACATGATTAATTTCAGCATTATCGATGTAAGGGATACTTGATTCAATTTTATATAAGCTATTTAAAGATCTCGCACAGTTTTTCTGACTATGCAGTTGTAGTTGATGATGTTGAAGTTCTCATTGTTGGAGAACACTAATTAAACTTTTTTGACAATTATAATGTATATATTTCAATTGTTAATTAAGAGAAAAATTGACAACATTTGTTTTACTTTGTTCAGCTAATATAAACTTCAAAATCATTATAAATAAAATCCAATTTCTGACTATAAAATATGTTATACATTTTTGTTCTTATAAATTTATGTAACAATTTAAAAATTTCACGTTTTAAAATTAGTATATGTCAGTACACCTTAATATTATAGAATTTGTTTTTTATGAATTCGCCTTGTGCATATGTACATCATTCAAGAGAAAGAGATAAAAAAGGAAAGGAAAAGGTGTAAAGTGAGACATTTAAGTGATGCATATGCAAGGGTACACATATACATGTGTATATTAAAATAAGTAAAAGAAAAGGGCAGACTAGACCATAGTTTGGTGCTTTGAGCTATAAGTAAATATCCTGTAGTTTAACAGTTTTTGCAACTTAGTTGCGCCGTACTTAAATAATTAAATAAAATTATATAAAAATCAATACAATTTAAAAGAAATATATAAGAAAATCAAATACACTTACACAGTCTTAAATTATGAACTGTGATGTATATGTAGTGGGTATGGCGCCTCTAATGATGCACCATAGTTATACAAACTACCGGGGAGGTGGCAGTGGTAACATGCAACAAATGCAGCTACATGTACAGCAGCAACAACCGCTACATCTGCAACACCATCAGATGCCACTTTGGAACAACCACAGTCATACTACGCAAAAAAGAAGTAAATATTATTGAAACAGAAAAGCGATAATTGAACAAGAATTTTCAAATTTAATGTAAAAATTTAAGAATCTTGGAGACTGATTTGAGTAATGCTAAATAAATTTTTCTATTTTTACTTAAATAATTACTAATATTTTAAAAGATACTCATAAATGACAAGTATTTAAATATTTATAATGCAAAATAAAAATTTTATTCGAAATTATTTATAAAAAAAAAAAATTACTTCAATAAATTATTTAAACACTATAGCAGTAAATAAAAAATATAATATATATTAATAATTGTTTAAGTATAAAAATAGAAAAGTAAAAAATAAAAGCAGACTCTAAGATTCTCATAAATTTAAAAGAGCGTTAAAACTTGTTTGAGCACCCTTAAAAGTTTCGTCTAACTCCACTTCATTAGCACATAACATCATTAATTTTTCGAAATCGTTCGTGTAGACTTTTCTAACTAAACTCAATCAGCAAAGTGACAGTTCATTATTAAAAAGCTTATAATCAATATAATAAGTAACCAATGATCCGTCTCGAATACTTGTGTGTAATAACTTGGTAACAGAATATTGCAGCAGTAAGCCTGTTTTGGCTATTTAAATTGATTATAATATTTATATATATCATCTCTTTGGGATTACCGTGTTTAATTGTACTTCTTTGTCATTAGTAATTGAGGGGAATTGACCAACAAATTAAGCAGTGATGAAACAGCTCTGGTTTTTTGAAAATATTGAGAAAAATAATCAAGTCAATTTGATATCTAACATTGAGACATGCGGCAGACACGCTTAGAGCTACAAACATTTTAATGAAGAATCTGCGAATTTAAAGAGGAAAATAATTTATCAATTAGGCAAGTAGATTGATTTATAATACAATGATTATACAACATTGTATGTTTCACTACTACCTTTTGATAGTGAACAAATTTTAATAAAAAATCAATAAATATGTACCTAATGCTCAAACAGCTCTAGGCAGGAAATTTTTGTCATGTATGGTGTCACCAGCGTTTAACACTTGTAATAACATATTATCACTTAAACACTGTGTATACCCCTCAAGCATCATTATAAAAAAGATAAGGTATGAAAAAAGACAATTATTGAAAGAACAATTTATTTTTAGAGTTTTATATTTCAAACAACACTGAAATAATGTCAAACTGAGTGTAATAAAATTAGTTTATTTTGTAAATATCAACATTTTGAAAATATTTCTTATTGCTTTTAAAGATAACGAGATCTTAAAAATTATTTTAGATCATTCATTTTAATTATAATTTTATGTTATAAAAAAATTAATATGTTATATAAAAAAAAGTGTAACAATCTTACAACGGTCATAATTTATAATCAGAATGAAATATCCCTTAATTAAATTATAATGGGGTGAGGTTTCAGTGAAATTAAAATTGTATTAATATTTTTAGACTGGAAATGGTGTAAAGAAGGTGATGGTAGACTGTAACCAAGCTAATGCAAAAAATATCTAGTTTTATTAAATGTATATTTTATTAAATGTAATATATAATTTATGTTAAAAAAAAATATTTTAGCCTGCAATAGAAAATCCTTTTTAGATTGTCTACCTTATATCTCTACGCATGTGACTCTATACAGTTTGTCATCAGTAGCTTTGCAGCTTTTGTAGTTAAGCACGAGTTTACTGTGGATCATGTTTTTTATTATCCGCTGCAGCATTAAACTGCGTTAAGTTTTACTCTTGCGGTGTATGTCTCATGTCTTATTTCCTATTTTATTTAAGTTGTTTTATTTTATATTTTTTTAATACTCGTTTGTTTATACTCATACGAGATGTTAGTGAAAGAAATTTTGTTACATTCCTTTGTATGTCAATACCCCTTTTTTCTTTGCCTATAAATATGTTTCATTGTGTAAATAAAAGAAATTTGCATCATCTGGATTAAACGATGATAGGCAAGTTACTCGAGTGAGTTTCACAGATTTATTTTATCAAGTCTAAGACAATTCATTTCATTATTTAAAAAAATTGTGAGACTCAAAAGTGTGGATATACTAACTAACTATTAGTCAAGATATCATCGAGCTTTTTAAAAATTTTGATTTTTGTAAATGTTATAAAGGATGTTACTGCAAGTCTAGAGACAATAATTTTAATTTGAAATAGAGAGAACATTAAATATTAACTGAACTGAAGCTCTGGATAAAGAATTACGGTGATGGTATTATTAACTCATGATAAATTACTAATGCTGTTCTCGGTACATTCTGTCATATTATGCACTATCACAAGATCTGTCCTTTTCTCACCAACTAGCCTCTTAGTAATGAAAAAAAAATTACAATATAGCTTTACTTAGATACAATTAGAAATAATTTATACATTTTTTCAATTGGCATATTTTACACTTCTATCGTATTTGACATTTGTTGTAGATTATTTTTTTTTTCAATCCTTTTTTAAACATTTTTTTTTAAATTGGCGTGTCATATTCCTGTGTGTTGCATTTCTTCATGTTCATTCAATTTGTTTTCATCAAAAAGTACCATACGAGTCAAGATTCCAAAGATCAGAATCGACAAGTTTTTCTCTTTGATTATTACTTTCATTCAGTACAGAGATCGAAGACGATCTTATCACGTTTGACTAACGCCGGCACATCGCTTTTCTTTTCGTTCTCAGATTTCATGACAAACACTGATATGTTTGATCTTGAAAATGATCTGCCCGACGATCTGCTATCGACGGGCTCTTGGGGCTCGGCGACGGAGAGCGCTAAGCCACCGGACACGGGGCCTGGGCCCGGGCAGCAAAATGGCGCCCTGGAGCCGGATCTTCGTCACGTGCAACAGCAGCAGCAACAGCTTTCGCATCATCTTATTCAACAGGTTTGTTTCTTATTTCGCTTATTTTTCATTTAGCTTATTTTTTTCGTGCTTTGATCAAAAGGAAAACAATATAGATACGATATGATTTTTCAAAAATAATCAATCAAAAAAACTTCGATTAAAAAAATTAGTTTTTAAAGATTTATGATTATAACAATTTTCTAAAAAATTTTTTTAATTGCCATTGGTTGATTTTTACTGGTATTCAAGTGTTATTATATAAGAAATATAAAATATAAAACCGAAATAGCTACAACTGTTCGACTGTTCGTAGAAAAATTTATCCAAAGCTTAAAGTTGATAAAATTTTGATTATGCTTATGTAAAATCTACAGTAAACTGATATTAATTTTCTAAGCGTACACAAAATAATAAAATTAAAAAAATAATTTAACGACTAAACAAAATTTCGTAGAATTATATTATAAAAAATCATCTAGTACTGTAATGGGCGAAAATATAGGTTTAAAGGGAGAAAAAAACGTGTTTATGAATTAATACTCTATAGTATCAAATAGTCAATTGTAACATTACATCAAATTTAATTCAATTAGATTTCTCATCGATCAAAATTAATCATATTATATTTTAAAAAATATGATTAATAATTAATAATATTTTTTTCTTGGAACTTTCAGTATTTTTATTACTGTTTTGAGAATAGTCACTCTAAAAATTTCTTTTTAATAAATTTTTTTTCTCATTGCATTCCGATCCTGAAAATTTAAGTAATATTCTTTTTTTTTTATAACGCGTTTAATCTTTTTGTAACGCTAGTTATAACTCTGTATAAACTAAAATATTTATTGTATATTATTATTGTAGTATGCAATAAAGATACTATCAATAGAGAGATATTTAAGATATAGAAATATTTAATTTAATTTGCATAATAAAATATTAAAATGGAATATGATATATAATTATTAGTTCAATTAAATGTTTATCTCTTTATATTTTATAAAAATAAAATTAAATTAACAAATATAAAATTGTTTCTATAAAAATAAATTAGATACAATATACTTAAAAAGTTCTAAAAAAATAGTACACTTGTCTTTTAAGCTACTGATTACGAAAACTGTAGTGGCTTCTGATGGAAATTAAAATTTGATGTTAAAAACCATAATAATGATGGTTTTTCGAATTTATTTCAGAATAGGATAAATCAAAAAAAAATATTTCATACCAATATTGTAAATATCATTAAAATACATATTTTTGGTTCTATGCTTCATTTCATATATAAAAGCAGCATGTGTATTATAAAGAGTTATAAGTACATCGTTAATGCCTCAGGCAATTCCAATGCGAAAATGTTTAATTTTTCTCCAGAAATATTTGCGTCGAAGAAAAAAGTGCAGGCCAAAAAAATAGATTTGATAAGATGGCCAAAATTTTAAAGAAACGTGTTATTTAATTTTGTTTATTTTCTGAGATAAATTGATGAAAATACAAAATAAAACCACGATTTACACGAGTATCGATAAATTAATCGATTTTTTCATAAAATTTCAATTTCCGTCAATACAAAAGGTACTACTACGATATTCGTAATTAGAATTCCAAAAAACATAAGTGTAAAAACTTTTTTAGGGATTAACTGAATACAGCCATACCTATGTCGAAACTTCGGAGAATATTGAATTTGTGTTCTGAAAGTATCACTTAGAATAACAAATATATATTTGAATGAAATATAAAACTGTCGTTTGTAATATTCTTTGAAATTTTTCGTATTCTCGAAGATAAATTCGTAAAAGCATAATTTATTTTATGAAAATTCCATTTACACTAAAAGTTCGACCAAAGCCGGCATTTATAATCAGTACTCCAAAAAACATTAGTATACAAATTTTTACCAAAATCGGGGTTCAGAGTTGTTCAGAAGTTCAATATAAATAGTTTTCGATTGTTTAATTTTCTTTTATACCTTATTCAAATATTTTATTAATGTTTCGCAAAAATATATTATGTCTTTCATGTTGATTAATTTTATTATAATATGAATCATATTTAAATAAATATCGTTTTGATTTGAACAAGTAAATAATATCTATTCTTAGATATAATGTGAATATATTGATAATATTCGGTATATAAAATTATTGGGATCCATAACTATACTACATGTAGTACAACGGTTTCGACATTAGTAAACGATTTATAATATATAATTTAAATATAAGTAAGATTATAAATAATTTATAAACAAAATATTAAATAGTCTGTTATTTTTAATGTAAAATTAAATATTGATCGTTCACTTTATAAATTTAGTATAAATAATTTTATTTTATAAAAAAAAGTTCAAGTATCAACATTACATAGAACAATATAAAATTGTGATACATTGTATTGGTTATTTACTTGGTAGAAGGTTTTTTCTGTTACTTACAGTAAGATGGGTAAAAATGCTGCTAATACTTTGTAGATTCATATTAAATTGGACGAAGCTTAATGATAGAAATATTACATAAATTAAATAAGGTTTTTGATACGATTTCTACGCAAATATCCAAGTCTTTTTTCCGCCTATCTTAATAATTGCAACGTTAACAATAATTTAATAATAAAATAAATTTACTGGGGGAAAAAATCATCATCACCTTGTTTTGCTTCTGAATACAGCAGGGCAACAAGAGCCTAGTGGCCAACTCGTTGGTGATGGCGGGCAACGCCCTCGGCAGCAAGTCGCCGAACATGCAGTCGCCGCCCAACGTCTCGGTCTCGAAGAACGTCGTGGACCCGCAAATGGTCGTGTCGCTGGGCAACCTGCCGAGCAGCATAGCCAGCTCCTTGGCGAACAACCAGCAGCAGATGTCGATAGCCAACTCAATGGGGGGTGGCGGCCTCCAGACCTCCATGAGTATGCAGCAGCAGCAGCAACAGCAGCAGCAGCAGCAGCAGCAGCAGCAGCAGCAAGGGAATCCGGGCCAGCAGCCGCCGCCGCAGCAGCAGCAGCAGCAGCAGCAGCAGCAGCAGCCCCAGCCCCAGAATCCCGGCGGCATGTCGATGAACGCGGGCGCGATGAACGCCGGCCTGGTGATGACGAGCAGCGGCGGCCCCACGGTGGTGGCCGGCGCGCCCAACAGCCAGAACAACAGCATGAGCGGCATGGCCGGGGGCGGCCTCATCGTGGCCAACAGCCTGAACAAGCAGCAGCCCCTCAACACGGTGACCATGATGGGCGGCCCCGGGGCGGTGAATGCCCAGGGTCTGCACCACGCCGCGGGCCAGCACGCGGCGGCCGTAGGCCAGATGCAGAACGGGCCCGGCGGCATGATGAACGCGAGGGCGGTGGCCATGCAGCAGCAGCAGCAGCAGGCGCACCTGGGCCCGGCCCGGGGCCAGAGCCCCCACCAGCAGGTCGTGCACCAGGGCGTGGGCATCGTGCAGGGGCCCGGCGGCCCCAGGATGCAGGCGCCGCCCAACATCGCGAGCATGCCCAACATGGGCCAGATGGCCGCGGCGACCAGTGGCTACGGATACGGTGAGTGCTATTGCCGCGGCTAACCTAACTGACCGTCTCTTTCTTTTGTTGCCGTTGTTTTGGGGCGGGGGGGGGGGTAGGGGGTGGTTTCGTTACTTTCACGCGCCCACCACCCCGCTGTAATCGAATTCGCAGATTCCGTTGGGCTTAATACGGTTTAATTATTTGTAGCGACTGTTTATAATCCACAGGATGAATCGCTATTGAAATAGAGAGCTACTTGCTATCGGCCGAATTTTGTTTGTAAAATTTATCAATGCCTTTAAATCGCATGGTTGAGCGGTATAATTGTAGCAGGTTGAAAAATTAAATTGAACATTCTAAATTTTACACTGTTTTTTTTTCTCTCGCGCGGATTCACAGACAGAATGTAACAAAAGATCTAGATTAAAAAATGGCTCAAGGGCACATTTATTGGTTTTTTATCATTCGATTCAATTGAAATATTATAATAAGCTGATTAAAATTTCAATTTTACATTGTGCGGTGAATAGGTAAATTTATCTAGATGCCTACTTTTCAGATTAGACATTGCCACATGAACTATTTTTATATTTTTACAAATAATGGCTAATAATCCCAGTTTTTTAATAATACGTTCAAAATTATTTAATTTAATATGATCATGAACTTTTATTTATAAGCTTATGCTCGCATTCAATTTGACCCTCATAGATGACAGCTCTTATCAGAAAATTAAAATAATGCAGATACGTTTCGGATACTTTTACAGAATTTTGCCGGCTTAAAAGCTGTTAAGGAATTTTATGCAATAATTTAAAGAAACAAAAATCCATGACACGTTTCGCTCGTGATAAAAAGCAGCAAAAAGTTCTATTTCTTTAAACGAACCTTCTATGAAAATTCAAAACTTTCGTTCGCTATAATTACCGTTTTTTTTTTTTTTTTCATTGTCAATTCCCAGGCTCGCCAGGCGGTGGTCCGAGCCAAGTCGGCGCGGGTTCGGCCGTCGGGGTCGTTGCGCCCCAGCAGCGCGGCGTCGCCGCGGGCATGACCGCGATGCAAGTCGGCCGATTCGGCGGAGCGCCCGGAGCGGCCGGTCCTGGAGGCCCCCTCGGCGCCGGCGTCGGCGGCGTGCCCGGCGGCCAGGAGGGCGGCATGGCCCAGCAGGCCCAGCCGCCGGCGCCCAGTCCGGCGCAGCCCCAGAGTGGCGCACCCAGTGGCGGACAGCCAGGACCTCAGCAGGCGACCCAAGCGCAGGTGCCCGGCGCGGTCACGCAGCAAAGTACGTACAAAAGTTTTTTTTTCGGATCTATTGGTAGGGCGTAAGGTTGAAAATGTTTTTTAAAAAATACGAGAAAAATTTCTTTTTTAAATCCGTACTTTCTTCTTAACTTCGTCAATTCTCTTATCCAAATAAAACATGTCGTTTATATAAAGATTCTTTTACATATTAACTGAAGATATACCCAATTAATTTTTAGATTTCCAACTTCAAAGTAATAATAATAAAATAACACATTTCCTAAACATACACACGTGTATATTTTTATTTCTCTTATTCGATTAAAGTTATAATCATAACTTAGATATAGCATTATAATATAAGGTATTGCTATATATATTTTCCCCCCTGATCAACCTTTTAGACAAATTTCAGCGTTTAAATTTTTCGTACCTGCTTGCAAGAAATTTATTTCTTAGAATACTTCAAAACTATACGATTGAAATACAGAAACGCGACTAAACTATAAAGAATAATATGCACACATGGAACATAAAACTCTATAAATAACTTAAATCAATAGGGTATATTCAAGTTTTTAAGCATACGCGAGAAGAATTTTGCAATGAGCGCGCGTTTTAATTTTGTTCGTGTGATCGACAAATATCGCGAATTTTACCGTTAATTCTAATGCTACATAACATGTTCGCATACCTATAGCATCTTTTAATTTTGCTTGAAATTTGATTCCCATTATTCAAAATTAGAGACTTGTTTATTTCATTATATTCGTATTGCTCGGCCCAGTTGCTAAGCTTATTTTTAAATTTTTTAACTTGTTTTTAATAACGACCTTGTATAGTGTCATATATTTTTTATAAATATTATAATTTATTCGATTCTAAATCAGTAAAGAGACTTTGTTCATTGATTAAAAATCATAACAATAAGAACATTGATAAATATAAATAAAATAGGTATATCTGAAAAAGAAAATGAAAAATCCAAACTGACCGTATCTGTCGCCTCGAATTTATTTGATTCAAGCTTGTCCTTGACATGAGATCGTGTTTCTTTACTTAAACAGACAATTATATTAAATTTAAATAAATAAATTATAATTAAATATTTTTAAACTGTATTCATGACATAAGTTTAGTATCCGCAAAGCGAATAATTTATTTTAAAAAATGATTGATTTACGTTCATACTTTCAAAGATATCTTGTATACATTAGATATATATATATATCAAACTCGATTAACTGTTGCTAATGCCAATCTCTCAAAATCCAAAGGGACTCGACCAGTGACAGCGGATCCAGAGAAAAGGAAGTTAATTCAACAGCAGCTATTGCTATTTCTGCACGCGCACAATTGCCAACAGCGGGAAAATCAGGCAAACGGCGAGCAGTGGCAATGCAACTTGCCTCATTGCAAAACAATGAAGAACGTGCTGAACCACATGTCGACTTGCCAGGCGGGCAAGAACTGCGCGGTACCGCACTGTAGCTCCTCCAGGCAGATAATCGGTCACTGGAAGCACTGCACGAGGAGCGATTGCCCGGTCTGCCTGCCCCTCAAACAGGCCGAGAAAAATTGGCGTTCGAACAGTGGTGGTAAGCGATATTTTTTGTTTTATTTGTTTCTGTTATGATTCAGATTGTGTTTTTTTTTTTGTGGATTTTGAAAGAATTGACAGTAATATATGGTTACATTAAACTATTATTTTATTTTATTTTTTTTTTTAATATATAACTATAACACATACTGTAAACGAATCTTTCGGCGCATTTTTTGCAGCTCAAGCTGCTCAAGCGAATAGCCAACCGAGCCCAAGTCCTTCAGATATGAGAAGGGCATACGATGCCCTTGGTATCGTTGTACCTACGACGACGCAGGCGAATTTATTGCCAGGACAAGCTGTAGGCCGTGGTGTAAGAATGGCAACTCCAGGCATGCAGGCGCAACCTGGAGCCATGGCCAATGTAAGACTTGCTCAACGCGAAGCACCAGGTATGTGATCATTTTCATTAATTTTATTCATATTTTACCAAATTCGCTAAAGTTGGCCAAATTTTGATTTTATCGTCAATGACTAACGCATTTTTATCACTCATAGTTGAAGTTAAAATTTCTTAAAACATGATTTCAGAAACGAGGATACATAAAGTATTTTAAATTGTTTCAGCAACAATTATATACTTACAATATTTCAATATTCTCCGATCTGAGCAGTGAATATTTACATGTTTTATATAAATATCTGACTTAAAAGTATTAAAAATATTAATATGTTATATTTAAATTATAGAAATGAAATTTAAGAACGCTTGATCCATAATCTTGCATTCAGAGAATACTATGAAAACAAAATATATTATTATTAACATCTTCGCAACTACATACGCGAGATTTTAAACTTTCAAACCTTGTTAATTTTACCAGAAAGTATTAATGTAATTTTATAAAATCATTGAAAAGCGCAATAAAAAAGAAGAGAGAAAACAGAGTATTAAAGGCTTCTATTAATTCCACATTGTTGTTTATTCAATCGAGCAAAATTCGTCAAAAAAATGAACAAATTGTCTATTATATCTAACAAAGAGAAATCGTTAAATATGATTGCCGAGTGCGGTTTAAATCTGAGTAAGGTGACTGATTATTTTGCAAAACGAATCCTGTAAAGTTTTAGGACGTAACATTTCCCCATTCTGAAAATATGATACGTTCTTACTTATAAATTAAGTTAGTACGTGAGAATCATACGTGATCATGGAATTATTATAAAAGATGGGTTGGCTGAAAGACGGGGTACTTGTACAGCTTTATTTATGTAGTGTTAGTTTATTATTACTTAACCCGGCGTATACATACAAAGATTGCGTATACATTCATAAAAATTTTCTTACTTCAAATGTTTTTTTTGTTACAAATCCAGTGTGTTAAAAGTAGAGTTTTCATTAAATCAATTTTTTGATACATAGTTTTTTCACACGTATTAGAAAGGAGTGCTAATTTTCAAACAAACAAAGATCATATTTTCAGAAAAGAACGGTGTTAGGTTTTAAATTTTTATAAAGTCCATTTTGGTTGGAGGTGGCGTATGCCATTAGTTACCTCATTCAATCTACAACAAAGATATCTCCTATAATTGTTAACTCCTCTTTGACGATCTAAGAAATCGAAAATCTAAAAATTGAAGTAAAATTATATCTTATTTTATTTGTTTAAATAGATTGTTTAAAATTCGTATGTCTTACCGTCCTTGGGATTGTACTACTGCTATAATAGGGAATTTCCGATTCTGATTTTTCCTTTGTAATGAATTCTTCAAAACTTTTGATTAATTAAAAAGGGAATCAGGTTTTATCTTCTTATTCTAACTGTTTCTTATTTATTTTTTAAATTAAATTAATAGATGAATAAAATTAACTTGTTTAAATTAAATTTATTTAATTTTTAAAATAGTCATATAAGATTTTAATTAGAACACAAATATATATTATAAAGCACGAGTAAACAATTATATTCAAGGTTTAGGGTGTTCTTTAAAAAAAATTTTCTTTAAGATTGAATTTAATTTATGAAAATAATTCATACAAAATGAAGTTAAATTTTCATTATGTATACTTAAATCCTTTGACCAATTTAGATTAAATTCAAATTGGATGATAATTTATATTAATTATAAAATATTTTCTTGTTACATCCATAAATACGTTACAGTTAATCCTGCAAACCGTGTTTTAACAGTGCTACTTTTTAATTAGTTACAAAGTTAATAAAATATATTCAACCACGTCCCTCGAGTTATTTAATAAACGATAAGTTTCTTGTTGAATAATCATTTGTTCTTAATACTTGGATCAATTCGACATTAATTAACAAAAAAAAAGAAAAATTACATTGTAAAAGAAGCAATCTTGTAACCTCTTAACAATTCGTACAGCTCCGGGTCAGTCGGTCGTCGGCGCGTCCCAGCAGGTCGTGGCGCCGAACGTTTCGCTGCCCCTCAGTTCGGATCCGTCCGCCGTAAGCGCCGCCGCAGCCGCCGCCAGTCAGTCTGCCCCGACGTCGGTTACCGGGGGCGCGGCCAGCAATCAACCCTCAGCCGCCGCGACCGCGGCGGCGGCCAACATTCAGCAGCAGCTATTCGGCCTGAACGAGTCGGGCCAGTCGCCGGCCGGCCTCATCAATGACAACAGCCGGCTGTCGAATCTCCAGCTGCCCGGCGGCCTGCAACCCGGCCAGGTCACCGCAACGCCCGTTCAGGGTACCAAGGAGTGGCATCGATCGGTCACTCCAGATCTCAGAAACCATCTTGTACATAAACTGTAAGTTCTAACTTGGGCTTTTCCTGTTGGAAAATTTATTATAAGATTATATGATTCGGAGATAAGCGAATAATAAAATTCATTCATTGTTAAAGATTTAGTTTAAATTTTACACGTCGTTATCTTGTATTTAAGCAATAACGGACAATTTATTAATAAACAATTGTTGTTATGGTTGTTTTTTAGGGTTCAAGCGATATTCCCTACCCCTGACCCTCAGGCAATGCTGGATAAAAGAATGCATAATTTAGTTGCATACGCTAGGAAAGTCGAGGGTGATATGTATGAAATGGCGAATTCGAGGTCGGAATACTACGAACTTTTAGCTGAAAAAATTTACAAGATTCAAAAAGAACTAGGTAAGTTGCTATTGAAATAAAAATTAATGTAAGATTAAAATTAAATTTTAAATTTACATTAAAAAAAATAAAACTAAGAAATTCATCCTTTTCGTAAATTTTTTGATACATTTATTTTCTCTATTAAAAGAAAATAACTGATTTGAAATTATAATATATATTTATCCAACTCTGTATAATTTTCAAAAGCAAGCATTATCCATGTTGTAGACAATAATATAAGATAGTAAGTTTAAATTTATATACAAATAATCATTGGTTTATCAATTCTATAGACGAAAAGCGCAAAAAACGTCGCGAAGAGCAGCTACAGCAACAGCAGGCACAGCAGCCGCAAGCGCCCGGTGCTCCAGGCCCAAGTCTGAGGCCGTGTGCACCACCGGGCATGAATGCTAATGTTCCGAGGCCTATCGGTGCTGTCCAATCAACATTCCGTAGCCATTCTCCTGGTATGAGCCAGCTTGGACTCTCGGGTATGACCGTGCACAACCGGATGCAATTTGGTCAGCAGGCCCAACAAGTTCAAGCACAGCAAGTCCAAGCTCAGCAAGCACAGGTGAGAATTTCAATTTGGATTTTTTCATAATTTTGTTTAAATACTACGTATATGAGTAATTTGAAGAATATTAGAATTATTCTTGGTCCAAGGAAATCCGTGTTATGACATTTAATCATACATTACATTTCTTGAACTTTTAGCAACAGGCCCAAGCTCAACAGCAACAGCAGCAAGGAATGATGGTAGGTCCAGCAGGTCCAAGTCCTAACGGTCAGGCTGTATCGAATTCGAGTATGGTATCGAATCCAGGCTTGAGTCCCTTTGGCCAACCTCAAATGTCTCAAGCAAATCTTACCACAACCACGGCATCTGCGGCAACTAGTCAATTTGTAACGTCCAATGGAACGACTGGACTTCCTAATAGTTCACCAATTCATAATCAGAGCCAGTTTACTGATATAATGAAAGCAAGGCTCGCGCAGGCTCAGGTAAGAAACTTATACTGATTATTTATTTTCAAATAATTACATCTATACAATGTATCATTGCAAAAATTTTAATTGATGAATGAAACTTTGTATAATTTAATACTGAAATTTGTACACACATAATGAAATCAATCCGTTTATCAAATTGTAGGCGGCTCAGGCGGCTCAGCAACAACAGCAGAGCCAATCGACGAACGTGGCGAATCAGAATGTCACAGCAGCATCGATACCACAATCTCCATCACCTTTCGGTAGTATGCAGCAGCAACAGCAGAGCCAACAACAGTTCCTTGGCAATCGCCCTCTCTCGGCGACGACGCCAAATGACAATGGCCTTTCTGTCTCGACGCCCCAGACCATACCACCACCTGCATCGAGTGGGCCTAGCCCGGGTGCTTCGTCCATTACTAACGGACCTCAGTCAGTGACCTCTACACCGAATACACCGCTCGTACCTTCGCTAATGACTCCGTCACAGGTCAGTTGATCAATTAGATTTTTTTCTTACTTCGTAAATTTTATAATCGAAATTAATATCTTAATAAAAGTAATTTTAATAATCAAGCCATTTTAAAATTCAATTATTGTTCTAGTAAAATAATAAATTTATCAACTTAACGAAATTTTACTTTTACATCAATACCACAAACTGTTATTTCGAAAAGTAATTTTTTAATGCTTAGTATTAAATGTATCAAGACGCAAAATAAAGAAAATCGTACTTTATTCATTTTGCAGAAAAAAAAATTATCTAAATTACAATTTTTATCGATGTACAGGTTGTAACGGGTGCTAATCAAACGCCGCCGCATCCTGGCACAACTCCGTCCCCCGCGGGATTGGGAAAAGGCATGACATCCCAGGAGCGTGCAGCCTTGAACGCGCCACGTAGTTCGTCTATGTCGTCACAAATGGCTGCGATCACAGCTGCTCTTGATCGCGACAATTCGCCGAGTCCGCTTATGAATAACAACAAAGGCAAACTCGATACCATCAAAGAAGAAGGCAATATGAAAATGGAAATGGAGCACGATGAAGGCCCCGATGGACACCGATCGGACGCTGGAAGTGGTAGTGGCAAAAACGTAAATAACGATATGACCAGTAGCTCCCAGATGAATGCTGAGATAAAACAGGAGCCTATGGACGACGCTTCAGATCCAGCTGGTGGACATATTAAAGTAGGTTTATTCTCAAAAGTGATTCACTTGTTCAGTATATTTTCATATTTAAGATACATTTTTTCATTTTATTTGCCTAAATGAGAATATAATATAAGCAATTTTGTGAGATATTTAAATATATAAGCTATATATTTGTTACATTTTCGTCAGTGGTGATAAAAATTCGAAATTTATTGCAAAAAGGATTATATCTGTTCTTGAACGTAAATTCTTAAAAAAATTAACGATTAAAACAAGCTCAATGATTCAATAGCGATAGAAAAATAAAAAACCAAATTGTTTAGTTTTATTAGTTAATTATCTTTTGTTCGAGAATCCGAACATAATATGCTTTAAATTATAAAATTCATTATTATTACGTTGCAATTATATAAAAGATATTTTAAACTGATACCAAATATCGGACTATTGCGTCTTGAAATTAAGGATTAAAATAAATACATTTAATGTTAACAGGAGGAGTCTGGCATTAAAGAGGAAATGGTTTCGGGTATGAGTCATGATTCAACAAGTAGCGACATTAAGCCGGCAATGCCGGAGCCGATTCCACCAAGTGGTACCTCGAGCGACAAGAAACCGCTGTGCTTGTTCAAACCCGATGAACTGAGACAAGCTCTTATGCCAACCCTCGAAAAGCTGTACAGGCAAGATCCCGAATCGTTGCCTTTCAGACAGCCTGTGGATCCCCAAGCTCTTGGCATACCCGACTATTTCGACATTGTAAAAAAGCCTATGGACTTGTCGACAATTAAAAGAAAACTTGATACAGGACAGTATAGCGATCCTTGGCAGTATGTTGACGACGTATGGATGATGTTCGAAAATGCTTGGCTATACAATCGCAAGACTTCCAAAGTATATAGATATTGTACAAAGGTTAGTAAATTGTTTATCATCTATTTCACCGATCTTTAATTGCTTTTTAATTTTATGTCTTTGAGTTTTATTTATTTTTAATCTTTTTTATGTTATCTGAACTAAAACTAAAAGCAGTCAAATCTGTATTCAATACATGAATTTGTAGCATTAAAAATTTAATTATGAAAATAAAAACTTATGAGGCGTTGGAAATATATTAACAAATACAATCCATTTCTATCTATGCAGTTATCGGAAGTCTTCGAAAAAGAAATTGATCCTGTGATGCAAGCCTTAGGATACTGTTGTGGCAGAAAGTACACCTTTAATCCCCAAGTACTATGTTGTTATGGTAAACAGCTGTGCACTATTCCAAGGGATGCAAAGTATTACTCCTACCAGAACAGGTCAGTGTTAATAACTATTATGAAAACATAATGATTGATAAATTAAAAAATCATGATCATATAGAATTAAATATCTATTACATAAAAAATTTGTTATTATATGAAGCATATATGTTATTAAGATTTACAATATTTTCCGAGTGCTGTGAATATAATTTACAGATAACATGCATGAATAAAATAGAAGTAAATGATCCTTGTAGAGTTATTTCTAGGATATGTCTGATGATAAGTAGTTTTAACATGTAGTACGTTTTAATATATTTAAATAGATAGCGTGCCTAAAATGTTTTTTAACTCTTTTCTTATTATGTTTAGTATAGTGCGATGCACTAGATGAATTTGAAAAGTTATTCATTTATTCCTTTTAGCTGACCTGGTCCAGTTACCTTACCTACAGACCATTTAAGCTTTCGATTTCATTGGAAGACAGCATTGTATTGTATTAAGAAAAATTCAGTTGGAAAACATAATTTTCCTTTAAAAAAGTATTTTATAATAAAATAACTTTATCTATTTTACATAAGTTCTGTCCGGATCAACAATTATTTAAAGAAATAAAGAAAACAGCATATAAAATCAAAATAATAGTCTATTGAAATCTAATTTTATAAGTTTAAGCAAAAATTTATTAAAACTACTGTCGAATCAAAAATGCCTTCTACAAGAAAAGATAATAAGAATTAAAATATCAATGTAGTCAATCTTACAAAGGCTTCAATTCAAATAAATTGTTTAACAAATTTTTTGTAAAGGCTTTACAAAAGCAGTATAATTTGAACATAAAATGTCGATTTAGTTAGTTAATTCTGGAGAATTTTGCATAAATTATCAATTCAATTAGACGTAAGCATATACTTGTGGTGCATTATTTAAAAACTTGCAAGGTTATGAGAACTACATATTGGGTGGAATATTCTGTCATTTATCATAAAAATGCAGTCATAGCTTTAATAACAAACGCATTAACATTGATAAAATAACAAATACATATTTTTTCTTGAAACAATCAAGATTTTAAATAAAGCATCTTATTTCCATTTTTTCATTTAAATATTTACAGATTTTTTTTTATATTCAATTAGTATTACATTAATATCATTTTTTATTTGTGTGTAACAATTAACTTAAGTTTTATAACGTATTTTTTTCTAACCATGGCACCGTTGTTCTCTTCTTTGTATGTACCCTCCTTCAAAAACCACATCCACGGATTGCGCACACACGCACACACAAAAATCCGTGTTTGCCGCTTGCTTCTTGTGTTGCCTACGTGCTCTCGCTTCTCCTTGCGCCACAACCTCTTCACCATCGAACGCAAATCAATTGGTTCTTGGACACTCGGATGAATGACTGAACAAAAATCGGAAATACAAATTACCATGGAATTGCAAAATTACATAATGCAATAACAATAAAAAAATATTAATTAAAAAATTTAAATAAAAAAAAAAACGTTACACGAACATTATTGAAAAATTGCACTTCTAACAACTATACAAATCAAAATACCATTGGGCACGTTTCGTTGGAATCCTGCACAAAAATGCAATAATGACTAACGACCGTATTCATGAAAAAAATAAAATAAATAAATAAATAAATAAATTAAATCCGACTGTCCGAAAAACCCCTTCATTTTGGATTTCAAATTGGATGTTTTATACAAACAGTGTAAAGTCGTATGGTCTTGTTTCTGACAGATACACCTTCTGTCAAAAATGTTTCAACGATATTACGGGCGATACGGTGACGTTAGGAGATGACCCAACTCAACCACAAACGTAAGTTTACATTTTTTATCTAAAGGAAATAGTCTTGGATTTAATATATTAATAATTAAATGCATAGTCTTTGTAATTTTAGTTAAAAATATATATATAACTCATTATCTCTTACAAAAAATTAATAACTTTTTTTTTATACGTAACATTAACTAAATGTCCAAGATTTTATTTCCTTTACATACTTTTTCGATTTCACGCAGTCTAACTTGTTCACTCAATACTTTCAGTGTCATCAAAAAGGAAGAATTCCAAGAAATGAAAAATGATCATTTGGAACAAGAGCCGTTCGTTGTATGCACAGATTGTGGCAGAAAAGTGCATCAAATTTGCGTACTACACATGGAAACTATTTGGCCTCAAGGGTAAGTTTTATTAATGTGAAATCTTCATATGGATGTTATTTAACTTTTTTTTGAGCGTCTAGATTTTTGCAATAATTATTGTTATTACTTATGTTGAATAATTACATTTATTTGGTTAATTATAGTTCATAAATTATAATATCAACTATGTATTTTGGAAGTAAAATGAATATCTTTAAAGGGACTCTTCAAATTATAGATTAATGATTAATGCAAACGTATTAAAAAAAAATATTCATTTTTAACTCTGGCCTGAACAACTAGTTGTTTTATTTAATTGTTACAATTATATTTTGCAAATCACTGATAAGCCACAAATGCATTTTTTATTATAAATTTTATTAATTACAGTTCAACAATTTTCTTAGAAAGTTGAAACATTAGAAAAAAAGAAAAAAAATCAGTACTTGTAATAATAAGAGTTATATTTTACGAAAAAAGCATATGTACAATGTAATTTTATTCCTTCAGATACACCTGTGATAATTGCTTAAAGAAGAAAGGTCAAAAACGTAAAGATAACAAATTTAGTGCAAAACGGTTGCCAGTGACAAAGCTCGGAACGTATATCGAGACGCGCGTTAATAATTTCCTAAAGAAGAAGGAGGCGGGGGCCGGTGATGTGGCGATTCGCGTTGTAGCATCGAGCGACAAAGTAGTCGAGGTGAAGCCTGGTATGCGAAGCCGATTTGTGGAGAGCGGCGACATGTCCGGGGAGTTTCCGTACAGGGCGAAGGCGCTCTTTGCATTCGAGGAAGTCGATGGCACCGATGTTTGTTTCTTCGGCATGCATGTGCAGGAATACGGAAGCGAATGCACACCGCCTAATACGAGACGGGTTTACATTGCCTATCTCGATTCGGTACACTTCTTTAGGCCCAGACAGTTTCGAACTGCTGTTTATCATGAAATTTTGTTGGGGTACTTGGACTACGCTAAGCAACTTGGGTAAATATATTTTTTTTTCATTTGTTAAAAATTAATTTCCGAGTTAATTTTTTAGTTTGGACGAATAAACCTCTAGCTTCTTTTTTAATTTGCAAATATGTTGGTGTTTAGTTACACTATGGCTCACATTTGGGCGTGTCCACCGTCGGAAGGAGATGATTATATTTTCCATTGTCATCCTGCTGATCAAAAAATTCCTAAGCCTAAACGATTGCAAGAATGGTATAAAAAGATGTTGGACAAGGGAATCGTAGAACGAATTGTACTAGACTACAAGGTATATATTTTAAATCACATAAAAATTTACATATTCTAAGTTAATAATTGCTTTGTTTAAGTAAATTATAAAATATTTCTTCATTTCTCCATTAAGTCTCAGTGTTATCTGAATGTGTATACTATATCATTCAGGTGTCTAATGAGACTAAAAATAATCTATCTATGAAAAAGCTAATGTTCTTATTATATACAAAAATTTGAACATAGGATCATTGGATAACATCATTTTTTAAATATTTTTTACTAAAGTAATTATGTGATTTTTCGAAACTTATTTACACATTCAATTTTTATTTAGGATATTTTGAAGCAAGCTATGGAAGATAAACTATCATCCGCGGCCGATCTGCCATATTTTGAAGGTGATTTTTGGCCTAATGTTCTCGAAGAGAGTATAAAAGAACTGAATCAAGAAGAAGAAGAGAAACGCAAACAAGCAGAAGCTGCAGAAGCTGCGGCTGCTGCTAATGCCGTAAGTTTTATTTCATTATTTATTATTATTTGCGCTTAAGGATAATTATTGAAATATCTGTTTGTCCTTTTGGAATTTTCCATGTGCCATACTTCGAGATTTGCTAAAATTACGACATCTGTAATGTAGACAGTTTTCATAAATTTCTTATATTCTTAACTAAATTCAGAATTGCTCTATGCGCTTTCACTTACTCCTTAACACAAAATCAACTTCTGAATTGCAGATATTCTCGCATTCGGATGATTCAGAGATCGGACCAGATGGTAAAAAGAAAGGGCAGAAAAAGGCAAAAAAATCTAACAAATCCAAAGCAAACCAGAGGAAAAATAGTAAAAAGTCGAATACTCCTCAAACTGGAAATGATCTTTCAGCCAAGATTTTTGCCACAATGGAAAAGCATAAAGAAGTATTTTTCGTCATCAGACTTCATAGTGCACAAAGTGCAGCCAGTTTGGCGGTAAGTATAATAATTTAGTATTTGCTTTAAAGTTTCTATTTATTAAATGTAACTTATTGAGTGATATATAATAAACCCATATTTTTAACTTTAAAGCCTATTCAAGACCCTGATCCAGCTATAAATTGTGATTTGATGGACGGACGCGATGCTTTCCTTACAATGGCAAAGGAAAAGCATTATGAGTTCTCCTCACTTAGACGTGCGAAATTCAGTTCAATGTCGATGTTGTATGAATTGCACAATCAAGGATCAGATAAATTTGTATACAATTGTAATAAGTGTAATAGTCATGTCGAGACAAGGTATCACTGTACTGTGTGTGATGTGAGTATTAGTTTTTATTTTTATATTGTAGGTTTAAAACTATATAGTATATACGATTATATTCATAACTATTAAAAATACTAATATTTTAATTTCGATAATTGTGGAATTTTTGAATAATATTTATTAGCACTAATTATTTAATTTCTTCTCTTTTCAGGACTTTGATTTGTGTCTAAGCTGTAAAGAAAAAGAAGGTCACCCACACGCTATGGAGAAACTTGGTTTGGACTTGGATGACGGATCATCGCCGGCCGATGCAAAACAAGTCAATCCTCAGGTACTTTATAAGTTACTTTATTTTTTATCCAAGAAAGTTTTTTAATTACGAATAAGAGCTATTCCTTGACGCATGAAGCACCAGCATCGATTTGGCTACATCTACATAAACGCCAAGCTTTACTTCCTAAGTCGAGACTATTCGTGGTTTCGAATTTAATTTCCGTGCTGTAAAATTTTTCAGACATACTACAAACAATCTCTAATTCATTTTGTACTGCTGGGAAACCATCTTGGCTCCCTTATCTAACTGAATTTATACATATTAATAATACTTTAGTGTAATATTTTCTAAAAGTGTATCATAGATCATTGAAATAATTGAATTACAAAAATATATTGTTTAATTTATATATTTTATTATTCATTATCATGAACTATTAAAACTGATTTAATTAAATATAATTAATAAATCAAATTCCCAGAGTGTAATCTTAACTATTGATATGTAACAAACCACTCTTATAATTAGTAATTAACAATTCTTTCTAATTAAAACTAATATTTTTAATAAGTTAATTGTTCAACTTTTTAAAATAATTATTTATTTATTATTTTCATAAAAGATTTTCTTCATTAATTGAATCACATTAAGAAAAAAATGTATATTAATAAATTATTTTTATTATTCTAACTTTCGGCTGTCAAATCAAATACACAACAAATAAATAAATGTTGCAAAATCTGCTTTTACATGCAAAATTTGCAAATAGTTTTAATAAATTCAATATTACTATAATATAAAATTATTAATTTTTGGATATATAAATATGTAATTTTTCATTTAAAAACCGATTAATAAATGGTATTAATAGTACTTAAATATGAAATTATTAAAAAATTTTAATAATTTAGCATATTAACTGAACTTATAAAATGCATACTTAATAACTAAAATAATGCGACGTTGGAAGCCAAAATGGCGGAATCGATGGTATCACGAGTCTCTTTTGTATACTATATCGCAGCTATATATAGATATAGAGATTATAAGTAAGGCGCCATATTGGCTTCAAAAACTTTGCACTTTTATCAGTCAAATTAATAGTAATATAAATACACAAGATTGATAGTTTCAATTGATTGTTCATGATACTTTACAACAAATAGGAGTAAAAATTATAAAATTTTGTCGAAATTTTATATTTGACGAAATATATTCCCGTGGATTTTCAAAAAATTTGTTTTTAAAGCTTTTTAATTAATTTTTTTTAATTTTAAATAAAATATGTTTAAATACAAAATGATGTCATAAACAATTTTTTTTTATCGAAAATAAAAATTTTCTTGGATTAATTAAGAATAAACAAATAATTAATCAATATATTAATAATAATACTAATATAAAAGTAAATAATAATAGGTGTTGTGGCCAATATTTTTAACCCTGCCGTCGTGGTATTATCGCGCCACTTAGTTTAATTGTAAAAACAAACGTTTCAAATTTAATGGGTTTTTAAGTTTTTTTATTTTTGTTTTTACAGGAAGCACGTAAATTCTCGATACAAAGGTGTATACAGTGGCTGGTGCATGCGTGTCAGTGCAAGGATGCGAATTGCCGGTTAGCTAGCTGCCAAAGGATGAAGAGGGTGGTAACGCACATTAAGACATGTAAGAGGCGTACTAGCGGCGGATGTCCTATTTGCAAACAGCTCGTTGCACTCTGCTGTCATCATGCGAAGCACTGTCAAGAAGTAAAATGTCTTGTACCATTCTGTTCGAAGATCAAGCAAAAACTCAAACAACAGCAGCATCATCAGCGACTACAACAGGCCCAATTGCTCAGGTATAGTGAATTGCTTTTTACTTATTATTTCTCAGTTAATTGAATTTTGTTAACACTGTTCAACGAGATAGGAAGCGATAGTATAAAATTAATCATTTATGATTTTATTTTTACAGGCGAAGAATGGCCGTGATGACGAATACGCGTCCAACAGGCTCGGAATTAAGTTTACAATCTGGTCCTCCAACAGTAAATCCTTCCATGTCTACGGGTGTTGCAATGAAGCCTGGTATCTGTCCTACGTCACTACCATCGCCCCATCATCAACCTGGTATTGGAATGAAGCCTGGTCCACAAACGCCACCCGCAAACGTACTGCAGGTCGTTAAACAGGTACAGGAGGAAGCTGCTAGGCAACAGGCGCCGCATGTTAGTTATGGAAAAGTTAGTCCTGGTGGTGTTGGCGTTGGTGTTGGCGTGGGCGTTGGTGTCGGGGGACAGCCAGGAGGGGTTATGCCTCCTCCGCAGATGCAGAGGCCCATGCCTGTTCAAATGGCTAATCCTGGAGGCACACATCTCATTTCTATGGACCAATGGACACCAAGGTTGGTATTATAATTAATATCATAGTAAAATATCATAATTGGTGTAATTTAATTTTTTTTTGGAAATTTCGCTCATTTTTGCTGATTTGATTTTAAAAATATATAAACAATATATAAACACTGAAAAATTATCCAGAAAAATTTAATAATTTAATTTTTTTTTTTTTCAGCAATACTTTGAACTTCAGGTATCAGCCAAACGCTGTCATGCAACAGAATCCAGGCCTCAGGCAACAGGCACCTCAACTTATGCAACAGCAGCAGCAACAACAACAACAGCAGCAGCAGCAGCAGCAACAACAACAGCAGCAACAGCAACAGCCGCAACAAGGCCAACCGGGTATGGGTGGCATGGGTTGTCAAATGCCTAGGCAACCTGGTGTACTAGGAGGACCTACCGGGCAGGTCGGCCAAAATGCGGTTGGCAAGCAGGCGTTGCAGCAGCTTATGCAGACGTTAAGGAGTCCGAACACACCCGAACAACAAAACCAAATACTCCACATATTGAAGAGCAATCCACCTCTTATGGCTGCCTTCATTAAGCAACGTCAGGTAAAATATATTTTCTGATTGTCATTAAATACTGCGTAAGACAATTTACGCAGTCGTATTCTTTTAAATAAGTTGATTTTATACTATATTTTATTATTTTCGGAAAAATTGTAAATTTTAAGCCTATAATCGTTAGAGCAATGCACATTATTTTACGAATTGTTTTTTATTTAAAATAGACGATTGCCCTTCAGCAGCAGACTGGTCAACACAATACCGGCGCCGGTCCGCTGGGTCCTAGTCAATCCCAGCAACAGCAGCAGCAACAACAGCAGCAACCGGGTCTGCACATGATGGCATCGCAGCAGCAGCAACAGCAACAGCCTGGTCGAATGCAAATTCAAGCAATGCTCAGTCAGCAGCAACAGCAGCAGCAACAGCAGCAGGGCCAGCAGCAAGCGCAAAGTGTACAGCAACAGCAACAACAGCAGCAGTGGTATAAGCAGCAACAAATGCTGCTTATACAGAGGCAACAGCAGCAGCAACAGGCCCAGCAACAGGCGGCAGTTGCGGCTGCCGCGGCCGCTGGAAACCAGCCATTCACACAGCCATCTGCGCCACCCTATGGCCAACAGAGATCTATTAGGCCACCCATGCTTGGTGAGTATTTTATCTACTGATCGACTTAAATAGCATGCACGTTTTTAAACTGAAGCTGAAATTTATCTGAAAGTGATCTAAATATATGCATATACTTAGGTTCAAAATTAAACTTTGCAAACACTAAAAACATGTTTTGAAAAATAAAAACTTCAATTTTATTTTCTTAAATGACTTTTTTAAAGACAACTAAAATAAATTTAAGAACAAACTCGTATTTAAATCTTTTTATCCGAAAACCTATTCAATTACAATTTATTATTAGGATAATACTTTCTTCTACTGTTGCATTCGAAATAGAATTCAATAAATAATCGAAAAATTTATGAAATTGATGATGAATGACATTTTTCTGGAACACAGCCAAATACATTTTCAGCTTAAGAAATTTCTTAACATCGGTTTTCAGTGATCTGTTACTTTAAAGTATACGGTTCTTATATTGGAATGCATAAAAAAATTTTTTCATGGGTCTATTGTGGAAATTCATACCAAGCTCATTTGCCTCTGACCAACAACTAATGCGGAACAGTATCTTAATTCGTAAGTTCATTGTTAAATGTACCCAATCTTTTAATTGACAGGCTACAGTGGCTTTGCCGAGCAGGGTTACGGACAGCCAGGCTTGAAGCCCACGCCACCCCCGGTGCAGTCGCCCCAGGGCGTGATGGGGCCGCCCGGTATTTCCTCGGTTCAGCAGCAGCTGATGCAATCGGTTCGGTCGCCACCCCCGATTCGATCGCCCCAGCCGAATCCGTCGCCCCGGCCGGTGCCGTCGCCCCGCAATCAGCCGGTCCCGTCCCCGAGGGCCAATCCCGTACCCTCGCCCCATCATCATCCGGGCGGCGGCCACGGCACGCCGACTCATTCGCCGGCCCACGAGCTCGGCGGTCCCAGTGAGATGATGCTGTCGCAGCTGAGCCAGGCCGCCGGTGGCCAGGGCGCCGGCGGCCCGGGCGGCCATCCCTCGGCCATGCCCCATCACCCGTCGCCGGCGCTACCGAACGCCGGGGGCGGCCAGGACGCGAACGACGTGACGCCAATGACGCCGCAGGACCAGCTCTCCAAATTCGTCGAAGGCTTGTAGTGACCGCCGCTACAGACACTGGCGCTGATGTGCCGTTAATAGCGAGAAAGAAACTACAGTTGACGACCTGAGGGACGTGCTTTTAGTGCTGCGCGCCCATGTTGTGCTTCGCGAGTTATCGTAACAGCGGTCGAGCCGTCCTGACGTGTAGGGAAAGAAAAGTCGATAGGAAGTGGACACTGTTGTATAGTTTATACATATATATACATATATATATATATATATATACATATATATATATATATATAGATAAAAAATTATAATCGCGCGAGTATATTGCGTAGTAGTGGGGGGAGGGAGAGGAGGAAAGAGGACACGACACGAGGTGTTTTGTTGATTTTTTTAGGCGAATATAATACATGTATGCACAGTGAAGTCACTGGTCTCATAACTAGGGAAGTGCAGCCTCGTTCGCGTCCTTTTTGTCGGGTTCTCTCATTCTCTCTTACTTCTTTTATCTTTCTCTTTCTTACTATCTATCTACCTCTTTACTTTTGTATTTCGCTGATGATGCGCCGAAATTCTCTTTTATATATATGTGTGTATGTATGTATATATGTATATATATATATATATATATATATATATATATATATATATATATGTATATATATATATGTATATGTATATATGTATACTTATATATGCGCGCGTGTGTAACTCTGTATGTGCGTACGTGTGCGTGCCGTTTATATGTAGGTTATGTATATGAAAAGACAATGAAGATGCAAAGTGCGCATGAGTTTCCTAAAAGACGGTTTTTAAATAAAATAAAATCGTAGAAAATAATGAACAATAAACGAATATAATACCTGCCGCATTCGTGAACATTAAAAATATATGTGTGTATGTATACATATTTATACACACACACATATGTATATATATATATTCTGAGTATGCGAAATGGATGTATATTCCACAAAAATATTCCTTGAGTATTTTTTTTTTTTTTTTTTTTTTTTTTTTTTTTTTTTACGCTTGGAAACACGAATGACTACAGAAGCAACACATAAATAAAATATAAATAAGAAAACATTTTTAGCTATACCAAGTGCTTACATTTTTTGTTATCATATGCAGGCGCGCCCGTACACCTACTTTATTTTTCTTGCTATAGATGATCGCGCGAGCGCGGGTTTAAATAAAATCGTACAAACGTGTTGCGCATACTTAACGTTCATTAATTATTGATATTTCACCGATGAAATGAATAAAGCAGAATAATACTACTGTAGCGAATATGCAGTTATTACCATAACATATATGTATTATATATTATTGTGACAAACAAACATGCAAAGATAAATAGGTGATGAATTTTCTTGTACCACGCGAAGAGACGATTATTAAGAGAAATAACAATGGATATCAGAATCAACAATCCACGTATTGTAACGTTTTAAATTAAGATATTGATTATAGATAACTAAACAGAATGAACAATTTGAAGTGCAACGTGACGCGTAAAAACAGAGTTAAAATAATGAAAACTAAGTTTTTAGAACCCAAATTTATTAAGTGATGATGTTAGAGTATAAGATCATTTGTTATTAAACAAAAATGGATACAAAAGTAATGCTGATAATTTGTATTACAGATGTATCTAGTAAGAGAAATACGCGAATACAAGTGTAAGAGGATAAGTAAATGAGAGTTTAAAATTTAACGGTTTTGTCGGAGCCGTGAATCTTGCAACAAATAAAAAATTTTTACATGATTATTACAAATTCAAAGATTCAATTAACTAATCCGGCTAGCTTAGGTATTTCTTTAGCGTTGCTTTGATTTGGAAAGGAAAGAAGGGCTTTAGGCAAAAAAGTGTGTTTGTGTGTGTGAGACACCGCGAGACCGACGAGCGTATCGAGACTAATAAGAAATGTGCTACGAGGGCGCAACCAAATATATTAATTATCTACAAAACGGGGATAAAGGCAAGGGTTGATTTGAAAAATAATGTATAACAGTCGTGATGGACAAAAAACGAAGACGTAATAACGCAGGCTGCTAATTCGCTAGTGATGATGATATTGACGTGGGAGAATTTATATATCGAGAAAGTGTTGGTTAATTTTTCGAAGAGAGAAATTGAAAAATAACAAAAAAACGAACTCGGGGGCCTCCTCCTACGCGATTAACTAAAATTCTCTCTTCTTTTTCTTCACAATTTATGTAAGCCCTTCCTTCTCTGTCCATATCTCCTTTACTTTGCATCTTACCCTCACTACCCCTTCCTTTGTGCGTGTACAGTTGAACCAAAATATGTAGCTATAGTAATACGTAGCCAAAACAATGGCGGGGGCCCCTTCGTATATCATAACACTCTGTAAATATTTAAAAAAAACTATGATTACGGTAATAATAATAATTATTATTAATAATTTACCTGTCTACTATAAATTTATTAAATATTTTTATTATTCTATTGATAATTATTAAATTTATTATTGATGTAAATACATTGGATCAAGCAAATTATACTACTATGAAGTATTGTAATATTTTTATGGTTCTAATGTAATGGCTTTTATAAGTTATGGTGGGTGTGGAACAACACCAAGACACTCCTTCACTCTTGTTTTTCTTATTTTTATTACTTCCTTTTATTATTATTTCTTAATAGTGCATTATTATGCGACCATGCCAATGTATCATATTGGAGGAGAAACTTAATGTAATCTACATTTCTCTTATCCCTGTTTAGTTTTTTAGTCTTGTCCTAATTTAAATGTGGTCATTTACATTTATGAACATATGTTGTACATTTTAATATTATTTCATCCTTATTATTATTATTATTATTATTATTATTATTATTATTATTATTATTATTATATTATTAATATTATTTGTTATTATATAAAAGGAGGGTACATTGTTTGGCTTTGAAGAGTGCATTTAAAGACAAAGCCAACTATAAAGAGAAAAACAAAATGGTGGAGCAAAAGGGAGAGAGAGAAAGAAAATGAAAGAGTGATAGAATGAACGGGTTCTGCAATCGACAGTGAGAAATGAAATTTCCAGTGCGAAAGATGAAAATATATAGTGCTTTATGAAACAATTTACCATCGATGTTCAATTTGTGAGAATCATTGTTTTTTCTTTGCTGTACAAATGTCTTATCTATTTTTTCTTCTTTTTTTATCTTTAGAAGTGTTTTCAGGTCGGAAACGACTACTTTTTTTTTTTTTAATAAAACGATATAAAAAAAATTCACAAAACTTACGTATACACTTATTAAGAAAGAAAGAATGAGTTGATAATTGAGGGTTGCAACGAAAGAGAATTTACACAGTGCGCTCATATTATCCACCAATTGAATTTTGGAGAAAATACATTATTAAATGCAGATTACACGATAAAGGAACGGCGAAAACAAAAGTACGTTTCATTATTGCGTGCGTAGATGAGATATAAAACAAAAACCAACTCAAGGAAGCCATTGTTAGCAGATTTAAATGTGCATGATGACTTGCTTTCTAAAATAGAGAAAGAAATGAATTAGGGCAGTTGCGATGCAAATATAGATACAACAGTGTTTTATATGCACAGAAGAATAATATGATTTTTGTAAAAATGTGAGGCGATAAATAAAGTTTTGTTAATTTAACGATAGTGCTTGTTTTATCGTTGTTAAATTGACAAAATTTCATTAAAATTTTCGTTAAGTACAACCAACATTTTTCCATTAACGTTATAATTATTTTTTAATATAAATTTTACAATGTTTCTGTTCTGTTATGGAAGAGGAGGATGCTAATATTTTTTATATAAACACAGAATTTATCGAATGCGCTTTATAACATTTGCATATCCCGGATTGATATGTTATTGCGTTGTCTTAAAAATAATTGATTTATTTTAATCTTTCTAATGTATATACACACATATATATATTAATTTTTAAACGATTCAAAGATTTGCAGGATAATTGCAAAATATTAAATTTAAAATATATCTTTTTGGAATAGCGATAATTTATATTTTACATAAGGTAGAATTTTTAAAATAAATTTTCTTATTTTACAATTGCGAGACAGTTACCACTTGTTTAAAAGATTTTTTAATTTAAAGAAAAAAATTAACTTCATCTTTAAATGTTATTGGAAAATTATTGGAATTTTATCTTTCTTTTTTTTTACATTTCGTCAAAATGGAATTTTGATTTTTGTGCAATCTTTAACTGACGTTTTCCATTCAAGACCCAATCGAGTACATCTAATTTACAATTCAGGAATTAATAATGGGGGCAGTTTCAAACTGGCCAAAACACAAAAAGTATTGGTGACTATATAATATGGCTGTGCTAATTGAAGCCGTAAAGCTCGTTGGATATTGTCAGGCGTCAGTTCTCCCGCAGATTTTTATTTAAGAATATACGTGTGATACATTTAGGCTAATGCATTTACCGAAGTCTTTTTTTTTTCTTAAAAAAAAAAAAAAAGTTTTCTTACGGTTTGAATTATAATTAGGTATAAATCTCAATTAGTAAGTAGTATATTTGTAAATATTAGTAAGATTTTTTATAATAAAGAAAAAGAAAATTATTTTCTGTTTAATAATTTCGTTCAAGCAAAACATATTTAAAATGAATTTTATCCTTTTTTTTTTAAATTCAATTTTCTACATTTTAATGATAATTTTATATACATATTATGGAAAATAAGCCGATATGTTCAATAAAGTTCAAAGCAACGGATTATTATTAACTAAATACTCATTAATGAAATGATTGGGACTTTAAATCGATTTAACGAAAATATATAAAATAATCATTCTATAAATTTATTTTTAATGTATAAATAACGTCGCATTGTTATAGGTATTAATTAGTCTATGATGCGCTTGCACGCTTATAATAGTAAAAACAAAATTAATGTCTCCTCTTTTTTTTATTGAACTATATGGACGTACGGAGAGCTTTAGCAGTTTATATTATATATATATAACATGGTAATTTAGTAGATATTTACAAAGTGTTCCGAAACTAAGATTTAATTTATTTTTGATCTCAAAAAGAACTGTTATTATAATTATTTATTATAATTATTATTATTATTATTTTATAGTTTAATTATTAAAAGGCCGATGTGATTGTAGCACAGTTGCATTATTATATTGTTGTCGTTAGACACAAAGCATCTTTTATATATAAATATATATACATAGAAAAGCAAAAGGCTTTGTACGATAATAATTTTAATATTTTACCAATAATAGAACGGATTGATTGATTAATTGTAAAGCATAAGAAATTCTATAATATCTACTGTAAATATGAATATATCAAATTATATGAAAAAACCAACGATCCTCATTACAATATAAGTCCTAAATGTTAGACAAAATAATGCGTAATAGGAATAAGAGGACGAGTATATAGATATACACTTCTGATTTATATATATATATATACATATATATATAAATTGAATAAAATTTTATAGTGCAGTGCGGCACACGGCAATTATTCTATATATTCTTATATTACACAGTATGTATGCAAATGTATGTATAATAAAACACACACGCGTGCGCACGTGCGATATTATTAAGTATACATATATATATATATATAAATTTAATTGATTTCTAGTGCGGGTGCAAGGGTGCAACATAAATAGCTGTGCATCAAATGCAGTATTTATAAAGATAATCAAATAATATGAGATATAGATTAAATTATATATATATATATATATATATATATATATATATATATATATATATATATATATATATGAAAAAACTTATAGTATTTAGGCGACATTTAGGCTTAGGTATGTAAAAGAGATTTATACATATATCTATATGTATATACATATGCATAAAGTTATCAGAATTAATTAATATACAATAATAAAAAAAACTAAAATAACAATATTACTATTAATACGAGTAGTATAAAAGATTTAAAACGATCTATTAAAGCATAAGTCGTAAAACAAGAGTGGTGTACATGTACAAAATGTATAATCACTTTTATATTTTTATTTTGTTACATAATACAAATATATCGCGAATTACATGTATATGTGACGAACTTATTATACATAGAGAAAGGAAATAATGATTAAGATGCGAGAGGATAACGTGAAATTGAGACCGCACTCACTGCCTTGGATAAAATTAAAAAAAAAAAAAGAATAGAAAAAGTCTTTTATTGCCATTTTTCAAAACGAATAATAATATAAAAGACGAAATGTGTAAAAAAATGTAGTGAAAGTGTACAATGATGATCTTTGATTCCACATATGTTTTATCATTTTTCAACAAAAGTAGATTATATATAAATATATATAAATATACTGTGGTCGGATTTTCACGTATATAATAGACATGTTTCTCTAATTGTACTCGTTTTAATAAATAACAATTGTGCATGTTTGCTGGTAAAATTTAATTATGGATCTTTTTTTTTTTTTAAAGAGTTTTTTTTATTAATATTTTTTCTGCTCTTCTCAAAGTCTATACATCAAGAATTGCCTGTGATCTCGATTGGCCGCATATTGGACAGCGATGCAGCAGTATGTATATATATAGATAGATATTTTCCTTGAGTGTCTATGGATTGCAGGGACTACGAGGATCTACACGCGCGCTCGTATACCTACGAAAATTAGTATTATCTTGTCTGGGGCACCGAGCGGCATGGCAGTCGTTCTATCGGATTATAAAGAAATATTGCAGATCGCTTAAAAAAAATTTTTTTCATGAAATCGTGCGCAAATTCGTCGCACGGAGGGTATATTTAACATTCTTGAATATCTGTTTAAACACCTCGTCAGATAGTGATAATATTGTGTACTAATTAATATATAAGTTTGCAGCTCGACGAAATTTTTAACGCGTTTTGAAAATATTACAAATTACCGCTGGAATATGCAATGGAGTTTTTAGGCGTAATTTGAATCAAAGAAACACATTTCTGTACATCTATACACAGATGCACGTATACATTATCTCTTTGAACAGAATCTTTTAAATCTATACTGATCTAAAAGCGGCGACTATTTACATGAACTTTCGTCATTTTTCTTGTCTAATGCTCTAATATAACAAACGTATAAAAACAAATTGATTTAAAAAAAAAAAAAAAAAAAAAAAAAAAAAAGTATCGGCGCACGCGAGTGGTGAGGTTTAAATAATATAACACCATGAAGCTCTGGAAGCCGAGAGGTGATATGATGCATTCAAGAAACATCAAACTTTATTATTTACGTTGTGATTTTCAATCATTTTATAAGCTCTTTTTCTTGTTTTATATAAATAAAACACACACACAACTAACCATGCAGCAAAAGAACCAATGCGTTCACAAACGTGCGCCATAATACAAATATGTGTGTGTGTATGTAATTTATTCGATTATATACATCAGTATCTTTAACTCTTCGCCTGCACAGATCGCATCAAGTTCGTTCATGAGCATTTGCAGTTTTGCATATATATATATATATATAACCATTAATCAGGCTAATCTAATGGTATTGATTGTAAATTCCTTCTCGCTGTCAATTTCTTTTTTCATCACTTTCTTACTGCTACTTTTTATGCTCATTTATATTTTAACTAAATTGTTCGAAATATATTTAGAAAAAAAGTTTTGTTCTTTTTTAATGCAGTTTATATGCGAACGAGATTATTTAAGGCGATCGTATCTCATACTTCAAGGTAATTATAATATATATTTTATATGAAACTTATTAAGAATATTATTTTAAATTTGGCCAAAAAAATACACGATCGTACTGAAAATTCAGCCTATAGAAATATCATATAAAGCGTCTTATCGTACAAGATTAAAGATTGAAAAAACATGTTTTGGAATTCTGAATGCCCCAAATTTAAATATCAACTCGTATATTTGTCTGCTTAACACGATGAAAAAAAAGCTTCTTTCTCTCTTAGTCAAATAAAATATATAAAGGAATTTAAATTTCATTATGTTAAAAATATTGCATCATGTATTAGGCGGTACTGACACGGGCATTGTGTGCAATTTTATTGTTTGTTTTTGTTTGGGCTTTAGAGCATTCAAATAAATAATATATATATATGCAAAATTATTAATATTCAATATTATACGTGGTGAATACAATTTTAGATTTTAAAGATTGTGTGTCTTGCAAGACGTCATCTTTTCATTTTTCGAAGTCCGAGATTTTTGCCAGTTTGCATACTCACAATTTATTCGTTTATTCGTATATTATATGCCTGGAAAAAGCTCTTCAAAATTTCTCTTTAAGATTAAAATAAGGACTCGAAATAAAATATTGTTCATTTTTTGTCGAAAAAGGAACTTCAAATAAATGTTTATAAAAGGAAATATGTAATTATATGCTATAATAATTTAAATTTTATCATCGTTTAAATCATTATAAAGTATCGTTATGATATATGAAAACACATAAATTTTAGCAACTACTAATTTGCTCCTTTCATAAAATTTTTATATTTAAATTAATAATACATTTATAATTCATCAATATAGTTCATAGTAAAGATAATTGCAATGATTTTGCTTTTGTTACTAAACATCATTTTCAAATTCTTTGATGATATTTGAAAAATGAATCTTTTGAAAATATATAGGTAAGTAAAAAGTAACGATTTATTTATTATTAACTTCAGGTCAGTTAGTAATCTGTGTGTATATCGTTTGTATGCATTTATTATAAAATGTAACCTAAAATAGCTAGATTACGCTAAAAGACAAGACCAATTGTGAGATATAATTTTTATAGTTATAGACATTTGTAATAGATTTTTCAGGCAGAATGCGCACAAGTTAGGGTTATGTTAAAGGCTATTATAAGTTAAACGTATAAGATGATAGACAATACAGATTGCAATATTGTCATCAAGGACAATAAAGATTGCAATATAGTCAGGAACGAGCTGCCTGCGAATAAATCGCGAAAGAAACCACTGTGAGTGTATATCGTAATGTTATTTCGTATATGCGTATTCATAAGTCGTAAGATATCGAGTCCTTGAAAATTATTATTAAAAAAAGAAACAAAAAATGCCTATTAAATGTCGACATAAGGGTGACTGCTTCGGAGGACACGAGGGAATCAATATGCGAGCAGGATTACATCGACAAGACCGCGGCCAGATCGTACAAAAATATTAGAGAGGTAATATATTGCAGTAACGTTGTTGTTATTATTGTTGTTATTGTTATTGGCTGCCGCTGCTGTTGTTGTTATCGTTGCGACTGTTATTTAAGACTTCAGGACCGAGTGCTGTCGAGTGCAGCTCAATTTATCGGCCGCAGTCGCCCACGAGTCGTCCCTTCAACTGTCCAAAATTGTCGAGATGCAGGATTTACCAATGGCGCGCTATCGATCCCATTAGGAAGACGAAATCTTCGGCTCTCCCCGCAAGTAGGCTCCGTGGGCTTTTAAAAATAAATTAGTAGAAATAACGTTGATTTCTTTTGTGCCTGAAGAATTTTAGACTATATATATATATATATATATATATATATATATATATATATATATATATATATTTCCTGTTAAAAAAAAAGAAATTAAATTATTAAAAGCTTCTATTGAAATTTGGCTCAGCGAAAAACACTGCAATTCTGAGAAAAAAAATCACCTTGATCAATTATGTGAAAAGTCATCCGTATAAAACTCGTGAGAATGAAACTAATTTTTTTTTTTTTTCTTTTTTAATTAAAAATATCGATAATTCGTGTTAAATTAAACAACGTATAACTTTAAAGTTTACTTTTATTCATTATATAAGTTAATATAGAAAAATAAAAATAACATTTTATAGGTGATTTTTGACCAGGGATATTTGATCGCGGAGTATAAACGGTCGCCTGACAAGCGTGACGAACGAGAAAATTCTGGCTTTGAGTTTTCTACTTTTCGAATCTAACTCATACTCATTTTCGGATTGATCTACGATAATTTTTTTTCTCTCCAAAATTTTTGTTTCCTTTCACGGATAATCGTACGCGTACGAAGATAAAAAAATTTTTCACCCCTTTCAACCATCAGCTTCTATTGGGAAATTTCGATTTTCTCAAATTTGATCCTACCTTGAATTATAGGCCAGCCAATTCGTCTGTCCGTTTGATAATGATTAACTCGCGTATGCACGTTGACCGGTATACTGGGGGGAAAAGGAAGAGTTTTGGGGTTTGTGAAAACTGCCTAGCGTGTATTACATTACATATTGCATGCAGTCATTATAGCCGTTCGATAAAAAATCTTTGTTGTTGTTTTTCCTCCCGCCAAAGTAACATCGACGATCTCGGAACTCGATGTTGAACTATAGAAATACGATTGTCGTCTTGATATTTTGGGGTCTCGGGACAGTGGGATGCGCGTTGGTTGCTCTCTTGACTTTATATTATGTCAACGGAATCGTCGGTCGAATTCTCGTTTGGCGTCGCCGAATGCGCGGCGAATGCACGGGGTCGCGGGCAACTTTTGTAAGATCGCTGTTTAGTCGCCGCGTCGAATGGGGGCGCTCGTTTGATTATTGCATCGCGGTATTATATGTCTAGGACCTGGCGGGGACTCGCTGTAACGCGAAACGAGCCCGAATGCTATATCGACGAGATCCTCGAGCCGCAACGCGTATCGAACGCTCATATGTAACATAAAAGCGTTATATCTTCTTCTATAGCCCATTCTATATCGTTTATAGACATATTTATCGTTAAAAACGTGGCAGCACTGAATGACCCAGCGATGCGCGTCCCCGATTCAAATCGTGTGTGCTCGATTGTATTGCGCGGCGAGATCGGCGATGGCAACGTTACAATTTTCGTCGGCTTATGCTTACTTATGAGCACTATAAATCCAACTCTGTCGGGGATTAATAGAACCGTAAGTCCAAAGCAGGATACGCAGAGATGCCGATGCGTCGACACGGCTTGATCGCCTGAGCCCGGTAAGCCAATACCGACCAAAATACAGCGACGGCAGGCTTGAATCAATGGGGGGGGGGGGCAAGGGTGCTCTAAAGCCTCGGGCCGCGAAGTCCAGGAGGCTTCCTCCTCAGTGGTGAAACTTTCTTGTCCGAGGCAACCTTGATATTTTTTTAAAGAATCGTGATGCAGACCATTGTAGATAATTTACCGAAATGATATCTTTACTTTTTATTAAATAGTTTTTTCTTGGACCAAGTGTAATTTATTATCTTTTTGTTTGTTAAGGCTAGCTTAATAAATATATTTATATGTATAGTAAAGGGAAATAAAGTGAAAATGATTTGGAATCTTGATTATATTCGTCTGAAAATAATTAAAAATAAAAAAAATTAACATATTGTCAGAAACAAGTAGAAGATGAAATATAATATAGTTTATCGATTATTTTAACGATTCCAATAGCGAATTCCGAATCTGAACGTTCGTGTTCCGTTTTAAAAAGAATAAACAACGTGTATCGGTCAACTATGTTGGATATAGTTAGTGATTTAGGTCAAGAATTCGCTGACAGGAAATGTAACAAAGAAGTTTATTATTTAAACTTTATTAGACTCGTTTAAAAAACATTCTAAAAGCTACTTTTTAAAGTTATTATTAAATAAATTCTATTTTTTTTTTTTTTTTTTTGTTAAAAATGTATAAATACAGGACTTTGTTATCTTTTCCCTTTCTTGTATTATTAAAGTGATATGAAAATGATCTTTGTAAGATGCCCCGGGCTTACAGATAATCCCAGGCCTCGCTCAGTCTTATTGCGGTCTTAAATGGCGGTGACACGAGGTAGTGAAGTATCCTCGCTTTACAGCGCGCGCGCATGCACACGTATGCATATACATACGCACGAAATTAGCCAGCCATATCGTTTGTTTATCAATTCTATCCAAAGTAGTGCGTAATTTTCCAAATGATCCTTAAATAAATCGGATTTTCAATCGCTGTTCAATTAATATTATTATATACTTTGAAAAAAAAATTCCATCGACAGCTATAGTGATTGCATGTAATAAATAATGCTTTGCAGTTTCAAAAAATTTGCTCAAAATATCCGTACGATAATTGTCACAGTTGCAAGTGGATTTTTTTTTTTTTTTTTTTGTTTCTTTGATTGAGATGTCGGCTCTACTTCGAATTATCGTACAGCGAGCTCGGCAGGTAAGTTAAAATTTAGAAGAATCGAATTTTTCAAAGAGCCTAGCGGATGCGCGTGTAAAAGAGATTTGCCTAAATCCTTACACCGTTAATTTTTTTTTTTCTAAATTACTACGAAAATTAAGCGTGGGTCATTTTAATCTATGGAATCGATGGTTTTGGTGAAGAAAGTGAATTTGCGAATGCAATAATCTTGATAAAAGATACAAAAATTAAAAGTACTTATATATCGACTGTTTTTTTTTTTTTTTTTTTTTATCCAACCTATCGAATATTTGCTTTGATCTTACAATGCTATTAGAACGATAGTCGAACCGTTCTTGTTTACCCTTATCCCCGTAGAATCTGAAATACACATACATCCTGAAAGAAAAATAATGGTTAGAAAAGGACGATCTAACTGTACCCTCTACCGATTTATCGATCCGTGGACAGAATTGATTGGAAAATTGTAGTTTATAAATATAAAAATGAACTTTTCTCTTCTAAAATGGAAAAAATATTTTCCGGATCATATTGAAGAAAAAAAAATTCATGATATATGATTTTATCGGAAGGATGATAGAAAAATGTGGGTGGGGATTGGGTGTAGTATCATTTCATTATTAGAGCTTTATTGCAGTCCCCGCGGAGCCGAAGCGGCTCGAAACGTTGGGCTCAACTTATTTTTTTGCTCCTTTGCTCATCGTTATTTTTTTTTCAGGGTCATAGCTGTAGCTGGCTGTAGCCATAACAAATTTATATTTCAGATTCTGCGGGGGTGGTGATAAATAAGAACAGTCTGACTGTCATTCTAATAGGACTGTAAGACCGATGAAAAGATTTGATAGTTTCTTCATTAAAGTCACGAGGTTTATTGCTGGTCACCTCATAGTTAGCTTCATTTTGACCTTGATATTTATTTTTACGGTCATTTTAAGGTTAACTCAATTTTTTTAATGAAATCTCATTTTTTAAATTATATAAATGAAAAAAAGGATTAAAATCTACATTTAGACAACTGTATATACTAAGCTTATGAAGGTCATTCTAAGGTTAAACAAAGAATCGAAATGGATGCAAAGATGTCAGGCTTTCAGAGAGCCATCAACCTGTCCTTGGAGTGCCTAAATAAGTAAGGACACGTTGAAGGTCAAATTAAATTTATATGCCAAAAGAAACAAAATTTCCTACAAAAGATGTCCCATGGCAAAGGGAAGCAATTTTTTGTTGTTTTATTTGACCTTGCATTCATTTTTCAAGGTTATTTGAAACTCAAAAGTAATTTTTTCCAATTGAAACCTCTATTTTGGATATCGGATTCTGCAACATTATAAATAGAGTTTTTGGAAATATAACACTTTTAATCTCGCATTTTGCTGTATAATTTTTTAAAGTTCAAATGGTACATTTTGAAGTATCCCGTTGTTCGTATCTTTAAGCACAGAGTAGAAAATAACATCTTTTAACGCGTGCATAATGCCGTCGCGTTGCGACAGTCGAGGTAAAATGCTCCATAATAAAATAGAATGACCGTAATTTCTAAGTAATATAAGAAAGAAAAATCACAATACAAAAAAATCTTCAAATTAACATCTATATATATACATACATATATATATCTTAATTTTCCATCAGCTTATCTAATCCGTAATAGCCGACAGCCAAGGGGAGAAACTGCGTCGACCCCCGATCTGGCCGACAAAAGCGACAAACGTGGACAACATTTCCGGGAGGAAATATTTCGCGGCGATCGACAGCAGAGGAGAATCAACATAAATCGCGCCGCTATTTGCTACGACAACATTAGATGGATATGCATTTTTTTAAACAGCGTTCTCTTGGTAAATGTTGTTCTGCCATTGGATTATACCATACATAAGTTACATAGGGCAGTTGCGCTAATGTAGAAAATGAATTTGGTGGAATCTCGCAGGTTAGGATAGGTGTAGTGGGATATAAGCCTGCGAGTAAAAAAAAACTTTCTATAAGTATGTTGAAGCGCTAATCACTCTCTAGCCTCTATACAGGATGCTTGAAATAACGGAGTAAAATTCATTTTAATTATGATCCTGACAAGAATCATGACAAACCAATAAAAAAAGTTAATATAAAGCATTTATTCCATAGGACGAAAAGTTAAAGAAAAAAAAAATTGTCAAACAAAAATTGTCAATGTCTTTATAAAATATCTTTTCCATCCCATACACTGGTATATCTATCAAAGTCAGATTTTTTAAATAAACTAATTCTATATAATACAGCCTCGTCAGTATAGGACCATTATAGTACACTTTGCAACTTTAGCAAAAAAAAAAGTATTTTTTCTATCTGTATTTTGTTGCATTGGAATAAAATATGACGCTCAAAGTATAACCGAATCTTTTGTTTGTTATATATATGTATCTAGTAAAACGTGTTTTACATAAAAAATGCGATCTTTCCTGGCACACTTGCCCATTCTTTCAAAATGAAAATGCGCTCTGCATAGAAAAAAATTGCGATCTTCGTTGATATTATACAGCTTTTGCATAAAATGCACTCGGTGATTTTTATTATTTTGTCATTTTATGTTTAATTTCATATTCGTATATCGAGTGCACTCAGTTACATGAAAATTGTGCACTATGTTACTAAAGTATATATTATACGTCTAGAATGACGAATAAGTGATCATCTTTGAATTTACATGGACAATTGAGAAAAAAAATTGTGTAAAAAACACACGAAAAAAAAATATATATATATACATATTCGTATAATGAACAATTTTTGTTTGAAAATTTTTTGAGATTTTTCGTACGTTTCGAAATAAATGCAACAAACCACGATCTGTCTTCTTTTTTACATAACCTTCAAGATGATAAACATGCCATTATTTCCAATATAATAATCGTAATCAGCGATCAAAATACAAAGAAATCCACATTTCTTGTATATTTTCTGGATACTCTTTTCAGAAGTGAAATCCGAATCTTATTATAAACTCTTTTACTTCGTGGATACTTTAATGCAATTCCATAAATTTTATACCACTGCAATTACTCATTGAAGCTTATACGTCGAATATTAAGGAACGTTTCAAAAATTCTTGGGTTGACCACAGATATACTATTGAAAAGTTGAAGCAGAATATCACTTTATTTCCTTACGGAGTGAAATACAAGCAAAAAATCAGTAAATCAAACGCGTTGAAATGACATTGTACTTGTGATCCCAAGGGAGGAAAATATAGAAACAGCGACCCGAACAACGCGAACAACTATCCTTTAGTTTAAACTAATAAATATTTTTTTATTGGTCTTACAGTCCAATCAATTCAATCTAAAAATAAAAATGAAATAAAAATTAAAAATAAAAATTAAATTAAAAATTAAATTAAAAATTATAATGACAGTCAAGACTGTCCTTGTTTACATTCACCACCGTAGACTAATCTGAAAATAAAATATTAGCTGAAAAAATTCTTTGTTAGTAAAGTGCAGTCTGACTGTTCCCCAACACCCTTACCTAATTGAAGACCTGTCCAACGTTTCGAGCTCGCTACGGCTCCTCATCAGGGACTAAACTAAACTAAACTAAACCTTATATTCTAATCTATATATACCTTATCCCCACTACCAAATTTAGTAAATTAAATCTAAATTCCCCTTCTACACAACTTGTTCCAAACCAATCAATTTAATAAGGAATGATAAACACCGTCAAAATTGGAGCATTAAAGGGTGTCATTGCAATAAAATTGTCACGTAAAGATTTTAGACAAAATAATTTACAGATAGTAAGAGAAACTTTCATTAATAATGGTTATCCAATTCGATTTATTAATAGATTAATTGCTGAGAGATTGTTTGACATCTATAATACCGAAAATAGACATAGTGCAGAAATTGATGTTAACGGAGGCAAAATTATTGTCTTGCCATATGTTAGAGGATTGTCTGAAAGAATTAAAAAAATTTTTTCGGAAATATAACATTCAAATTTTCTTTAAAAATAGCAATAATTTGAGTAGATTGTTTAATAATTGCAAAGATAGGGATGATTTATGCTTAAAATCAGGAGTTGTTTACAAGATTAATTGCATGGATTGTGATAAATACTATATTGGACAAACAGGTAGATATTTAAAAAAGAGAATTTATGAACATAAATATAGTTTACGTAGCTCACATATTACTTCCGGTTTAAAAAAGCATTGTTTAAAGTTTTTACATTCTTTTAATTTTGTGAATGTGGATATTTTGGAACATGGTATTAATAATAAGTATAAAAGGGAGAGTCTTGAAAGTATTCACATTTCCAGGAGTCGGAATAATGTGAATTTAATGTTAGAGTCTAGTAAATTGGACGGTGTTTATCATTCCTTATTAAATTGATTGGTTTGGAACAATTTGTGTAGAAGGGGAATTTAGATTTAATTTACGAAATTTGGTAGTGGGGATAAGCTATATATAGATTAGAATATAACGTTTAGTTTAGTTTAGTTTAGTTTAGTCCCTGATGAGGAGCCGTAGCGAGCTCGAAACGTTGGACAGGTCTTCAATTAGGTAAGGGTGTTGGGGACAGTCAGACTGCACTTTACTAACAAAGAATTTTTTCAGCTAATATTTTATTTTCAGATTAGTCTACGGGGGTGAATGTAAACAAGGACAGTCTTGACTGTCATTATAATTTTTAATTTAATTTTTAATTTAATTTTTATTTTTAATTTTTATTTCATTTTTATTTTTATTTTTATTTTTATTTTTAGATTGAATTGATTGGACTGTAAGACCAATAAAAAATATATATTTTTTTTTTTTTACTTTATTTATTTTAAGTCGTGTCCCCCTTTCGGGTATTGACGACTTGACAGAATTCATACAATAATTTTTAATTTACATTACGTATATTTACATTTTTATGTAGCAATTATATATGGATCCGTAAATTACATAAATCTATGAATTTAATTAGATTTTCACATTGATTTCTGTCATTTAATATAGAATTTAAATCCTTTTTTAATTTTGTTTTTATTCGAGCTTTTTCGTATAATGGACAAAATAGTACAATGTGTTCAACAGTAGCCGCTTTGTTGCAATTTACACAGTTTTTTTGACTTTCTTTATTTAGTAGGTATTGATGAGTTAGTTTGGTGTGTCCTATGCGAATACGAGTGAGTATAACTTGATCTCTTCTACCAAACGTGATGGCTGGGTTAGCTTTAAGCACATTCGATTTGATATTTTTAAGTTTACACTTGTTGGATTCATGTTTCCAAATATTGCACCAGTCTTTTTTTATACTTTTATCTATGATTTTGTAGAAGTCTTCTTTGTTGTATTTGTGTACTGAGATTGCATGTTGGAGATTGATGGTTAGTTTTACTAATATTTTCATTCTATTATTTGTTTTCTTTGGTGGTTCAGATGCACATAGTTTAATTTTTCCATTCAAAAGTAGTAGTTTATTTGCTATTTCATTAGGTACATTGATTTTAGTTGATAATCCCTTGCTGGTGTGGAAAGGGCTTGTGTAGATAATGAAGGTTCCTATTTGGTTCTCTACTGATTCAATGATTTTGTTTATTAATATTTGAAATGCTGTTGATTTACTAACCCAAAACGGTATTTTTAATAATATATTTTCGCTATCGTTCATAGTTGCGACTGCAATTATTAAACGTTTTATTTTCTTTATGCATGTATAAATATGTTGATTCCTATCCTTAGTTATTTCTATTTTGTTGTTTGTTTGTGGTTGATTTATCACAATGTCCTTCTGTAATTTAGGTGCTGTTATCCAATAGTGTGTGTTATAAGGAGTAAATCGTATAATTTGGTTGGTATCGATGTTATATTTTTTAAAGTATTCCCTCACTCGTTCGTAAAATGGTTGAGTAATTGAGATGTTCCTATGGCTTATATTAGAGAGTAGTGAGTGCGCTTGATTTTTTGGTGTTGTGTGTAATCGTATAGCATAGTTCATCGAAATTTTTCTTCTTCTTAAATCTAATAGCATTAATTGACTTTCTGATAATATACTAGTGACTGGGCTGGTTCGAAATGCTCCTGTGGCTATTCTTGCTGCAGTATTAAGGATAGGATCAAGCTTCGAGAGAATGTTTTTTTTTGCAGAATTATATATCATAGAACCATAGTCTAATTTTGACTGAATGAGAGCTTTGAAAGTATTAACTATAAGCTTTTGACTAGCTCCCCAGTTTTTGGCTGCTAATACTTTAAGTAAATTTAATCTGTTGCTGCAGTGATCCTTTAGATTTTCTATATGTGTTTTAAAAGTAAGTTTTTTGTCGAAAATTATTCCAAGAATTTTAATTTCTTTCACTATTTGAATTCTTTTATTGTCAATTTTTAGATTTAGTATGTCATTTTGCTGTGTATTTCTACTGAATATTATTGCTTGTGTTTTGGGTTTTGATATTTTAAATCCAGCTGTATTTGAGTAGTCTACAAGCCTGTCTAAGGCCTCTTGTAGGAGTTTTTGATTCGTTTTTAAGTTTTTACCTTTTACAAATATATTGACCTCATCAGCGAAGATTGTGCATTTGATTGGTGGTTTTATACAGTTAACAATATCGTTTATTGCAAGTAAAAAGATGGCAACACTGATAACCGAACCTTGAGGTACTCCATTCTGAATAGTGTGTAGATCTGAATATGTATTGTTAACTTTGACTTTAATAGACCTGTTGGTGATGAAATTCTTTATAAAATGAAACATGTTACCCTTTATTTTATGAGGATTCTGCGACGCCAGATTAGATCATAAGCTTTCTCCATATCGAGACACAGTGTTATCATGTGTTGATTGTTAGCGAATGCTTCACGAATATTGGATTCGAGCATTACTAGGCAGTCTGCTGAAGAGCAATTTTCCCGAAACCCGCTTTGGTTAGGGTTTATAATATTACTTATTTCTAGATACCAACGGAGTCTTTTATTATTAATTTTTTCTATTAACTTGCACAAACAACAAGTTAGAGAAATAGGTCGATAACTATCTTTGTTATACTTTATTTTACTGGGTTTAGGCAGTGGTATTATTATTGCTTGTCTCCATATACTGGGAAATCATTTTTTTGTCCAAATTATATTCAATATATTTAATAGATATTTGTATGCCGATTGTGGGAGTTGTTTTAGGAAAATATTCGGAATTTCGTCTGGTCCAGGGCTAGTGTTGTTAGTTGTAGCTAGTGTTTCTAAAAGTTCGTTCATTGTTAATGGTTTATTGATTGGGCTTGTTGAGGTTTCTTCTGTGTCTTCTACCTTTATAGTAAGATTATTTTCATTTTCGTTTTTGAATGTTAGAAATTTTTCGTTGTAATTGTTGTCACTGGAATTAGAAGCAAATTGTTCTGCTAGCAGATTAGCTACTGTTTTTGAGTCCGATATAATACTGTTATTTACTTTTAATGTTATTGCTGCGAATGTACTATGTCCATCTATAGATTTGATTTTTTGCCATAGTTTTTTCGCAGAACATTTATAGTTCATTGATTCTAGATATTTTAGCCATGATTTTTGTTTACTTTCTTTTACTGTTCGTTTCACTAGTGCTTTAAGTCGTTTATATTCTATTTTCGATTCTGTAGATTTGCTTTTGCGGTACTTATTGAGCGCTTTTTTAGCTTTTTTGATAATTTGTTCACATTCTTCATTCCACCAGTCTGTTTTATTCTTCTGATATTTGCCGCTTGTTTTTGGGATGCTTTTACTTGCTGAGGCTAGAATCAAATTTGAAAAATCATCCATTATATTATTTATATCAATTTGTTCGTTATTAATTATATAGTGAAACGAATTTTCTAGCTTTATAATATTGTTATTAATTATTTCTTTGAATAAAGTCCAATTAGCTTTGTCGAATTTCCATCTTGGAGTATGATGAGGTGGTGCTGTATCGACTATATTATATGTTATTAATAGCGGATAGTGGTCGCTGCCATATAATTCGTCACATGCTCGCCAATCCAAATCGGATGAGATATCACTGCTACTGAAAGTTAAGTCGATTGCGCTTTTAGTGCCGTTGGCGATGTTAAAATGAGTTGGCGACATATCATTTATCAATATAATCTCATTATAGTTATTTAAAATTTCTTCTATTATTTTGCCTCTCTTGTCGGATTTATAAGAGCCCCATATACGACTGTGGCTGTTAAAATCGCCAAGAATAATAAATGGTTTTGGTAGTTGTTTTATGATATTCTCTATCATACTATAATTAATCTCATATTTATTGCTAAGATAGATATTACAGAGAGTGATTTTCTTTTTGTTGATGTTAACGGTAACTGTTATACATTTAATGTCTGTTTTTATTTGGATTTCTTCGCAAAATAAATAATTTTTTATCAAGATGCTAACTCCACCACTGGCAGATTTGCAGTCTGTTCTGTTTTTGTTAAAACTAGTGAAATTTTTTATTTTTATGGTTTGATTTTGTTTCAGGTTTATTTCTTCTAGACAAATTATATTTGCCTGTTCTTTCAATATTAATTGTTGTAGAAGCTCGTATTGCCCTCTAAGGCCGTTAATATTCCATTGAATAATTTTAGCCATTTTACTTAATTATTTCTTCATTATCTGATCCCAAGGAGATGTTACTTGAAGGTAGGTTGCTATTTTTATGAATTTTATTTAGTAATCTTGTGCATTTATTCTTAATGGTGGAATTTCGTACATTGGGGTATATATCATTATTTATAAATTTAGTAAATTGATCAAGATTGTCTGTGTATTGTAGGATAATGTCTTGGGGTTCTTTTACATTTGCAGTATTTTCCAGTAGACTTTTAAATTGATTATAGTTGAGAAGTGTGTTTCCAGACTCTAAGTAGTTTTTAATTGAGGTGAGTTTGTTATCTAAATTATCTGGCTGCGTCTCATAAGATAATTCCATGCTTGTGTATCGGGTGGTTTCAGGATTATCTTGTATTTGTGTTTTACTTATTTTAGAGGCTTTTTTAACTATTTGAGTGTTTTTTTGAGACTTACTTGAGCTGATTGTGGAATGTGTACGTTTATTGTTGTCATTGGTTTCGGAATCGATGTAGATTTGTGTGCTTTCTTTTGTTATTGTCTGTGAAACACTACGATCGGGCGCACTGTTATTATTAAGAGGTTTACCGTATGATTCTGCTTCGTGTGCATTGTTATTATTCCGACTTGGTTGTTCCAGTATGTTGTGATCGAGTATTTGTTTATCCTCAGAGTTTATCTGTGTCGTACTACTGGGGCAATTCTTAGCTAAATGGCCCTCTGTATTACAATTGAAACATTTAAGGAATTCCGTACCGGCAAAAATAATATACTCGGCGTCATTATAATTGATTTTAAAAAGTTCTGGAATTTTAGTTACATCTGATGGTTTTATGTAGACTTGTCTTCGGAAGCTCCCTATGTGACCGAATCCTTCTTTTGTTATTGAAGCTCTTAAGGTAGTTGCTGCGGATGCGCGTTTTGCATTAAGTTGTTCGAGAAGATTTTCAAGTATATAATTAGGTATGTCTGGGGAGACATTTGAGAAGATGATTCGTTTATTTTGTGATATTAAAGGCCTTAAGGTTACTTTTTTATTGCTTATTATGATAAATTCATACTTAGACGTTAAATTCGATACAAGCTCTTTGTTGGATAGGTACATACAAATCCGGTTGTTCGAGATTCTCGAAGCATAGAGGATGTTTTTTGGTAGCACAAGATCACCTATAGCACACGCGTAGTCTGTGAGATTTAAACCTTCTACACAATCGAGAATTATTCCTTGGTCCCTTTTGGGTGAAGCATCTTCTGCAATTTTTGAGTAACTGACTGAATTTTTTATGACAAACGTAGGTATGGAATTTGTTGTAGTTTGAAACTGTGTTGAGTGCGACATTATAGTTGCGGTGGATCACTCGCTATATGCGAATGAAACAGGGCTAAGCCCTGGTGTTGTGATTTGATTCGAGACTATAGCGCGTAATGTAAACACGTCTTGTCACCACGAACTCGTAATCACGACTGTGAAAAAATATTTATTAATTTGTATATGGGCAGTCGACATAAGTACAATTAAAATAATTTAAACTTTCCATGCTTGCCAAACAGCTTCCATTTGCGATCTTTGGGTCTGCTTGCCACACTCTAGGTGCATTTTTTGCACTTTTCAGTTAGATAGTTGATATTTTAAAATAAAATTGATTTCATCTTTTATCTGACTTTTTATATATAAAAATTATTACATGTCTTTTAAGTTTTCAAGTTTAACTATATAATTTTTTGTTATTTTTTATATAATTTATTTTTAATTTTTAATTCTATTGTTTTATGTTATTAAAAATGTTTTTAATTATATTTTAACAATGGATTCTGAATGAACTTATAATTTTTAATTGATTTTTTTTAAATTGCTTTACATAGTCAACGCCTCCATTATTCCTCACTCTGTCCATAAAATAAAATCTGCCGATTCGTAATTTTTTAATTCTAATTTAACTACAAATATGATCGATGAAAAATTTATATGCTGATATTAAAAACTTAAGATGGAATGAAAGTTTTTGAAGTTGTCATTATAATATTGATAAATTGTTGTAAAAATTTCTAGACCACGGATTTTGCCAATTGTCCATGAGTTGTTCAGGAATTTTTGGAACGTCTTTAATCGCGTTCTGCGAATTGCATATATAAAAGTAAATCAAATTATTTAAATATGTATTACGTACACTTGGTGAAATATCATTAAATAATGAGTATTTTAAGACATTTCATCGGTACGTCAAATTTTAATAAAACTTGAGATATACGTCAACTTGAGATCACGTCTGTCTATCTTTACTATAAAATATTAAATATAATAGAAAAATATGCACCGTAAGCCTGAAATTTTCCAATAAGCATATACGTATACTTGGGTTGTTATATTTTTCAGATTTTAAGCGTGTTATATTTTGGCAGTGCCGTAGCCTTCACACTGTCCAAGGACCTTTTATTGTTAATAATGACGGACAGAATTTACCTATTCCTAATAGTCTCCTTTTATTTAATTTCCCTGTTTCTGTGGACAATCGCCATAAGCGGATTCTACGCTCTCTGGAAAATGTCGCACAAGATAAAAATAGTAAGCCATCTTAAAACTGATCGACGGATTCGTTTTGCATAAAATGCATTATTGGACGGCATTACATGCGCGCAGGCGTTCGTCGAGCCGTTAATTTTCATTTTCATCCCGTTCATTTTTTTTCAACACAGCACGCAGGCGTGACCCTCGCCTTCGGCATCGTAACAGCGGTGATTATCACTCTCCAGTGCTCGACCCAGCGCAGTGTCGAGGCTAATGTCGAGTCGCAACTGATATCGACGGCGAATTTTAACGCCGAGGATCGCGTCAAGGACAGCTGGGATTATTTTCACGAAACGGTAATGCGATATGCGGACCGGCGATACGTATAAGCGCATATATATTTTTCTAACTGATGTATATATATATATATCATATAATCATATATATGAACCGAAAGAAATCCCGCATAAAGAATTTAACAAAATTGCGGGGCGTTGCGATGCCTGGATAAGTTTGCGCACGTTTATTTATAATTTTTTGTTAAATGTATCCTGATTTTTAGAAATTTTTACTACACTATTAGTTTTATTGTTAAGTTATTTTATTGTTAGTATATTTTACTAGTCTTATTGCTTAATAGTTTACTGAAAACTATTTCAAACAATTGTAGGTGTAAGTTCTCGTATACCATTCGTGATTGACAATCGCGATATTTCACAATCAAAAAGTCTGTAAAAACTCAAAAAATTTGCACTTCCATAATATTCAATTTGAAATTTAATTATGCCACACAAGTTGACATTAGAATGTAATTTTAATAGTTCAAATGTTGCGGAGTCACTGGATTTCTGGACTGGTGTTATAAAGAGAACCTAAACTCTCAGATTAATGAAACAAATTCTGAAAATTATTTGGGAAGTTACGTCTGTTCGATTCCAAATTCTTGTTGTAGAAATTACGAAAATACAGAGCAGAGCATTAATGAAAACACGTAAGTTTACATTATTTTCACACAAAGAGTAAGGTAGAAATGTTGCAATTTCACTAGGTTTTTTTAATTTGTTTCAATTTCATTTTAATCTTATTAATTGGCAAAGTTTTGAGAAGTATTGAAAAAAAATTTCATTTAGTTGATATAATATATATATATATATATATATATATATATATATATATATATATATATAGCTTGAAATAAGTAGGATTCTATATTATATTATACTATCGCGGATAAAAACGAAATTAAAATAGTGAAAATAAATACAAGTCATATATGGTATAGCTGTCGATATATTGAATAAGATGAATGGATTAAACTTATGATTGATAATATTTTTAACTAATAACTGAGAAACCAAACGATCATTGCAGAAGCGTTAAAGTGGCAGAAAAATAAAAAAAAAAAATAAAAAAAGTTGCTTTTGATATTTTAGCGCATTACGTACCTCGTCGACGTAATGATTGGACGGCAATTAGGGTTCTGTCTTCATTTTTGACCCTTCACTTAAGCAAATTATAAAATCCAGGCTAGAAGAAACGTGTATGCTAACAATGTTTTCCCAATCTTATTATTGCCTTAATTTGCCTTATTTATAGTACCATATATAGATCTTGATCCTACTTATATCCATAAATATTGTGTAACTATACCGAATAAAATGCTTTCTATGCCAGCATCCATTCTTTGCCTATATATACTGTTATCGAAAGAACAGTTTTTCTAAATACGCATACATTATACAAATATGATTTATTATGCCTCTGTTTCAGAAATGTCACATGTAGCGATTTGTTAAAATCGAGAAAAATGCACAACTTAGGATGTATATCCTTTGTAAGGCGAGAGATTCACCACTTGGGAAAAATGTACAAAATAATAACAGGCGGGGCCACTGGTGCACTGGTAAGAAATAAAGAGAGAGAGAGAGAAAGGCTTATTCCAATTTGTCGACGTGCGTCAGAAATCAAATTTTTCTTAAAAAGTGCAATGTTGTGTTACAGATTCTCCTGAGCATCATGACGACGGTGTTGTTCACGTACTATTAGCGTTATACAAGGCGAATAATACGTATTCATATCGATGTATTCGATTATATAGATGCATCGCGATGGTTATATAGACGAATGAGAAAGGTATATATGTATTAGTTTTTATATGGGAGAAAAATGGATTGTAAACAGAAGACTGTATTAGTTGATCGTCGCTTTTCACGATAAAATATACCTTTTTAATAAGACACTGAATAATTACAGATTAACTAATTAAAAGTGTCCCTTTTTAACGTACACATTAGATTATAAACTATTGTATAAAAAGAAATCGAGGATTAAATAATGATTTGCATTTGCCAAAGTGAATTGCATTTTGATTTATTATTAAATGTGCCTACATGATACAAATCAAAGGACAACATAATTTTGGTATTTTTTTTAAATATTATTTATATGCTTATATATAATACGTGTTCTTTCATACAACTATCATCGCAAGTATACATATTTTCTTTAGACTCGTATATTTTCAATTATCCTTCACTCACTCTTTCTCTCTTTCTCTTTCTTTGCTCTCGCTCTTTTTTTCGATCGTTCGCTTTCTCACTTTATCTCCCTAAATATTTTTTTATTTTCTTATAGGATGCGAAAGTCTTCGCTTTGCTCTCATTATCTCTCTCTTTCTCTCTCTTTCTCTCTCTCTCTCTCTCTCTCTCTCTCACTCGTTCTCTCTTTGTAAGCCGTTTTTAAACAAAGTAAAACCTATACGCAGCTGTTTTTCATCAGATCGATTCGCAAACTTATCACAAATATGATTGCTGGTTCCTCAAAAGTTTTTGTTAATTCGTCTCTCATTCACTGCTTTTTATTCAATTATACTTGTTTTATTTTCTTTCGCGCTTAGTATACAAGGTGCTTCTAAAATCGTTACTGTTTTTTTTTTGTTTTTGTTTGTTTTTTTTTTTTTAACGAATATTGAACTTCTTCGAACGTTCATCCACTTGCGTACGTAGTCTCGCGATCGCGCAACTTTACCCCACGCTTGTTCGAAAAAGTCTTATACCCTAAGCTTCCGTTTATACAATATTTTTTGGTTGCGTTGCGCCGCCATTCTATATTCTTATTCTTGTCTTATACTGCTTCCCTGTTCAAAAGAGTAATGTTCCGCTATCGTATCAGCTTTCAATTGATTTTCACGCTAAAGCATCACATGTAGCTTTTTTCCCCGCCTCGCTTCGCTCAGTTTCATTTTCGCACAAATCAATATAATATAATATAAGGTTCTTTATAAAACAACGAGATCTGGATCAGTAGATTTTTCACGCGCATTTTCTGTTTCCATCTGTTTTTCTACACAAATTACAAAAAGTTCTTCAACAATGAATTTTGCATGCTCGATCGATTTTAAAGCGACATTTTGTGGATTAAATAATCATTTTCATAGAACTTGCATGATTTTGTTTTTCATTTATTTATTTAATCCAATTGAAAGATTTTGCGAGCATTTTCTTTCTTAAAGGATAATTCTTCGTGAACTATATTATAATATGAATTACGATGTAAATGGTAATCGCAACTAAAATAAATAGTTTAGAAAATACGACCGTCGGAAATTAATATATACCCCTATTGTTCACACATTCGTCGCATAATTAAAATTATAATTGAGAATCGTTAGAAAATGTTACTTCGCTCTAGATTACACCATTATTACATCATTATCATATTAATATTATCAATACTATTATTATTATAATTATTATTACATTTTATAATCACAATTTTCGCGAATTTAGAAGACACCTGGTACGCAATATACTTTTGTTTCTCTCTTCCTTTCTTCCCATTTTCTCTGTTTCATCTCTTTCAAAAGATTTTCCCCGTTCGTTTCTTTTTTTTCTTCTTTCCTTACATCTGCTCCCTTCAATGTTTTTCTCTCTCTCAAAATCCACTATTTATATAATGGATATAAATCGCAGGATGATTGTAAAATGACAGCGCACAGACTTTTTTTATGATACATGTACAATATGACGATAGTGTTCCGCCGACATTTAGTAAGAATACAGAGGACTATTATTTAGACACTTCTCTCTCTCTCTCTCTCTCTCTCTCTCTCTCGGCAGCGCGCGCGATTCGAATGTTCCGATCGAATTGTTATACTTATAATACACAATGATTCCAATGTTAGCTTTAGGCTCCCTACGGCTAGACTTTGCTCGAACTTTGACAATATTTGTTGTTTTTGTTTTTTTTTTTTTTTTGCTTTGGGCGATTTGCTTTGTTCCTTTATTGTCACACTGAGTCGATAATTTGCATTATTTTAATTTTTTTTTTTTCAACTTCGAATGGATGAGCGAACGATATTATACGTATAATTAGTTGAAAAAAAGAAACGCTTCCAATTAAGTAGGACGAATGGAAAGCAATTGTCCGTTCCGCACCAAGCCAAGCACCTTTTCTTATACATAAAATACGCACTGAACACAGATTTATCAGCCAGAGATCGCTGAAGAGAGTCTGGTTGAAAATTGACGATCAGATTATTACACCTACATCCTCTCGCATCGGTATTCATTCGCATTCGTTTCTGATACAATTTTGTCCCCCCCCCCCCTTCACTCTTCCCTTCGTCCCACCCTCACCGATTCTGCTCGCGATCGCAATTCATATATAATATAATTGGCGCTTAACACTCGGTGTCTTTCTCCTTCTTCTCTCTCGCATAATGCGCCAACAATTAGCACGATAAAACATGTGTTACGGCCGTGCGTGAGAAAATTAGATCTATACATATACGAATTTGACGTATTTTATTTCATTTTTTGTTTGTTTGTTTTTTTTTTTTTGGTTGCCTTCATTTAATTATGATTAACGCGGTAAAGCAGCGTGCAGTCTCTCTTTGCTTAAATATAGCATATACACAATTATGAGTAAATATATAGATAACAGATAGATGGTCTTTGTATTTACAAGAAGTACAAATTATATATATAACTCGATGTTGGATATTTATTCTTTTTTTCTTTTGTTTTTTTATCGAATTGAATGATTGAATTGAATTCAATGAAATTGAATTATATAGTTAGGTCGCAATTATAGATTCCAGTGACATTCGTCAATTAAGAACTTGTAAGAAATATTTAATTATTGGCAGTTTGCTTTATTCCTATAAAAAATAAAAAGCTCCAAAAGATAGATAATAATAATAAAGCATTTATCTGAATTATACTTTTCATTAATTTTCTATGAAGTAACATGATAACATTCAAGTAAAATAGATTAATTGAAAGACTAATATTATTTTACGAATTTCAAACATTTGTGTCAATTTAAAGAATTAACATGAACGAATTGTCAGAAAAATTTTTAACTTTATCGCTTGCATGTGTATGTATACATTTTTGCAAATAATTACTATTCTGTTCCCAATATAAGGATAGCATTTTTTATTAAATTATAATATTTAAGTAATGCTGCAATTATGGTCAATAAATGTATGTATAAATTGATATTATTACATATCTATGAAATAATAGCTCAATAATATAATTCAACTAATTTTTAATCCTAATTTTATAGTACTTTTTTGTTTATATCATATTATTATTTCTTTTTTAATTTGAAAAAAAATAAACTTGAAATTTACTAGAGCAACTTTTTTGTAATGTATTTTTAGTATTATTTTGTCTATTTTTTTTCTTTTATTACACTCTTATCCTGACTATTTGTTCATCAAATGTTATACTTAGGAATTCGCTTCATTATTTTTCTGCGCAGATACTTTTCATTTTACTTTAACTACATATATTTCTTCTTTTATATTTATCGTTTATTTTTATTTTCTTGTAATGTTTGTTAACAAACGAAGGCCACTGAATCCAAAACCTATTGCAAGATATTATATTCATTTTTCTTTTTATTCGATTAAAAGCAGTAAAAATGTCCAACCTCCTTTCTTGTTCATTGTTTCTCACTTTTACGGTCGTATCTCGATAAAGTTTGAATCTTTATTCAAACACTACATCAACCACTAAAGCAAACATTAGGCCAAGATCAGACAATATCGCAGTTTTAACCCGTGTTCGATGCGAGAATCAAGGGGTTTTTTATCCTCCTATTCAAAGATACGGAAAGTGTTATGTGATTTTCAAATAGTCAAATCTTTTATCGGTGTTTCTGACCATATGTGGTTTTTCATAAAAATAACTTTCATACAATAAGATTTCGATACTTTAAATTCAAATTATTTAAAATAATTTAACATTATTTCAATCCTAATATTTAGCAATTTACAAATTATAACTTTAAAGTTTTCTGTATAATGCTTTACCTAATAATATAGGTATTAATTTTAAAAAACTGAGATTCTATTAAACACAGATTTGCTGTGTACATTATAATACTTTGTATATTTACCTTCTCGAATTGAAAAGGATTTAAGAGCAGGTCTGAGAACAAAATCTCATGAATTATGTCTACATTGAATTCTTTGATAAAATATTTTAAAGTTGTAACGAGAAATGATTCCTTTACGTTCATAAGTAACTAAAATACAACCGTTTGAAATAAATGTACAAGTTAATAAAATAATAAATAAAAATTAAATTCATTTTAGATTCATAATTTAAGTTAAAAATCGACCCTTGGAGATTTTGCAATTCACCTTCTCTATGAAACACTTAGAACAGTAGACAATTCTACAAATCACAAATCAATTATACTTTTACAGTATTTTCTTTAAAATATCATGTACTTTATCGGTGTTTTCGGTCAGATCTTTTCGTTTGATTAATCACAAAATTCAATATTGTCATGTTATTATAATAAATATTTACTAATAATAAAAATAAATAGAATAAAAAGAGAAAAATTCCATAATAATTTTTGCGTTATTTTTTTTTACATACTTTTTTTATAGTTCTTAATATTATAAAAAATGACAGTTTGTTTTCTCTAAAATTGGTATTAGAGAATATTAATTAAAATTTTAAATATTACTTGTCCAATGAGTCTATTCATGAAATGACTTCAAAGCGCTCATTTTAACAATCCTTTCTTCGAGTAATGAATGTTTTATAGAAACTTATTCCATTCATTGATAAAGATGTATGTAAAAATGACTGAACTATTTATTTGATCACACAATTTAGTAAAATAACCTTCACAGCACCTTATAAAAAAATAACAAAACTAACTCCAGCCATAAGCAACAATCTCAAAAAGTTAAAAATTAATAAAGAATATAGAAAGTTTATCGTTTTTCCGACACACACATATGTACATCATAAAATAGCTAGTAAGATTACATTCGAAGTCTTTGTGCTGCATAAATTGATTATTTAGAAGAATACAACAGGGCAAAAAACTTCGTATACATTCGAAGCTTTTCTTTACATCAATCTCTTGGTCAGGCACAAAAAGGTTGATTTAAGGAAGTATTTGGGTCATTTCATTCGTTCTTTTCAAAGTACATGATAAAATCATGTTTTAAATCATTCATGCTACAAGTGGACCAAGTTCAATTTGATTAAAATAAGACTGAAGTTTCAAATATTATCACTATTATTATTATTATTTTTATTAATATATTATTACTTCAACTATTACTACTCATATTAATATTATTATTGTTATTATTATTAGGTAACTTATTGAAAAATCATAGTTGTAATAGTAAAACTGAATATCTATTCTCTCTATGATTCAACTGCAAAGAAAAGTATTTGTACATCATTTTTTTTAACTTAAAAATCTGAGACATTGATTTATAATATAAATTGCAAGATTATACAATTCGATATTGTTTTGGCAGTGAAAAATTTCAAGACAATTATTTTTGCTTTAGAAATATCGAAGAGAATTCATAAATGAGAATATCTAGTTCCACTTTTAGCATATTTGTTTCACCGGTATATGTTAAAAACAATTCCGAAAGTAATATACTTAAGATTAATAAAAACAAATTTACAATTTATTTACTTGGTTTTTAGGATGAATATCTATTAAAAGTTACATGTACTTGTCCACAATCAAGTTTTTTTTTAAAAATAGCACTAAGGTTCAAAAAATGTCAAATAACTGTCTACATTATATACATATTATATTTTAGTATTTCCTTGTTTAGAAATATGTATTATGTTTGTTATGATAAAAAATTACTTAGAAGATAAACATTTTTTATTTAACTACTTTAAATAGATATTCCAGTGTTAATTTTGAATTACTATGTTTCTAAGAAATTCTCTAGAAAACATAATAGTGCAATGATCACATAATCGCTAATACTTCCTAAAGTGTTTGCTTTTAATATTTTTTTTTCACAATTGTACATTTTTTTTCTTTCTATTCTTAAACTTAGAATCATTTATAATTCACACTTTATCAAAGAAGTAGTCTTAAACACCATCTCTGATTTTCACTTATTCTATTTTTTAATTCTTTTACGACACTTAATATTAAGTTGAGAAAATAACTTTTTTATTGTTTATATAGAACGTTTATGGTTGGTTAATGTTACTAGTAAGATAGAGCCAAATTTGCGCAAAATTCTTTTTTGCAATCAACTTACTTTTAATGTCTACACTTCAAAATTTTCGAAGAATGAATTCGACATTGCTTATATATCGTAGTATAAAGTATAGCATGAAAGAATAATATAGATTTATTTTGTTTACAAAAGGCGATAGCAAGCATTGCTCCATATTTTAGAGAAAAAGAAGAGTTCTTTTTATAAAAAAGAAAATATTTTAACTATGCATCTTTTCCTTTACAAAATGTGACAAGGAAAGATACATATTTCTCAACGATAAAGTATAAAAATTTGATTGACCGTTAATTACACTATTTATTTTACGTAAACGCAAAGAAAATCGATTAATAAAATTTCATCGAACACCGGCGGCATTTTTTTTTAAAAGAGTATTTACACGCATCTAGAAATATAGCGTGCAATATAATATGAAACAATAACTCAGTGTGTTCCTTATTATAGAGAGATACTACTACATTTTTTCTTTAACCTTTGGTATATGCGTGTGCGAGGTTATCTTGTAGTAACGCATACGCTTGAATTTAACTAGAATCAGAAGCACAACTTTTCGATAAAGCTGCTCAAGTTATTAGGCGGGGGCTGTGCAAGCCCTCGACTTGCGTATCTATGGGGGGACAGTGCTGAGTGTCCGGTGGTCCCCAATCATGCAGGTTGCCACTATTAGCCAATCGATGGGTAAGACGATGGGCTATCGAGAAGCCACCGCTTCCCTCAAGTTGTGTTAACACTATTATCACTTGACTGAAAGAAAAAATCATCACTTAGGTATGAGCTATTACTTGAATAATATTGGAGTTGGAAGATAGAAACATTTTAAAGAACGCTTTCTTAAAAATTGTATTAATTTAAGTATAAATGGAAGAAATCATAGCTTACCGATGAAGTGGAGGAACACTGTCGGCAGTTCTGAGCTGTCCTCTTGTGGATACAACATTGTAACTTTCATGGCAATCACATTTTACGTGAATCCATTTATTAACATGACGATTTTCGACCATAACTACTAAACCGGCCCAGCCTTTGGTTAAGTAATAAGCTGTCATACCTTCTCTTCCCTAAAATATTCCAAATAATGGTTTTAATTCAATTTATATTTAAATAGCAATTTTCTATATAATTTGTGCGATAGATGTTTCATTTGAATGTATCTTATATGAAAAATTTTATTTTTATTACATACGAATAAATGATAGAAATTAATAACTTGTTTTTTAAAAATAATAATTCTAATTAAATAAAAATATTGTTTTTAGAAAAAGGATGTAGATAACATTTTCTGAATGATCAAATTTAATTTTAGATATTAATGAATATCATAAAAAATATTTTGCAATTTTCAATATTTTAATTATTACATATTAACAAAGTCAAGCGAAACTTATCAATATATATATATATATATATATATATATATATATATATATATATATATATATTGATCAAAAGATTCTATTATATTAGATAACTTTTTAACTTTCTTACATATTTCAAATTTCTTGGATTAATTTTTTTTTCAATTGTACTAATAACATTTTTTTTATATCTTATCAACATCGGTCAAAAATTTTACCTCGTGTCTTTGCCCTTTTGCAAGAGTTAAGCTTATAATAGCATCGGCTAGAACAAAAGCTGGCGGAGATATCTGCTCAACAAGCAGCCGCTTGGAACTGTGTATCGCAAGTACGTATTCCGGATAGCTCGAAGTATCTTCCATTCCCGTATGCCAGTGATTGAAAGCCAAACAGACGACGATGTACAGATCTCGTTCAAGCATTTTGTGGCATCCGACGAAACCTCTCACCTGGCGCTTGCTATGCTCTACGAGACGGCCAACCTCTGGGGCGGCCGGTGAACGCGTTCTAAATACTACTACACAAAGATCCAGTTGAGAACGCTGTGATTTTTCCGAATTCCTAAAATGAAATAATGTAATATGAATATGAGTCCAATTTTTAAGTTTTATCGATTATCTTAAATTTTATATTTTAAATTTTGCTAACTCAAAATCTTTTTTATGATTTTTTAATAATTTATATTAAATTGGCAAGTTAAATACATAATTTTACTAAAGAAAAAATATTTTTAAAGAATCCATTTATATTTAAGTAGCAAGAGGCTTTTTACACTAGATAATGTTACTAAAGAATAAGTTTATTCACAAACTTATTTAATTATTCAAACAACTTAAATATTATTTAACATGACTGCTTTTAACTACTATTCCTCCAGCGTTAAAATATTTTAAACATAATCAATAACTTTCAAAACAAAGCAAAATTAAGTTCTGAATTAAAATAAAAAATAAAAAAACTGGATTAAATGATTTTTAAAATTACCTTTGTCCCTCTTGAAATAATGTAAATTCTGTCTCAGTAGGTTCCAAAACCGTTAATAAAACGCAGGAAAGATGTCTAAGTGACGACAAGGGCGGCAATGTCCCTCTCAATCTAACTTCACTCCAGCCAACTCTGGTCTTACAAATGTCGATACAGTCAAAATACCTTAGAACATCGTCAAATGATATCCAAAAAACTCCATCAGAAGCTCCGTGTGGCATTAACATCTCTCGCAATTGAATCGTCCATATCGAACTGTCGTCCGACCAGTCACCTTTCCAACTGTAGTGACCCCACGGATTACGCAATCGAAGCAGTCTTATTCCCTAAGAAAAATAATAATTTTGATATAAATTTAGGCTGATAATTTATACTTTAAAAGAATAATAATAATGGTATGTACACATTTTGAAGCACAAATGAATGCCATTTCAATAGTGTTCATAATAAATATTGTATTATATGGAAACGATATTTTTTTTATATTTTTAACTCACCTGTACATCACGAACATCTAAGACTGAGTATGCATGTCTGAAATAGAAAAAGTAGATACAGACTTTTAATAATTCATAGAACAATATACCAAATAGAAATAAATCAAAATGTTTGTATTTTTTATTTGTTTGTACTTTTAAATCAGTTGCATAAATGTAAAGAATACCAATTGATAATAATATTAAAATTATACTACAAGAAATATATTTTGCAATAAAATAATATTAACTATGCAGTGTAAGTATTATGTAAGGTTTTTTTCTTCTCATATTAGTAGGTTTAGTTTCAAGAAATTCAAATTCATAATCAAATTTGTCAATTAGCATTAAATAAAAATTGATAAACAGTTTAAAAATCTGAAGACCTAAATCTTACTATTTCATGTACAAATGCAATAATAAAAAAATAACTATAAGCTTTAAAGAAACGATTGTCAAAAATATACCTTGGCCTAAGACCCTTTCGCTGATATTCCTCCTCGTCGACTTTCATATTACCACCGCCACAGCTCGCGCCCATAAGGAACATGGCTTGCCGCGAGGACAACAATTGGGCCCAGATCAGGTCCTTATCGAGTTCGTCCTCGCTCGGCAGTGCAGAAGGCTGCAAAGGCACGCTCTCGCAGGGTGCGCCCGTTAGGGTGGCCAGACCCTCGATGGCTCGACCGGAGACCAAGGCCTCGTAACAGCCGTGTATTTTTGCCACAGCCTTCTCGATCAGCGGCACCCACAGTTGTTTCCTTTTAGCCTTAAAGCATTATATATACGTACATGAAAATTATTCGCGCGTAATTGCGCGAGTCACTTTTCATTACCACGAAATAACGAATTTCATCGGACCCGCTAATTAATTCGCATAATTTTCAATTAATTCAAGAATAATAATAGAATTTACCTGTGAATACACGAGGTGGCCGCGTTTGTCACAAGGCAGTAAGTCGTCGACAAGCACGGTTGTCCACTTGCCGTCCTTGCAGAGTCTCACCTGATAGGCGCCCTCGGGGCAGGTCTCCCGCATGACGAGGACGCGTTTTACGAGTTCGTCGCTCTCGGCAAGCACGGCCAGTGCCGAAAGTAGCCAGCAGTTGCCGAGCACGCCTTGGGATATGTCAGACGGCAGAGGTTTTCGAAAAACAGCCCAGGGCAGCTTCGAATCGATACTCGAATCTACGTTGATCTGATGGGGTCGTTTCCATTGGACCACGAGGTTGTCTTTCGTCTCCAGGGGATTGTAATAGAGAGATTTGGGCGCCGGCGGGAACGAGTCATCGACGAACGGCTCGTTTGTCTGCATAGATATATTTCATATATTAAGGCATGTTTTTGCTTTTTCAATTATACAAAATGATTTGGATTTAATTCTTTACACGTCGATTACTGTGTTTGATCAGTTTCTTCATAAATCTCGACGAACGCGATAAACAGCATAATTATTATGCGAAAATTTTAAACGACAAAAAAAATTTACCTCTTTGCAATATCGAACAATTCTCTCCCATTTCTCTAGGGCTTCTCTCTCTTCGATTTGGCGAAGATTTTCCATCACTACACTCTCTTGACGCTGTATCCTTAATGTACTAGTACTGGATTCATAAGAAAGTCTAGGCCTGTCGCCAGCTATCTGCGAGAGACTTTTTGAACTTTGGCACATCTCGCAGTTGCCACTTGTACTTTTGTTTTCATATGTACACAATTTGCACTGCCACTGAAATGCGTAATCAAGACACTTTTTGTTTAAGTATTTTCCATTATTTCGAAGTTATAAAATAATTTATATATATATATATATATATATATATATATATATATATATATATATATATATATACAATACAATGAATAAAATTAAGTAACAATTAGTTATAATTATATTATAGAAACGATTAACTTTATAAAGAATTACAGCGCTTCAATCAATAAGAAAACAGATGTGTGATTCATTGATTTTAAAAGATAAGAAATAAATAATTGAAAAGGATAATGAAATTATAACAAGGTAGCAAAATTTCAAAAATATACCGGTGCACTAATTGAATCTCTGCTTTTGGAATGTCTCTTATCACTAGCACTACTCGCTGATCCACTAGATCCATTCTTTCTTACAGAATTTCTATGTCTCGGAGTAACAATTTTTTGTATAGGACTGACGACTGCCGATGCTACTGCACTGGATAACCTTGGACTTGGACTTCTTTGCGTCACCTGAAACGAGATCATTTTAAATTTAGAGTTTTGTAGTGTAAATAAAAAATGATTATTTGAAAATACTGATCGCTTAATTGATTAAAATTATTTGTTATAAATGAGTTACACATTTGTTACAGATATGAGAAAACACAAAAACTTGAAAGTTTGGATTTTTAGAATAATTTTTTGTTTGAAACACACTTATCATATCAGTTTACACATGTTTCTTGTATATTATAAATAAAAAAAATCTCAGTCATTTTATTCATGAAAGTATAGATAAAATAATCAAAAAAATTGATTTGAATTAATTTCTGAAAACAGCAAATCAAGAATTATACATACTTTGAATCACCGATTATGAATAACATAGAAAAAAATTGTGATTAGAAGAATTTTAGTAAAAATTAGGAAAACCCCATTGTAATCACAGGTTTCTTATCTTAATTTTGGAAAGTATTAAAAATATAAAAATCATATATTAAACAAACATTTTCTAGCAGGTTACAATAAATCTTTGCTCTTTTATACATCTTTGCTTTAAGATTAACCGTTTTTGAAAAATATCGATTTGAAGTCAAATAAACGCAAAAACTATTTTTAGAATTTTCGTGTTTTTTTTTTTTAAATTGTTCTATTCACAATTTTTCCTACATTATTCGTAACCAACTGGTCAAAATATATATGTATAATTTTTTCTTATTTTTTTTCTCTCGATTTGTTATAAAGTCTATCCATGGCTGGCTTAAAACAAAATTAATAATGCATCTTTATTTCGTAACATTAACGGGGTTGAAAATCTTACGGGAAAGTTTCGATGATTGACATTTTTGGACAAGTAAGGTACTAAATTGTTCTTTCCCGATAATTATGCTTGAACTTAGATATTTGATTATTGTTATCTTTCAGATTCTCAATACTTTTAAATCCCTTCTCATTTTTATTTTATTGTCCTTGTGTTTCGTACTGTTTGTTATAGGTATATCGTTCATTCAAGTTTTATCCATTATTTTATTTTATCCAATGTTGAAATTAATTTTTATTGCCGCCCATGCACCTTTTTATTTTTATCCGTCACTGTCAAATTCGATTTGTCACTTCAACGCGGCATTATTATTCGAATTTCGAATTTTGAAAATCGATCGGTATTGCTTTTTTTCGCTGCTTTCGTTCACCTGTTGCGCGCTCAATCTACCGCTCTCCCTCGGCAGGTCCATGAAATCCGCGTGATTTTTACAGGCATTGCAGGACTGGGCGGTGAGGGGATTGCGCAGGGTGCAGGACGGGCAGACCCAGGACTCGCCCTTGCGCAGGGTCGGATCCTCGAGGTGGCAGCTGACGCTGCGCAGCTTCGAGCCGCCGCAGGCCTCGCACGTGGTGCGCGGCACCGGATTGACGAGGGTGCACTTCCTGCAGGTCCAGGAGGCCGGGGCCGAGGGCGCCGCGGCCGCCGCGCTCGCGGGCGTCGGCTCCAGGTGGTCCTCGAGGTCGGACTCGGCGGTGGCGAGGGTAGCCGCCTTGGCCGGTATGTAGCGGACGCTGTCGCGCGACATGGCTATCGGCGAGTGCGCCTGGCCGCGGGAACTCGAGCCGCTCTTGCCTGTAACGAGGAGGTCGTGAAAATTACAACTGCTTGTTTCTTCTACCAGCGCGGTGTTTTCTCTCTCGCGAGGAGCGAGGATACAAAGAATAAAAAAAAAGAAGATTAATTTTTAATGCGCGCGTATTTAAGGCCACGTTTTTACGAAGGAGAAATATGCAGAATTTACAATCTCTTGAAATTAAAGAGATTCTGTCATTAACGTAATATATTTCGGTACTTTTTAACGTACTTATTTGTAATTTAGCGTTAATGCCTGTTTTTCATTTTCAATTAAAATATCATACCAATTATTGCAAAAACAATCTCTTTGGTGAATTTGCAAAGTTTATCAAATAATATATAATCTCTGTTTACATAATTGAGAACGAGTTTATTTTTATGTAAACTAGTAAAAAATTCATAAACTTGTCAGCCTTGAAATATTTCTTAGTATATTCATTACGTTTACGACTTCGAGTACGTCTATATACATATGAAGATTAGCAAACGAAGCAATTGCTATTTTATATCACAACCAAATTTATTTTATCTAAATAATTTTGATAAAATCAATAAATTGAAGCCAGCTCTGATTACCCATAATGTCCTGTACACAAGTGAAAAAATAACAAAATTTATCAAAATGTCATTTTCTTTCTTTTTAAATAGAAAATTAATATGTTTCTAAACCTTATTTGTTGTTACAAAGCGCAACGAAGCAGTGTAATTGTAGGTCGAGAAAAAAATTCTATAGTTCAAATTACAGTGTAGTGCTTATAGGAATTAGACGACAGATTATAAAATACTTAAAAAATTTTATAAACGAATATTTGTAAATATACCATTGTCATTGTAAGTTTCGTTAGAATATGGCAAGTATTCAACTTTTTTTTTCTCTCAGTACGCGATCACATGAATATATAGAGAGGTTTCTAACATTGTAATTTTGCATACCATATAGAAAATTTTTCTCTCCACGCGCGCGCGCGCGCGGCAATTCAAAATGAAAAAAAAAAAAAGAAAAAAACACAACAACAACAAAATTCCGACGGAGACGTACCCGCGGAAGAATTGGCCAGGGTTATCAGGCTCGGCTGCGCGAGCGACGGCGGCGACCTCGACGAGCTGCAAATGTCGCAGCCCCCCGACCAGAGCGGATTGTACGCGTACGAGCACTTGCGACAGGTCCACATGCGCTTGAGGGGGCTGAGGGACGGATCGGGGGCCGTGGCCCCGGGCAGGGGGCTCGAGGAGCCGCCGGTGCCCCCGCCAACGGAGCGCGCGCTCTGCTGCTGCTGCTGCTGCTGCTGATGGCCGGCGGCCTGCTGGAGCTTGGCGGGGCCCTGCTTCTTGGGCAGGGGCGGCGGCAGGTCCGGGTCGCCGATGCCGACGTACGAGTACTTGGGCTTGAAGCCGGCCGAGTGGGGCGGCACCGCCGGCGGCTGGTCCTCGGTGTCGTTCAGGCTGCGGCGATTGGCCGCCTTGCGCTGGTGGCTGGTCGCGCTCGACACCGAGTCCACGTCCGAGAAGGATCTCCTGCGGCGGAACAGAGAGGTGTAGGCGTATAAAGTCGTGATTCGAGATTGATATTTTCGTTATACGAACGTTATATATATATATATATATATATATATATATATATATATATATATATATATATATAGTAATTATATAGTAATATTTATACGACGCTCATTCAAGTTGATATATCATTAAAAAGTACTTAAATAATTAGACTAAAAAATATAATTATATTAGTTGTAAAATCAAAAAGTAAGTGTGAAAGAGAGAGAGAGAGAGAGAGAGAGAGAGAAAGAGAGAGAGAGATTCCGATTTATTTTTATACGATGGTCCTTAATGGTACGGCATATTCAAATGGCGTTGGCAACAACGTATTTGACATATGGAAATACATAAATTTTCAACAAGAGCGCAATGAACAAGATTAAAATAAATTATAATTATAAGAACAATTTACAATAAAATATAATTGAAGTATGTAAAAGAAAACGAATATGTTAAAGTCTTAATCGGTTGGTCGAAATTTACAAAATTTATAAACTAAAAAGAGGTAATAATAGAAAAGCGTGAATAGATGGAGATTTATGTTGAACATGGTCATTACTTAGGGTTGTTTTTTGGGTCTAATATATATATATATATATATATATATATATATATATATATATATATATATATATATTTAATTTCAGAAAATTTTTAATTGTCTGAAACCAAATTTAAAATTTGTATATAAAAAGATATCTTATTCAAAGATATAGTTATTATGCATTTATAAATGAATGTATTTAATTATTATTATTCAAATTTTAATAACTATTTCTGCCATAAAACAGATCTATATCTTCGAAAGATTTTTGAGGGTACTTATAATTTTTTATTCAAATTAGGAAAGTTTTATAAATTTTTATGACACGTTATTTCTGCTCTAAATTAATTTTACTTTTTTATCGACGATTATGGTACGAATATTTATACTTTTCAAAATAAATGTATTGAGTTTATTGATTTTATCGACAGAATTTTTCTTATTGTTAATACGATACCTTTCTACGTGTTCAACCTATGTAGACTCCTCTTCGACATTGAACAATCGATAATAAGTCTTCACTTACTCAATGGCTTAACTAAGCGTGTACTCATGTTGAATGTCTTTGATAAATATTAGAAACGAATTTTGCTTTTTTTATTTATAAATTTGAGGGGTCTAATGTCACCGAAGGATTTTTAAGAAATGAATATTTTTTTGGCTTAAAGAATCATAGAACGTTTTGAAAACAATATCCAAGTTGTTTTATAAAAAAAAGGAATATTTTAAAAGTGTCACGTAACAATTTTTTTTACATTATTTTCTCAAAACCAATATTGTTTGAATTTATTTGAACCGATGAGAGCGATTTCATGAAGAAATCCTTTTATGGAAATACGTATAGCTGTTTTTATTACGGTATGTAAACTTGTTTTTATAAAATAATTTACGGTTTATTAAACCTCGATAATCGCCAATAGACAAAATTATTATATTAGAAATTTTTCCGTCCATATGTCATTTATATTGCTTCATAAACTCTTTTAAATGAAATTGGATCGTCTTTTTTTTATATACTTGCGTAAAAAAATGAAAGAGTTTAGGTATTTTTCCCAGTACTTCAGTGGGTCCTTAAATCTTCGTTTTCTACATGATATATATATATATATATATATATATATATATATATATATATATATATATATATATATACACAATTATTAATTATCCATCTATATTATAAAGAATAATTTTATATAATTTTTAGACTCCCAAGAAAGAACAAAAATACAACCTTCCATGACTCCGTATAAAGAACAAGCGATATATGAAGTTTTTTTCGTAATTATGTTTTTTATAATAATCTAAGTAAAAAACAATAGTAAAAAATTCTTCGGCCATTAACGAATATCGTATAATTTAATATGCAGTGTCAATCTCGCTCTTGCGATTTTCTTATAAGGAGCTATTTCGATTATTTATTATCATTAATTAATTTTCATCTCTGTTATGTAAAAATCTCGAGTAGATCGTAAGAAGCTTACGTTTCAATTGCAATCTAATAATTAACAATAAGAGAAATATCTTATAATTAATGTAGAATAAATAAATAAATAATATGTCAATGTGTCAATAGTATATTGTTTAAATTTATTAATCGATGTTACTCTATTTAAAAATTTAGTAAAGTAATTTTTAACGATAAAAGTCTACGGTGTGCGTTGTAAATGTAGCATATGTAAATTTTATAGATACCCAAGTGTTTCGTGAATAAAAAAGCCGGAGTGTGAACACGTGGTCACGGTATTCATATAAGAGATTCTTCACTCGTATACCGACCGAGCAATCGCAAGGTTCTCAATTATTTTACATAAATAATAACATAATAAAGTTTTAATTTATTAAATTATAGATTATCGTTGCAAACAAGGCGTATCGAGAAATATTTAAATATTACTAGCAAAGAATTTTTTAATGCGAAATAAAAAAGATTTATTAAACCTTTTAATTAATTAATATATTTTTTTATAACATTTTCGATTAGTTAACGAAGTAATTTTATGCGATAAAGTGAAGGAAATAGAAAATATGGTATGAGAAAGAATCTAATGAAGTTATTGGGTATCGCAATCATCGAGTCCCTGTAGCGCAGAGGATAGCGCGTTGGACTTCTAATCCAAAGGTCGTGGGTTCGATCCCCACCAGGGATGTACTGGTTGACTTTTTTTTTTATTAATACGAGATTAACAATTTTGTTGCATACATATTCTCATTTATTTACGTTTATATATGTGAAATGTGTATGCGTATATGTATTAGTAAAGGGTTCGTATGGTGCAATGTATTGATTATAAATTGAAACTCTTTCCCCAATTACAATTATTGTTTATTTAACAATTATTTGAAATTAATTTGTCAGTTATTTTTTTATTTAACAATAATTTGGATTTTACTTAATTTTTTACACTTTATGAGATTTATAAATGGTTTTGTTTCGTAAAAACAATTATACTATTCATTGCAAATATTTATACTATCTATTTGATTAAATTCAGTAATAATTTAATTATTATATAAAAATAGTTATTAAATTTGTTAAATAATATATTATGGATATATATTTATATAATTTTGTTAATCATTTTTAAATAAAACAAAATAATTTGCTGAAAATTAGTTAACTGTATATCAATAATTATTTTTAAATCATTATAAATTGTATATGTAGTAAGTAATAATCGTTAGTATTTCATATTTGATAAAAAATAATATTTATTATATCTTGAATAATTTAACTTGAATATTACAAATAATTTCCAGTGTATTTATAATTAATATTATTAAAGTTTTTTTTAATTTTCGTAAAAAATATAAACTAAAAGAAGGGAAAATTGAGTTAAATATTGAGATTATAGATAAAGAAAAGAATAATTTCTTTAGACTTTTATTAGTCAAACAAGAGCTGCATACGTCTAAGGATTAATGTAAGCTGTGAAATAATCAAAGACAATCAATGACCAACTGACCTATAGGACAGTGGTCCCGCCGAGGACAACGGACGTGGCTCCCAGGCGGGTACACTGATGACGACTCCGCTGCAGGGCGCCGGACTCCTCGGCGCCTCGCAGGCCTCGCACTGCTCGAGGCCGGGCTCGTTGTCGAGGGTGCAATTATCACAGCTCCACAGGCTCTCGTCCACCGCCTGGCTCATCTCCGCGACGATCAGGCTGGTCGGCCGAGCGGCGGGATCGCCGGGCCCGGCGACCCCCCCGGCCCCGCCGTCACCCAGGCCCAGCTTTTGCACGACCGAACCGTTCGATAACGAGCGGCTTACCTTGGATTTCACCCGCCCGTACATAGACGGGGACTGGCGTTTCGGGGACCGCTGCGAGGAGTGACTGTAATGAGAAAAGCTTGGGGATTGAATAATGGAGGTGAGAAGTAATAATCCTTGTATTCTGTGAAACCAGAAATCGTGCATTACAGAAGTAGTACAAATCATTTAACATTAGAAAGATCAACTTTTCGTTTTGTTATTTGACAAAAAGCAAAAAGAAAATGTTTGGTACTTCTTTACAAATATGCCGTATAATAATCGTTATGAAATGTCCATTTATTTTGTTATAAGGTAATAAGTAATTGTTATATTAGAGATTTTTTATTTTTCAAATCAAACAGAATATTGTTTATTACTATAGTGAAAAACAGGGAGAGAAAATAATACAAAAAAGTTAATGTTGCATAATTGTAAAAGAAATATAATACCTTCCTTTGCAAACTTGAATAGTATGTAAAATTTATCGACTCAATAATTGCATTAATTATATTTAATGGATTTAATAATTTTCGTTAAATTTAAGAAAAAAATTATTCTTTTTTTTAATGTTCTAAAATCTGTATTAAAACGTCTTTAATAATTAATGCTGATTTTTGTCTTATTAAAATTTGTACATAGAAACAACAAAAACAGAGATTAAGTACCTAGGATTGTCGATTCCGCCATCAATATAACTGGCTGACGAACCAGAATGCATCTTATCTACCGTTGGAAGTGTCCAGTCGTCGCGATTTGTATTGCTGTTACTACTGTCACGAGCTCGTTCGCTACGGCTGATGCTGGTGAGTTGAGCCATATCTTTTTCTATAATAAAAGTATTGATTACTTTAATGGAAAGTTGTTGAACACTAGTTAAAAAAAAACAGTGTAGTTAATAATTTTTAAACTAGTTGTTGTTAGTTACAACGTTACTCAAGTAATCATGAATTAAAAAATGGGATAAGAATTTATTGTTCATATAAAGTATTATTGTTAATTAATAAGAGAAATTAATTCAATGATTATTTTAATTTAAATCTGTATCTAATAAAATATTTTGATAACATTATAGTCTTTGAAGAAAAGCTAATAAAATTATATTTCTATTTTATTGACTAAAAAATAATATAAAATAAAGATTTTAAAAGTCAATAAAATAGATGTAATTTCTAATACATATAATTTATTCTGTATATGAATAGTCTATTAGATTATAATTAATTATTAATTCTTTTTTTTTTTTTAACTATTTACTTTTGCTACCTTGATTATATATATATTACCTTTGGGTTTATTACTAGTTCCAAAAGAGATTTTTACATTATTAGTACTTGTGTCCAAAACTTTAGTAAAAGATCCTGTTGTTACTTTTGTGACAAGATCTAATCTAGCACTAGATTTTGGTATGTTACTGTTCCTTGTATTGAGCCGCCGACACTTCCTTACTCCTACTTGGGTAGCTTGAGTTTCTGATATGGAAGAACTAGCACCACATGCTGTACAAATTGGAGCTGCTCTACAGCTGTTGTGCAGCAAACAGCGAATGCATGTCCACTGAGTTACCAATGACGGGAGGGATTGAGATTTTGAGAAAGTATTTTTATCCGTAAGTACTCCAGACCATGAATTGTGTCGGTGTTTTATTTCACTACGACTGCATTCTGAATTATTTCTCTTGTCACTACAATTTATAATAACAAATACTCTTTCAGAATTAATATTTAATATTTTAAGTCTCTCTTCAGATTCATCAATACATTACCTTAATATGAGAAAGGTGCCATAATGGTTTTGTTGGAGAGTAGGTGTAATGGGTAATTCAACTGTTTTCTTTGGCTCTAAGGAAGCAGAAACGCTAACTGTTGGTGGACTGTTATTTGTTGTGATACGATGTCTCGGTGGTGGTGTAGGAGGGCTGGAGGATCCCGAGGATGAGTGTAATGTATTCTCAATCCTCGGGTTATTTGGGCACTGGGTCAGGGAATTACGAGGGAGAAGATGCTTCGACGCAGCTCTCTCATCGCTCTTAACACGAGACAGGCCACACCTTGCACATTGAGAAGTTTCGGTTGGATTTATCAGAGAGCACTCTGAGCAATGCCATTGAAGCACCGAAGCGATTGAACCCATTCTCCAAGTGTAGACATGGCTCTTTATTCGCTGAAAAAATATAAGTTTTATATATTTCTTATATATTAAATATTTTTATATAATAATAAAATTTATACGACACACTTAAAATTTTCAGTATTTACAAATAATATTAGTTATATATAGTTGTCAATTTATTTAAAAGATAATTTACTTTATAATAGAACTTATTCCCGAATAAATATTGTGGAATTACTATTTTTGAATATAAATAACAAAGAAAAATCAATGATACATAAAAAACAAATGTTATTTTTCTAAAAATGTAACAAAAAGCATATATAGTACATCTTTATCTCTGTTTATATTTAAGTCTTTTTTCTCTCATTTATCTCATTTTTTATTAATGTTTATCACTGTAAGTTTATATATAAACCAAATAAACAATCAAAAGTTTCTATATAATTTAACGTAAACCACAATTTAGATCATAATTTTTATCTTGGATAATATATTGATATTATTGACAAAAATATTAATTTAAATGGTAAAATAAAATGTTTAAAGCTGCTATTATTAAAAATAAAGAATTTTTAATTTATGCTAGTTTAACTAAATATTTATTACTAAATATTTACTACTAATATTCTTAATGTTTTAGGTAAACAAACATTTCCCTAAAATTTATCATCTTTGAAAGGCTAAAAAATTTTTTAAAAAACTATTAAAATAAAATATTGTTAATAGTAATCAACTGCAATTAGGAACATATTCTGTTTTTGTTTTAACCCATGTACTTGTCTATTGATCCATCTTGATATAGCAAAATAACATACATAGATAGTATGTTCTTTACAAACAATAATGTTATTTTAAATAAAAAGATTTAAAAATTTTTATATGAACTCACTACTAATTTATGTATCCAATGTTTCTAATAATATATCATTTTTCGTTTTAAACACTAAATAACACACCAGTTAGAAACGTTGTTACTAATAACAACAACATATATCTATATGCTAGACGTTAAATGACAGGACAGAGGAGGAAAACCGAAAAAATGTTTACTTATAATAATCATCGATTTTCGCGATCTCTCACAAGACTCATCCCTTGCACGCAATTACATTCACACGTATACACACATTTCTCTCCGAAAACTTTCTGTAAAAAAAAAGGAAAAACACTAAATGTCATTTGGGAAAAGCAACAAAGAATAGGCATACTTGTCTATACCTGCAGGGTCCAGCCACCACAACCCGAGTATGCAGAGGTGCTGTCTCTTTCTTTCGTTTCGTAAAGGTATGCAGCTGATTCTTTGATCGTTGTTTTCTTTTTTTCTCCAAATCACCTAGGTTCTATCTCCTCTTGCCACTGACTGATGATAAGAGCAATAGTAGTTGAGGTAAACAGTCTACCTGAGATGCGAAGCCACATATGCAACATGCAACATGCAAGTTGAGTTGATGCAAGTGAAGGGAAATGTCACTGATGGTGTGTTTTCACTTCACTTTACGCTTTCGAGGTTATGGTGCGTTTCCAATCGATGTCCAAGTGCGTGCGAGAGAGAGATTAGGAGTGAGCGAGAGAAAGAGAGAGAGAGAGAGAGAGCGAACGAGAAGAATGAGAAAGAGGGAGAGAGAGAGGAGAGAGAGAGAGGGAGAGAGAGAGAGAGAGAGAGAGAGAGAGAGAGAGAGAGAGAGTGAGAGAGACAGAGAGACAGAGAGACCTCTAGTGCAAATGCAAATGAGGGTTGGTCTATAGAGGGAGCTATAGAGAATAAATAAAAATCAAATGCATTTATATATAAACGGAAAACGAAAATTCTTTATTCCTTAAAACTATAATCTTTCAAATATGGTTTTGTTTAAATAGCACATATTGTAACCATTGTCCACTATGTCTTATTTTGATTTTCATCGATATTTTTGGAATAATTTCTTTGGTAAATTTATATGTTTAAAAATATTTTATAAACTATGGCACTATATTATAATTATTTGAACCAGCTTTAACATATACAGTATTTTTGGATTAAAATTTTTTTGAATCCAATAAATATATAGGTATAGGATTATATAGCGTATTCAACTGGCATATGCAATTACATATATTTTTTAAAAAATATTTTGAACAAAAATTAATTGATGGGTATAATATGCTTTGGGTGAATTTTTAAAAAGTACTCTCAATTTTGCTGAAAATTTGTAAATTTTTATGGGGGTGTTGATGACAAATATCTTAGCTTTTGTCGAAAATTTTCAGGATGAAAATCCATACAAACTTGATAAAAATTATGGTTTTTCGAATTTATTTTAGAAAATAGAAACAAATTTTTACAAATTTAGGAAAATTATAGATCTCATCAAAATATACATATTATTTTTCTATAAATTTCTTCGATATAAGCAATATTTTGAAAGAACAATTCAACGTTCACGTCTTGAGTTCTCCCGCAGTCTCTAAATGTTGATTTGTTAACGTGTACATACAACAAGCACGCATACATCGGTTTTCATCAAAATTTATATGCTTATATGCTTTAGTGATGCTTGTTACGAATATCGTGTTGGTGTTTGTCGGAAATTACATTTTTACGGTAAAAACCATAAAGATGATCAAATAGAAAACATTTTCAACAAAATATTTCCAGAAAATATTGTAAATATGATTAAAATGCATATTCTCTTTTTCATTCATTTTTTCTATTCACAAACAGTTTTGCGGAATAAATTGCATAAGTATAAAGATAATTCAGCTGTATAAACCACCTCCGATGCCGCGCGATATCGCTGTGAAAATTTCTGCCAAATAAATCACTGTATTATATTCCTAATCAGGACATCAAGTAATATATTTTATTTTAATTACCAATTAATACATATATAAGCTTACAAATGTTCAGCAAAATCGCAGGTGAATCGCTTCTCGGATGTTTAATTTTTTTTTTATGTTTTTTTTTTCGCGAGTGTAATAAATACCATCTTTTATATACAAGATGCATTATCTGATATATTATTGGAAGACAACCTAAAATTCTATTTATGTTTTTAGATTAACCACTGATTAGTACTCATCCGATTTAGTCGAAGATATTGTTTCAAAATTATTTGTTTGTTGAACATTTTATTGAACAATTGTTGTTGTTTTTTTTTTTAAGATACTTATTCGAGTACACATTATATTATTATATCAACAGGCGCGTCAATATTCAATATTTTTCCGTATCTCGTATTTTCCAATACAAACTGACAGGCCCTGGAACCCATCCAAGAGAGTTAGAGAAAAACTAAATTTTCGTTTTTAGATTGAAAAGCAAATATTTACGAGAGCCTAATTTACATTTGTTCAGAAGAATTAACGTCTATAATAAAGCACTTTTCTTAATATATACATGAATTATCGTTAAATGATTTAATCGTTGTTATTGCACTGACGATCGTAAAAATGACTGGTTTAATAGTCGAAAAAGATTGTTCATTTATACAAGATGAGCTTAATGGGATCGTAAGTATGAATTTAATATATTTAGTTAATTCGGATGAAACTGAGACGATCCAAGAAGAATCTGCTCCAATTTATTTTTTGTATACGTTTATACTTTATACTTATAGGTTATATTATACTTTATATTATAGGTTAGTTAAAAAAATTTAATATTATACTGGAACATTTTAATATAGATTAAAGCTTAGTTTTGCAGTTTAATCTTGGCAAATTTTTCTATATCGGGTTCTATATCTGCTTTTCCATACACTCGGTGTTGCCATGCCTGATCTTACCAAAACTACCGAATATACCTTTCGACGCCTCGGTTATACGAATATCAATATATGTAGCGGTCGTGAATCTGTATTTCGGAAAATGCGCAAAATTTCAACGAATATCCGAATGAAAAATTGGAGATCTCAATAAAGTGTACTTATTTTTGTATACTGTATGCAGTCTTTTAGATGCAAGTGATTTTTCTGGAGATCCTATCGGAGATATTTAGGATTGGATCTGGGTCTGTAATTATACATATGCATATACATACGTATTGTGCGAAACGCCGTGTATATATATATATAATATGAGCAGCAACGTGTCAGTATCACGAAAATGACAAAATATACTTATATTTACTGCATAATTGACGGTGACTGAAATTTCGTAAAACATGTTTGTTATGATATTTTAAATAACGAAACAACGATGCTCTTTCATATTTTAGATTGTAAGGGCATGTATTAGCTCGAAGTGAATTACTTTAGATGCAAACTTTTTAAGTGCATCAGAAGCCCATGTAGACTTACCCGGTGCACAAATGGAAAATTGGGATTTTATTTCATTGGGTATCGAAGCGTTCACCAATAGCCTTGGGCGTTGCATAATGGGCGAGAAGAGAAGAAGACATTTATTATAGGTTGGCAAGAGCATTGGGGGGGGGGGGTGTTTTAAAAGTGTTTTCGAAATTTCAGAAGTACGTTGGAGAATATGAACTTTATCTATATATAGGATTCGGATCTACAATTATTTGATGAAATAGTTTTCTTGTGCGTAGATATAATGTTCACATAATTTTTTGATGGCAAAAACAGTATAAAAAAAAATGTGATACAAAAATGTTTGCCTTACAAATTGCTTACTGATCGACGAAAATCTGCAGAGACAATATTTTGTAAAACTATGTCTAAATAAAAACAATACTTTACTTGAAAAATTTTTTAAAATGTTAAATATAAAATTAATATAGAATATTATAAATTATAGTAATATATTCATTATAGTAATAATTTTTGTTATATAATATTCATTTAGTAATATTATATTTTAACTACTCATACATGATTATTTAAATGATCATAAGTTTTAATTAGAACATAATTACGCATAATTATTTTCGTATTAAACAATACATATAATAACATTTATAATTACCAATCAATTTATCCATATATATATATATATATATATATATATATATATATATATATATATATATACTATTATGCAGAAACCTTCGAGTTTTCTGCAAAAATATAACACAATGAAATATATTCTTGTTGTACATTGACAATGCAAGAAGTGAGCTACAAGCATTAGAGGAATCATTAGAGTCATCACGATGTCATATTCATTAAATTCTGCACCGCAGACTTTCTTTTTTCTTTTCTTTTCTTTTTTTTGTTACTTCTTTTGATGTATTTTAACTCGCGTAGTCTGACAGCTACTCATTTACCGACCAATTCGTTACAATTGCCTTCTTGATGAGCTGCTCCGCTTGTTCTTTTTTAACGCATTCGTTAAATTTTCTCTCTCTCTTTTATAAATTGACGAAAGTATATAGTCAGAGTAGTTCGCTACTATGATTAAAGACAGATAATTAATAATAGATTTTGTTCAGCTTTTCAGTTCGTGTTTTAGGGGCTCAATGCAATTTTCTTCTTTCATTAGAATTTCTTAATCCTTTTTGAAAATTCGTATCTGAACAGAAATTAATATATATATATATATATATATATATATATATATATATATATATATATATATAATTCATTAATTAGCCGAAAAAAGAGATTTTATTCTATCATAAAAAATACATTTCTTTCCTTTGTGAAGCGTCAACTCTATTTCGATGTTATTTTATTTTAATAAATATTTTTATCGGTCTTACAGTCTTTATACTATATAATAATAATATAATGACAGTCAGACTGTCCTTGTTTATGATCAGCCCCAATTAATAAATTAAGCTTAAATTTTCCTTTGATGCCCGACGTTTTGTAAGACCGATAAAAATATTTATTAATTTAATTGAAAACAGTCGACATAAGTGCAACTTTTTAATTTTTAATCTATCTCAATGTTCCTGTAGCCCCAATTATTTTATCTTTTTAATAAATATACCGGCAATACTTCGACTATTTAAAAAGTTTTCATCTATTTTATATCATCGTTAAAAATTACAAAAGTTATATTATCAACAATTTGGAATGAAGTTAATGTTATTTCTGCAGCACATAAACTTTTATCATATTGACAGCGTCTTTCTCTCGCCAAATCTAAGAAAATATCGTCGAATTCTTTGTCAATAATGTTGGAGAAGAACAGGTTGCGGCGGTGTCGGGATAAGCAGTTTGATTTAAATTAATCATAATAACTCTATTCAAGATATATAATTTTCAAGCCGAATGACTTTAAACTATGGAGACGAGATATATTAATCGATCGTCCATGCAATTCTTTCATCCATATTTACCCCTTATTCCTTACTCCGCAACTGGCTCTGTACCTTCGGGTACGCGCATTCGCCCGCGCACGCTTGACGAACCTTTTCCCCTGGGTTTTTTTTCCCGACACCCTGTCTGATTCGCACTTACGTTTTTGGACGCGCATATATCGCACATATTACCGAAATATTCTCAACGTATTTTTCTCTAACAATAATTTCAATGCAATCGGCATCTGTTGCGAATACAATGGCAAGCAATTTTATTAAATTGAAATTAGAATTTAGCAATATTATAAGAAGTGGAATAATCAGGTTCATATAACAAAAGATCAATGATTTTTTAAAATCTATTCGATTGTATATAAAATTGTGCAATACAGAAAATAACGAAATATTTTTTTTGTACATAAGAAAGTTAATCTATATAAAAAGAAATATTAATAGTATCATATCATATAATACATTATAATAGTAAGTTTCGAGTCTTAAATTCTTGGGAACTGGCATTCGGTTTTGCCTTACTGAAGCAGACAATGAAATGTCAATACAAGTTCCAATACTACGGATAAGGAGTGGCCTTTTATGCCTTAGTTTTCTACCCGCAATCAAGTTTGTACACTGAAAACTATAAGTAAGGCATGCCTCCGAGCTGGGTGCGATTATTCAGAGTGCTTCTAGACCGCTGTTAAATACACTTATTTTACTTGCTTTGAGCATTTCGAAGTATAGACTTTTAGGAGAAGTCGTTTTAGCTTACCGATATTGCTCTTGGAAGCTGTTCAAGTCCTACTTGACTTATACACTTCCAAACAACGAAGTGGCACAACCAAAGTTGATTAAAATTGATTAAAAAAGTATCCTTTTTAAACGATAATAAGACTGATATGACGATTTACCTTCTGCATGAATATAAATCTCATCGAAGCATGGTGAAGTACGGGTACGTTACATTATAAAATATATGTATATATTGATGAATGTTTGAAAATTTTCTTAAGCAACTATTAGAGACAAAATTTTCAAACTTTTTTTTCTTCACAATGCCATATAACGATTACGTTTGAAACCTGATTGTATACTGCAGAATAGATTTAGCAAAATATTATGATTACAATAATTATTGTTACTTAATCAATATGCAAGGCACCTTTACTTTGCGAAATGGTTTAGCATATAGATGTTCAATTTTTACGGATTTCCATGGATATCGAAAGGACATCCCAATAATACCGATGTATTGTATGTTTTACGACAATCCGTTATTTGCAGTTTTCGTAAATTTTTTTTACATTGGTGATGTAGGGAAACCTATATGGGCAAACTCAGTGGAATAAATGCCGATTAGGAAATCTCCTTGAATTCGATACACGTGTATCATTTTGTAGACTCGCATACCGGATTTATAAGTTACGTTCAGATAGAACGATTCCGCCGCTGTAACCAGCTACAACCAATTTCACGTCGCTGAACCTTGCTCCGAAAGTTTCGCGGCGAAGCGACGCGCAAGCACATCAGACTATAGTAAACGCGCGTCGTACTATACACAAACGCACATCAGCATGACCCCAACTCGTCGCTCAACTCATTGATGCTATGAGGTATCGGTCCTGTTACCCTGGCAACCCCCTTTACCCTAGGCTTTTCACATTTTTCGCTCGTTGAATGTGGTTCAAAAAGTTTAATTTCACTAGTACATCGCTAGTGTCAGGGTTTAAATGGAATCTCGGTCGCATTATGAAATGTTAAACAATTTCTAAGCGATAGACAAAGCGTCGACGTTCGCGCGGCCGCTTTTTATCTTTGCGAATCTCACTCGAGGTGCAACAATAGCGACAAGACGTCGCTATTATTTAATAAATTCGTTTAAATATAGTAACTCTTCTTTCACTTCTTAATAATAATCATAATAATAAAAATTATAATTTTCATAAGTTTAGTATCAAAACGGTCTAGAATATAAGCATGTTTCGGTTTGCAGGGCTACCCCCATCCACGCTCTATACGAACAAGTTGTTCTCGCTACGTATTAATATATATATAACTATCACGGGTAGTTAAGCGCATTAGTTCCTATGTAGTAAAATACTTTTGTCTTTGAGTGTCAGATGATGACTCAGTTTTTAGCGCTCGCGTAACTTAATTAATCTACTGTAGCATTAAATGTAGGTACTTGACTTCGCTTCAGCAAGATTTTTACGCACGATTTCACTTTGTTTTCATTCTGTGCAAATTGTCTATTCCTATAATGCTTTCTTCGTTTACATATTGCTACGTCGTGAGACGTGTTACATAGTAAATAAGACAGGAAGCCGGACGGCAAAGAAAATATCGAAAGTATAGAGAACTGTGCACCCAATTTCCGACGCACAAAATCGCGATGCTCGAAACGCACGACGTCGCTCTTGAAGTATGCGTTGACGTATCCTACGCCGAGCATTGGAGTTTGATTATAAAACCGTCCCATAAATTATAATTCGGCGACCACATAGCGCCTTGAAACGTCGATTTTGACTCTCACTGTACGAACGTAAAAATTACAATTAACGAACGAATAACATTGCATAATATTAAATTAATGATAATACTATATTTAAGACCTCCAATATTTAACTAATTATGCATAAAATTCGGAAAATCTTTATTAGCTCATATAATAATTAGATATGACGATATTTACAGATTTTTTTCTGAATTAGTCTTATTAATATTTGATAATATTTTTGGTATTATTAATGTTTCATTTCGATAACTATTAACCCTCTTGCTAATATTATTATTATTTAACACTATTATTATTATTAAAATTATTCTTACTGTTAATGCTAATATTAAATAAAAGAACTTTGACGCATTTTTATGATTTGATTTAGGAAAATCTTTCAATAATTAATTATTTTAGTAAATAAATATTTATGTATGCATTTATGAATTTATTTATTTATTAATTGATGAATAAAAATAGTGTATGAGTTCGATTTGTATCGCCGTTGCGAGCAGACGTGTTTTTGTTATGCTCCTGTCGCGTTATAAGTTATTACGATTTCTATACCGTATGTTAAGTAAACTACTAGTTAAGTTGTGTGTTAAGTGAAAAGTAATCTAATCGCCTGCAGCTCTAGCTGCAGTAGCAGCGATATGGCATCGGAAAGTGGAGGCTTTATACAGAGTAATTCTAAGACACAATATTCCCATTATGGAAAAAATTCTTCAAGTTTAACATAAAAAAACATGACGCAAGATTCGAAACAATCACAGATATCATACGCCAACGCTATGTTGCTGTGACGTCCAACCGAAGTTGGTGCCACCCGGTTAATCCTAAAGGCGATTTTATGCCGTTTGTTACCGGCGAATGTCCCTCTATTAATAATAGTTAATTAATTCTAACGCTAGTATACAATAATACACTCATATGGCTAATTTACCTCAAAATATAAAGAGTAATATTAATTAAAATAATAATTGTAATAATAATATTAACGATAATAATAACGATCTTAATAATATTGATCTTGATAGTAAAAATGATAAAGATAATAATAATACACAAAATAAAAACACACAAGTGATAATAATTAATAATAACAGTAATAATAATTAAAATAATAATCGTGATTTAATGTAAACTAAATAAACACTCATAATAATAATTAATCTTATAACATTAATAATAACAATAATAATAATTAAAACTATAATAATACTAATGAATCGCAAAATAAGATAAACGCACAGGTTAATAATTAACTTTAGAATTTTTTTTTTTTTTTTTTTTGAGGAGGAGGAGGAGGAGGAGAAGGAGAAAAATCCTTTATGGATCCCGGAGACCGGTCCCTGGGTATGTAGGACTCACCTGTGAGGGCATACCCACTAAAAAACTACCTCCTCAGTGCATTCCCCTCGACTACTTCCCACAGCTCTGAAAAGAGCTGCGAGTCGGGGTCGGCAGGCGTGCACCGAGGAGACCTCCTCACGATGGCGTAAGTACTCGCCTTCTTCAATTCTTCTTTTGTGGTTCAGGATGGCTTTGCAGAAATTGCAAATCCTGGACCACTTCTCAGGACTCTCCAGCATCAGCCGGACGATGTTATCAGGCCCACATGGTCCTACGTCTCTCCAGAGGCACTCCCTTTCGAGGCGAAACACGTCGCACTGAAAAAATGTGTGAAGTGCATCGTCTCGGGGAGCGCAACAGTGGGCACAGTTCGGATCCGGTACTTTCCCCATCTTGTTGAGATAGGATCGAAACCGACCGTGCCCCGATAAGAGCCGCGTGAGGTGGTAATTAACCTCTCCGTGCGACCTCTGGAGCCATGGCTTTAACTGACTGATCAGTCGAGCCGTCGATCGGCCGCGCGGATCCCTCTTCCAGCGCTTCTGCCATTCGGTCATCGTGGCAGCACTGGCCCGTGCAGCCGCCTCTGTTCTGCCGAGAATATTTTTATTCTGGTGGACAAATTTCTTGTCTTGTGCCTGGCGATCAATGGGGGTAACATATGCGATTACCAGCACCGCCGACTCGGAGACCTCGGTACGGTAGGAGCTCACGATGCGTAATGCCCCTCTACGCTGCACTGCCGCCATTCTTTTTCTATATTTTTCGGCCATCAGTGCATCGGCCCATACCTCCGCGCCATATAGCATGATGGATTCAGCTGTCCTTATGAGCAGACGCCGCTTGCAGGGTGCTGGGCCGCCGACATTAGCCATCAACCTGCTAAGTTGCGCTGTCACTCGGGCAGCTCTATCCGCCACTTTTTTATTTGGTCCCAGAAGGTCAGTTTGGAATCAAGCGTCACCCCCAGGTACCTTACAGCTGCTTTGGTACTCACCGTTATGTCTCTAACCTGCATAAGGCGTATGTTTGGGATACGTTTCTTAGTTAGGAGCACGATCTCCGTTTTCGCCGCCGCCAGTTCTAACCCATTGTTCTCCATCCATCTCTCCACTCGACGCATCACCTAATTGAGTCGCATCTGTGCAGCGTCATAATCCCTAGCGATGATAACAGCTGCTACATCATCTACGTATCCAACCAGAAAGGTATCCTCAGGCATCTGCATCCGGAGTATTCCGTCATATGAAACGTTCCACATGTCGGCTCCGAGTATAGACCCCTGAGCCACCCCGGAACTAAGTTTTTTTCCTTCTCCGACCGTCCGATGTCTCGTAAACCAAGTATCGATCCTTAAGGTAGTCATCCAATATACGAAGTATAAGCTGGCATCCGAAACCCGGAATCCGTACTGTCAGTCACCCAAGCCGCCGGCAGCAGCTACAGCCCCCAGGAGTCGTGGCTTCAATAGACGCTCCATCAGCTTTCCAGCTGTATCTAACATACATAAAGGTCGATACGACGAGGGCGCCTCCGGCGGACCCTTGCCCTTATCGATTAGCACAAGCATGAATTGTACATCGACAGAAGGAGTTTTGGATGCTCCTCAACTACTATTTTCAGCACCTCTCCTGGAATTCCGTCAAGTCCTGGAGCCCTCTTATTCCGCATGGTTCTCACGGCTCTACCGAGTCCTCCTTGCTGGAAAGAGGTACATCCAGTTCTCGTTTCGGTGGAGCTAGATCAGACCTATCAGGGTGGGTGGGGAACAGGGTATCTACGATGTTCCGCATTGTGCCGGAGTCCAAGGTGCCCATGTTTCCATGAGCTCCCAGTTTTCCAGCAACTAACCTGTATCCCAGTCCCCATGGATCCCCATCTATATCTTCACACAGCGATCAATCGAAGAAGGGCTTTCTTAGATAGCTTGTATTCAGCCCTCCTCAAAGTGATGTCATCTCCGTGTTTACGAGCTCTCTGTGACATTCGTCGTAGATGTAAACACCTACGCTTCATGTCAGCTATCTCAGCCGTCCACCAGTAAATAGGACGTCTTTTTCCACCAACCACTGTTACATGACGAAAAGGAGGAGGTCTGGAGGTATCGGTCAAAGGAATAATTTGGTCTCGTGTAAATTGGTTTGGTGGCCCTGAAAAGGGCCGTTTTAATCGCCGCCTCTCGTTTTGTCAACGCGGGTGGTACCGAGGAGGGGTCCGGTACGGAGAAACAAACGGAGGCGGACGGAGCGTTCGTGCAGCCCGTCTCCGGCTGGCGCTTCGGCTACGGTGTAGTATCCCTCCTTCTACCAAGCCGATGCACGAAGCCGCAGGGAGGCCCTTGCCCTTCAGGCGCCGCCGGATGGAAGAGAGACTCCGGTCGGGGAGTCGGAAGGTGGCCGGAATCCCGGGAAGTTCCGCCAGGGGAGGCCGGGGAGGGGGAACGATAAGCGACGGCCGAGTGGGACGGCGGATGCCGATCTCGCTCCGCACGTCGAGGGCCTCTGGAGCGGTTGGGACTACCACCGCGCTCCGTAAAGCTTTCGACGGTCCCTCGTCCTCCGAGGTGGCTTCCGAAAGATCTAGATCTGGGAGATCTAAATCGATCTCCCAGAAATTTTCCCTCGCTTCCTCCGGCGCTGTTTGCCTATTCCGACGGCGTCGTGAGTTCCTCTTGGCGTGCTGTCGTTCGTTCCTCCGTCGCGGCCTGCGGCGTGGCCGTCTCGCCCGCAATTCTTGGTCAGCGCAAGAGCGTTCTGGGGTCATCCTTCCTTCCTGGTTTTGGAGGAAATGTTTTCAGTGACCCCATGGTCGGCCCTTTTAAGGCCGAAGTAGCCCCGACCCCGATCCCTTAAACCGGATACGACCGCCGGTTCGTAGGGATGGGGAAGGGGCAAGGAGGTGGACATCGGAGAAGTGCCCCCCCCTCGAAGGCTCGTCCTCCGACGATCCCCAGGCGCGTCCTCTGACACGCCGGTGGGTCGCCGGAGGTACTTGGTCAACCGCTCTAGTCGGAGCATACATGGTATCCACCCGTAACTCTCCTTTTCAGCGAGGACCCTGCCCTGAAGGTCCGCACCGGCGGGGGTGCGGTTCGATCCGGATATCCGGATCGGACGCGGACGAGCCCGTGGGTGGGAGGCTAGGGAAGGGTCGCCCTGTCCCGTCGCGCCGGTGGGTCTCCGGAGGTATGGCTCTTGGCACACGGTCCTGATGAGGAGCACCTGAACAGTGGCTCTTGACCCGCAGTCAGCACCTTTCGGAGGGGGGGGGTGGCTCACGTCCCGGAGCCTCTAGAGCACACCGTGGAGGTAACATCGCTGGGTCTCCTGAGTAGGCTCCTATGGAGACTGGGCGTCTGCCGTATCCTTTCGGAGGGTATACCCGGAGTCCACACCGTACAGCGTCGTCTGATCCGTTTCCGGATCGGACCGCCGTCGTGACGGGAGGTCGGGGGGGGGAGAAGGGGGGAGTGGGTGGCCCCCGTGCCCCCTACGAACAGAGCAGCCCTGAGAAGGGCCTATGGACGAGACACCACCCGCAGGCGGAGAGGGAGGAAGAGGGGGAGGTGGGTGGCTCGCCCTGTCCCCTACGACTGGACGGCCCTGAGAAGGGCCTTCGGGGCTAGACACCACCCACCGGGGGGGGGAAGGAGGAGTGGGTGGCTCACCTTGTCTCCTACGCATGAGACGGTCCTGAAAAGGACCGATGAAGTAGAGACCACCGGGAAGGAGGGAAGGGGGAAGGGATAAGGTCAGCTTGGGGCAAAGGCCCAAGCTGTACTGACCTTCGCCGGCCTTGCTCTTGACCAGCTGCGGCGGCGCTCGTAGTTGCGGCGGCGGCAGCTCGGTCACCGCTCTCTCGAGCCGCCGCAGGCGGTGCGTGCGGGGGCGGCCTGCTCCTCTGTTATTGGAGCGGTGGCGCGCGGTGGCGCTGCAGCTCCCTTTATCTCTCTCTGTCTCTCCCTCGGTGCCACCACTCGTGCGGCTGCGCTGCTCCGCTCTCCTGTTGGAGCCGTATGCGGCGCGGGGCAGCTTCGCTCCTTCGGAGGGATGGAGTCTGGGAGGGGGAATAATAAGACGTCGGATAACAGTGGAGTTAGTTTATTGTCAGTGGAGAGGCCGTCGGGTCCCGCTGGCTTTCTGTCTTTTCATCCCGAAAGCCCTCTCTTTTATATCAACTGTGCTTGCGACTCCGGTGGCGCCGTAAGGCTCCGCCGGTGGTCGCAAGCACTGATTCGCCCGGAATCGCCGCGGCGAAGAGAGGGGGTTCGGGAATGCTTTCCGTATTCTACGGAAGCGCGCACGCAAGACTCTAAGGAGCCTATGCGTCGGCATATAACACCACATTGCACGGCATCGACTCTTCGCAAGCCCGGCGTAGAATGCGCATTGTGGCGCTAGTCAACTCCCTGCCCTGCTGAATTGTCGATGAGCCATTTGGAATCCTAACAAGGCTTTGCTGATCGCGTTCAATGGCCTGTGAGAATTTCCCTCTATTTATCGCTGCAACGTTCCATCTAGGGGGCCCTCGCGAATTGTGTCCAGTGAAACCTGGCGTTCTATCACATACGCGGAATGTGATGTACTGGTGATCGCTGGCTGTGTAGTCCTCGATCACCTGCCAGTCCTGGATTCGAGAAGTCAGATGTTCAGTCGCAAAGGTCACATCGGGTATAGTTTCGACATAGCCCGGTCTCCTGAAGGTCGAAGTATTGCCAGTATTTAGAACTATTAGACCTAGTCTAGACACTAGTTCCATGACTCTTCGACCCCTGGAGTCGGGCCCCGCCATGCCCCATTCTAGGGCCTTGCATTAAAGTCACCTGCCATCACCAGCTCACCTTTAATTTCTCTGACGGTGCCTTCCAGGTCATCTAATATGACCTGGTAGTCACCTATAGCTTGGTTTGGTATAAGATAGTAACTCACATACGTGATGCGATTGCATTGTATCCAAACATAGCCATTTCCAGATCCATGATCCTCTACTTTTGTTTTTCGTGGGTCAGGAATCCAAATGGCTGCCGTTCCAAAGTTATCGGTGAACCAACCTACTCCTTCTCTGTTCCGATACTGTTCGCTGATAATTAATATATCAGCATCAGTATCGTGGCAAAGCCGAAGAAGAAAGTGATCAGCTGTCCTGCTGCGATTAATATTCCCTTGCAGAATTACGATCATTTAGCCTTTTTTGAGAGAGCCTCGCGAAAAGACGGATAGGCGCCGGAACCAGCAACGTGCCGGCGTCCCTCCGATTTCGCTTCACCTTTCCAGAGAAAGCATTCGGGTTCTGCGGTGCAAGACGCGGCCTTGTGCTCTCTCTATCCGCAACGATAACAACTGGCGCTACGGTCAGGGCCTTTACAGCTATGACTCCGGTGGCGATATCCTAGGCACCTGTAGCACCTCGTCATTATTTCGCGGCGGCGTACACGACAATTCACCAGGCCCACTCGCAAAAACCTGATCTTCAGCAGCTGCGCGGCAGCAACCTCCTCCAGCACTACGATGGCAGCACGCTGTTCCGCAGTGTTGGTTTTGGTCACTCTGATCTGCAACTCGCCACGATAATCTGGCAGTTTGCTTTTGAGGGCCTCACACACCTCATCCTCCGTCACGCAACAGTCCAGGTCTCTAACCTCTAGACTTCCTCTAGGGGTCAGCTCGCTGACACAGCCGTTCTGGCCTGTCGCTTCCTTGAGCACTTCAGCAAGTGCCTTCCGACCTTCGGGTTTGGTATGTCTGAGTTCAATCAGCACCTCACCCGATTTAGTTTTCCGGACGGTCCTCACATCCGCGCCCAAGTCCTCCGGTTTGACCACTCTGATGGATCTCATCACCTCAGCGTAGGATTTCGCCTGCGCTGGTTTGATGGCGATCGCATCGAGCTTTGGCCTTTTTTTTTTTTTATTTCTGTGATTATTTTTTTTTTTGGATGCTGAGGTTGTTCCTCAGCATTCTGTTCACTTTGCTTCTTCTTCTTATTATTTTTTTTTGTTTTTACTTCATGCCACCCCTCTTTTTTGTCCTCCTGCTCTCCCTTTTTTTCTCCTTAGTAAAGGAGATATCCGGGGGACTTGATGCCGGTCTCTTCGGGGTTATCTCTTCTCTCTTCTGCCTAGTTGTTGGGAGGAGGCTCCCCGGTACCCTCTTCCCTTGTATTTTGTGCTGAAGAACATCTACGAGCTCTTCAGCTTTTGGAAGGCCATCTTTGATGTCTTTTTTAATATTTGGTTGGCTCTTCATTGCCTTGATCATGTCTTTGAACAGCCGAGCAAGTTGGAGAATAATCTCCAGTTCGGGGGAAATCACACACCGAACGCACTCGCGAAGGCCGTTTGACTAGATCTGGCTAGGAACCTCGACACCCAGGATATCCTTTTGGCAGCTCACGAGTCGCCCCGTACGGCAAACACGGCGATCTGTCATTTGTTCAAGAGTACCTCGTTCTAACCTTCATTCATGTAGATTCATACATTTGCCCTCAAATATTCTAGTGAAACTCCAATGTTTGAAGCTCACTCATGCATCTGTAATCACTCTGCTATGATCCCTTTTACAGGATCGTTCGCTTACGCTCCGCATGTGTTTTCACTCCTCAAGAGATACCCGTTTATAGACTCTCAGCGCGAGTGTGCCTTCATCTCTGTATTACTGACGAAGGTCTGTTTATAGGACCTGCAGCTTCGATCATGGTCGGCATGGAAGTCCCTATTCAGTTGCCCTTTCGGGTTTTCCAGCACATCACTGTTCCGTACGTTAACTCATTTACTCTGGGATATCCTTTTTTAGGGGATATCCGCTCACTCATAAAATGGCAGCTATCATACTATCTTTTCGCCCTTCCATTCATTGATAGGAGAAGGTACTCTTTTAAGCCCATCACCCGATCGGCTGAGAGATGGTTAAACAGCCGAACTTCGTCAAGGTACAGACAACGGATGGTTCGTTAATATTAATAATAGTAATAATAACAACAATAATAGTAATTAAAATATAATAATAATAATAATAACATGCAACATAAGGTAAATAATTAATACATCTCAACATCTCAACATGGCTGCCCGTACCGGAAGCAGGCGGTGGTCCTGTCTGGGCCATCGCAACCCAAACCACGGTGTCCATAGCCGAGATATCTGTAACAGCGCTCGACCTGGACCCGCCGCCGCAAGCCGCAAAAGACTGTTTACCCCCGTACTCTTCTGGTCCGTCTTCTTCACTTTCTCTACATCTTCTTTTTTGTTGTTGGCAATATCCATACTTCTTTCTTTAGTTTTCGTCCCCCCACGAGGCCGGCCTCCATGGACCCTTCAGCGACTAGCTCGCCAAAGTCACTCTCCAATACTTGCCTGTAGGAGTCATTTTATTCTTAACTATTACATTCTTAAAGCCTTACCTACTAAATATAAGCTTTTGCTTCTTGATATATTTAATGAAATATATTTGTTAAGTGTTTTTCCAGAAACTTGGTTGTTCAGTTTTATACATTTTATCCCTAACACAGAAGGAAGAAATTACAGACCGGTCAGTTTCACCTCTTGTATGTGCAAATTATTTGAGACAATTATTAAAAATCTCATGCAATGATATTTTGAAGCAAATAATTTAATCCCAGGAGCACAAACAATATTACGTAAAGGACAATCTTGTACTGATAACATTTTATACTTAACGTTAGAAATAGAAGGACTGGCAAAAAAGCAAAATGTGTTGGATACGTTTCTAGACATTAGTAGCGCCTTCGATAATGTAAACTGTGATATACTATTGAACAAACTTGCTAAATATAACTGTCCCATACAAGTAATAAAATTAGTGAAATTTCTGACCTGTGAAAGACGTATATCAACAGAGGTTAATGAACAATCTTATCGAATATCATACAAGCAAGTTCCTCAAGGAGGAGTACTCAGTCCGTTATTATTTATAATATATACAGCTGAAATTACAAAAAACGTACCTAAAAGCTCATCCATATCTCAATTTACCGACGATATATCTATTATCACAAAACAAAAATCTATTGAGGCTAGTAAAAAACTTATGCAAAAGACAATAAAAACTATTAAAAATAATTTAGAAGATATAGGCCTTCAGCTCGCACCACATAAAACAGTCTTTCTACATTTCAGCAAATATAGAAAAAATCCATCTACAGAAATTGAAATTGAAGGAATGCATATTAAAAGCTGTGAAAGCGTACGATATTTGGGAGTAACTTTCGATTATAGATTAGCATTTTCAAAACATTTAGATTTAGTCAAAAATAGGTGTTTATACGCAATAATAATAATAAAGTATCTCATAGGAACTTGGTGGGGGGGGCGGATCCAAGCACTCTGCTCACTCTTTATAAGCCTAATATACGCGCAATAATAGACTTTTGTTACTTTATATATATTCCCCTAGCAAAAAAATCTATAAATAAAATAGAGAAAATTCAGTATCAAGCAGTTAGATATGCACTAGGATATTGTCTTAGCACACCGATAAAAATTTTAATTGCGGAATCCAAACTAATGCTCTTACAAGACGAGCTAAATATTTATGTATAAGCTACTTATCGAAAATCTTATCCAACTCAAACTTATTAATAACAAAAACTGTACATAAGATCCATAACAGAAATATTAACATTGCAAAAGAAAGCAGGAGCATTTTATACAGCTGTATAGATGAAATTCTCCTCCATTTCGAGTTCTTGGACTCTCACGAGAAATACAGCATATACCAAATAGATTACGAAACATTAACAACAACAATTCAATATGAAACAGAACTAGGAGTTTGACTTCAAAACCATAAAAATCCAAACTCAGAACTGCAGAAGTTAATATCAAATGAAAATGCTATAGCCATTTTTACTGATGGAAGTAAAATGAAAAGGGCACCATCAGTTGGCTCAGTATGTCTGAGTGAAAATATAATCAAATACATCAAACGAGGTTTACATAAAGAAATATCCATTTTTATGACGGAGAGCATCGCTCTCAACGATGCGCTAGAAATAGCATTAAAAAATATAGATCGGAACATTCTCATTTTCACTGAGTCTCTTAGCATGCTAATGAAATTAACTTCAAATAAAATTAATACTAAAACACCAGACATAATATATAAGATAAAGCAAAAAATACTTCATTTTCGAAAAAAGTGTAAAAACAATAAAAAATTAAAACTAATATGGATTCCAGCACATAAAAGGATTCAAAAAAATGAAAAGGTTGTCATGTAGCAAAATAACTTTATCGTGCCTGTCGGAGTATTGTGGCCGTTTTTCTCGCAGTGCGCGGCTCAAACGCATCAATTGTCGTCGATAGACCTCGCCTGTGATCCTTTCATTCGGTTTCAGAAGCTCATAGTAAACCACACCTAGCTGGTCCCACCATATACAGAGCATGAGCTTGGCGCCATGAATATTTGGCTTGGCCGTCGATGATGATGCATGGCCGGGTAGTCCCCATGATTTTCTTCGCTTCGGATTATCGTAACGTATCCACTTTTCATCGCCAGTCACGATACGATGCAGAAAACCCTTTCTTTTATGTCGCTGAAGCAGCTGTTCGCAAGTGAAAAAACGCCGTTCGACGTCTCTCAGCTTCAGTTCGTACGGCACCCAATTTCCTTGCTTTTGGATCATTCCCATGGCTTTCAAACGCTTGGAAATGGTTGTTCGGTCAACTCCCAATGCTTCAGCAAGTTCTTCTTGCGTTTGACAAGAATCTTCATCAAGCAAAGTCGCCAATTCTCGATCTTCAAAGATTTGCGGCCGCCCGGAACGCTCCTTGTCTTCCACGTCGAAATCACCGCTTTTGAAGCGTCGAAACCATCCGCGAACACTTGAATCATCGACACAACCTTCTCCATAAGCCTCCTGAAGCAATCGATGCGTCTCGGCAGCAGATTTCTTCAAATTGAACCAATAAAGTGAAACTTCCCGCAAATGACGTCGACTCGGCTCAAATTTCGACATTTTCACGATATCAAAAATTTATGATGCGAAAAAATTTTAACTAATGTGTTAGTATGGAATTGTTGACATATGAATAAGCTTTGATTATGACATATGTAACCATTGAATACTCGCACAGTATTGGTGGCGCCATCTCTTACAAAAAACGGGAAAGACTTATTCACACTCCTAATAATTATTTAATACTGTTCGGTGATCGTTTGTTTATTTTCCAAATAATAAATGAAAATAATCCTATCTAAATCCTAAAATAGAGTAGCCATAATATTTTCAGTCACTTTTAACTCCTTTGACTTCTTAAATCCCGTTTGCCTTTTAAAATCCACTGTTTCGATTGGACTATTTTTTAAATCTTAGGTGTATGATGATGTATCTGTGATTCATTAACAGCTACTAATATAAGTAGAACCTTATATATTTGTTATTTTCCATTTATTCTGTAAAATTGAAAATGACTGTACATACCTCTTAAAACACTTATAACCACTACTATTTCGTTCAAGTTGATTCTTTGGTTATTTAAAATTTAAAGGTGGATTTTATTGATCATTTCCGATATACTTACATCTATAGGAAATCTTGAACGATGTTTTCCTGTAATGTACGACCACGTTTTAATTCACGTTGATAAACAGAATCCAATTGAATATTTAACTATATGACTGTTGATACTATTCCACAGAAATGTGTAGCAATCTCACTAAACATACATTGTCCATTTCTTTTAAATAAACGGAAATTCTTTATTTCAGCTCACCATAATAACCAAACTGATCGATGAATATACATAGTAATTTGATCACATAGCTTGTGAGGAATCATGCCTACCGAAAAGAAACTGTTTCTGATACTACGAGCTTCATCTCATAGATCTTTTAAAAACTTATTGACCTGGTTCTGGAATGAGTAAAGTTTAGAATCTTGAACTTAAAATGAAGACCTTCGTACCAAACGCGATTAAAATGATTGTTGGAAGTCCTATAAGAGTAATCAAATAGATATCTCATTGAACATGCAATACTAATAAGAGTATATAATATGAGCAGAGGGATATGATTTTTTAAGATTTGATTGGTAATTCTGACATTATCAAAAGATTTTCTGACTTGGAGTATTTTTGGAATGAGGGTTAATTAAAAATCAACGTCAGGGAGTGAAGTATTTATATTGTGTTAATGAATCTGATTCCATTTTCTTTTTATATATAAAGATTAATGTTAACCTCTCCATTTCATAGCATGGCTCAAGAATAACAGACTGCATTCACGTTTAGACTAAACAGTGGCCTGCAATATAAGGAAAATGACTAGTTAGGAATACAGTAGGAAGACACTTTTAAAGCAATGAAGGGGTGGGTTAATCTCTTGAATTTAAAGTGAGAGTCATAGAATCAAAATCGGTGAACTAGTTGTCCCGTCCAAATGTTTTCGCAATTTGCATATTTACGTTACGATTTTCCCATGATAAAGGACTGGCAAAGAGAAGGTACCCTCACTTCTGGCATATTCACAGCATACCTAGGCCTTATTTTCAGCAACGTTTTAGTAAGGGAGGAGGAACGGGTCAGTCTTTACTTAACATACGTAGCGTAAATAATTATTTTTCTTATATCTGTATAACTGTTCGTAATAGCGAATGGGTTGTTTCCAAAAAGAACCTGCGGTCCAACGGAAGGTCACTATTTCCAAAAAAGAGAAAAACATTATTATGAGCATTCTTCATTATCACCATTCTTCATTAAGCTTCTCACACAGACTTGCAGAATTTTCAATTTCAAGTCTTGCGTCGTCCTTTCGTTTAAACAGACTTTTCTTTTCTCGTTTGAAATAAAGTTCAAGTTAAAAGATTATTTCGTGTATCTTTATTTTAACATTCCACCTACTATATTTAATAAAAATTCGATAGTTTATCGGCCCAAATTTCGCGAGTAAACTTTCCGTGATTTTGTGAATAGTGTAATCTAGTAATAAAATAAAACTGTGTCAAATACACAACAAAAAAAGTTTTTTTCTATTAAGTGAAAAATGGAATTCGTTAAAACAAAAAGAAATATTAAGCCTTTTAACAGTGAAAAATATAGTGTGTGGAAGTTTAGAATTCGCGCTCTTCTACTTGAGCTTGATTTATTGCACGTACTTGATGAGCAAGTCCCTGCAGTAATGGCAGAAGTGTGGAAAAAGTCTGAACACATTGTAAAAGGTGTAATAGTGGAATATCTTTGAGATTCTTTTCTCGGTTTTGTAAAAACCAATAATACGGTAAAAACAGTTTTGCAGTCTTGATATGATTTTCCAATATGGCAGAGTTAATCACCTCATAAAGGATCCGAGATTCAATAACTTCCAAAAAATGCAAAGGTTTTGGCCTTAACGCAGAATTTTTACGGCACTTTCTATCAGGGTCCAATATATTCCTTAGTGAAATAATAATATCTTGGTATAAATTTTGTTTATTAATTTTTTTATATATATGAGAGACAAGTCAGGTAACTAACAGTGGCTTGGATATGGTTTGTGGTGTAAGGAATTGTTTCTTTGCTCCATTTGGAGTAAGCAGACGATTCCTAAGTATACGACACTGCCCTGCCAACTCCTAGTGAAAAAGCTAGGATTCCGGTAAAAATTTATAAGGAGAAATCCTAGGTCCAATCTGATATACAATTGCTTGGAGGTGTGGCAACAGTTGATTCCGACGTCACAATACGATGTCGTTTTCAAATGTTCTATGTAAAAAATTCTCTTTAACATTTTTTGCGTTCGAAAGTACGTATATGTCTCTTTTAACATTTAGCATAAGTTTGCTATAATATTCATTATGCTTGATAACGACTCCCCATTTATTTAAAATTATGAGAAAATCTTTACCCTTGTTTGTCACTGAAATCTCATTTTTTGATAATCACCTAAGGTTAAAAATGAAATCAGAAAATCAGTAATGAATATTCGTAGGATATTCTAATTTATTTTAATCTTCCGTCTACTCGCTTTGGTCCCTTTTTAAGGACTCTTTTTGTTTTTTGTTTTATTATATATTTTTATTGAATTCATTACATACATAATTAATCGTTCTTGGCTTAATTCTTTCTCTCCCACATTTTTCGGACCTCTTTTTTTTCTTTTTATTGTATTCTTTCTCTCTATCCCTGCTATCTACCAATCTACTTTTTTATTTCTATTTAAACTTATTCAGGACGTATGAGCATCCACCAGCACATCTTTCTCTACACACTCTGTTCATTTATTTTTTTGATTATTAAGTGATATAACAATAAAAATTATAAAAAAATAAATATATCTTAAAAAAATTAATATAAATTATAAAAAATTATAAAAAAAATAATAAAAATTATGTCTTACTATTTTTTAAAGAAATAGATTTTTATTTCCTTTACTTTGATTAAAAACTGGATTAAATTGTATTAATTTTCTGCGCTATTTAGCTAGTTCAATATGTTCGAATATTTCCTCGAATATTTCTTCACTTGTGATACATACTTTCTTACCCTTGGACATTGTATGCAATACCATTTTTGATATTATTATATTCAAGCTTGTTAATTCGTGTATTATTTCTTTATTATTACCTAAGAAAAGGAATTAATGATAAAAGCTGACGAAAACAATGTTCCAATGTACACTTTATATGACTTCTGAAACAACTTATAAGAAGTAAAAATTAGAAAGTTGGGTTAATTTTGAAATTTATGATGTACCTAAGCAGTCTAAGAGCTGCCAAAAGTAAAGAACGGGAGGTCTGACGAAAGTGAGTGGACTGTAAAACTATTAGTCACTTTATAAGAGATTTGAAGTGACGCTTTTCCCCATTGAACAAGCACATAAAAGTTGTAACTTTGAACGTGTAAAGATTAAAGACTACTGTAATAGTTACATTTAAAAAAGATATATATTAGAAGTCGCTGCATGAGAGAGCAAGTAGGTGTGAATTTATTATTCACATCCAGCGAAGATGTGAATTAGAGAAATTATTGTTCACTTGCGGAATTCTACACGCAATTATGCAAAACTGAGAAATTTTCAAAGTGAGCGAAGCATGCTTTGTATTTATTTATACAATATCGTTATTAGTCTACTAGATTAACCGCTAAATCCTGAACGTCGCCACTTAACGGTTGGCAGAACTATGATCCCCATATGAGTCAGACGTAGCGGATGCGCACTACGTCGTAGTGCAAGAATAGATTTCTCTTGAGACTAATTCCCGCAACGTATGCATATACGACGACGAAACTGACTGTCTTTTATTAGTATCTCAAGCAAAGAACATATTTTGGTAACCTTACAATACTATAATGATCCTGACAAATGAGTTATTGGACTAGCGAGATCTGTTCTAAAGTATTTTAAATGAATTCCATGGAGTTTATACAACGTAATATTCTTAGTTCGTCGGAAAAACTACAAAAATTAGACAAGTTATTGATGCCCTCTGTTTGCGATTCGTACTACAATGTTTATCTCGTCTAATCACAATTTATTTTGCAGGGAACATTTTTGCAAGACTTTTTTCAAGCGATCTATACAGAGCTTTATTTTAAGGTTTTATCGCGTATTTCATTAATGAAATCATTTACTTAGATATATGTATATATAGTAAATACGTTTTATGGGGATTTCCAATATATAGTATTCAGAGAATTGTTAAAAACACCTAGTTGATTAGAACTTGATTTTTGAGCCCGGCTTATATTTTTTTCGTTATTCAATACAAAATCTATTAACGGTATATTTTATATTGATCCATAAATAATTATATAATGTTTTATCTCTTTCAGAAATAATTGAATTGGTAGTTTATGAAAAAATTCTTCTTCTAAATACGTATTCCTCTAATATAGTATTAGATTTTTATTTAGAGATCTTGTACCTTAATGAAACTTTTTATCTTTATAATTGAAAAAAACAGCTGAAGTATTGCTCCAATGTCAACGTAAATTTTTCAAAAAATATTTTGGTAGAAATGTTTTAAATCATACTATTTCTTTTTAACAATTCATTATCAAAGAGTATGCTCGTGCATTAAAAAATTAATAATCATGAGTTATAATGTTATAGTTTCAAATATAAAAGTGAACAATAGCGTTAATTTATTCACTATTTATTGACTCTAGGGATCCACGACATTCTACATTAAATTTCATAAAACATGAGTTGATTTCTTTTATTCTAAAAACACATTTATTATTTCAAGCAAAATCAATGAATATATTTATTATAATTGAATAAGTTGAAGTACATGTAAATGCATTAAATATAATTTGAATAATGTAAGGTTAAATGTTCAAAATTTTACAAATCGCTGTTTTTTCCCCTCTTTTGATTTCAATCCATTAAGGCTTCGCCAAGTTTTGGCCACATCGTTTTGCCACAGAAGGACTATTTCAGTTCAATAATTTTTTATAATGAAATGTAATATCATCAGGAGAATATCCTAGCAATCTTCATCTTATCCTGCGTATGATCAAATTGACAAAAATTTACTGAGAATTCCATATTTAACATACCTATAAACATTTATTTAGGTCAAAAATACTTGGTTGTACGTGTGACATAACGCTTAGGTAATAATTTAACGCGCAGTTATAATAGTTATTAAAACAATCTATTGTAAGTGGTTTTATTGATTTTATAATATTTTCCTTTAATAATAATAATAAGAAATAAGAGTGAATGAGGACTTCCATATGATACATCCAAAATTATTGGAAACTGCAAATTGAAATCGGAAATTAGTTATTTCAAATTGCTTGATCATTTGCAATTTTTTTATCTGTTTGTTATTTTCATTCATTTATTAAAATTTTAATAGAATCTTTTTAATTATAATTTTCTGGTTTAACTTCATGTTTTAACTTGTTAAGGTGAACTATCTTTGTTTTACCATTTTCTAAATTAATTTTTGTATTTCTATCTCTTATTAATTATAGGATTTTGTAAAAATCGGCAGTCGGTTATTAAATTTCCTTAATTATGGCTGTTTTAACATTTATAAATGGTCAGCGGGAAGTACTAATTTTTGGATTCGATTTCGGGCCACTTTTTTATTCGATTTCGACTAACTAGAAAATAATGATCAGACTATCACGCAAACGACCGTGTGTATTGTAATATATAAATCAAGCTGATTGGGCTAAATGCGTGCCAGATGTAACAAAAAGTGACAACTATCAATACATTTGGAGATTTTCTTATCCCCGAGTCGAAATTTGAACTTTCGGATAAGACTGCGCATTCAAGTCAAAAAGTGCGACTTTTGCGGCCAACTTCGATCAGCGTTCATGAGTTATTTTTTTAAAGTGCTTTGACAGTGAGACCAATTTAACCTAAATTATATGCTTGGAGTGGAATATTTACAACTTATCATGAATGAAAATTCTTCGGATTGTTCTGCAGCTGAAGAAGAGATTTTGAAAAATTTCGATGAAAAGGTAAAAAAAATCCTTAAAACAAAAATCGCACCAAAAAAGTCGAGTGAACGTTACCTTCTGATATTCAATTCATATAAAAAGTGGTTTCTCGATAATAAAACTTACCTGTCAGTACAATCTCAGGGAAGTAATTTCATTGCTTACTTCAATATAATGAAAGAAAAAGTGAAACAATCAGCATTATGGAGTATATCAAGTATCCTGCAAACGACATAAAATAATAAAGAGAATATGGATATAAGTAAATTTCTAAATTGAAAAAATTTTTTTTAAATAATTCTATAGGTTACAAACCAAAAACGTTCTGCTTTTTAATGGGACTGAAATCATGAATTTTATGGAGCAGCCCAAGATTATTTATATTTAGCATCAAAGGTATACATAATAATAATTATTGATGTATTTAGTAACCGTTTACTGCTGTTTCTAAAAAATTTTAAATTATTACGATATTATTATTCTTTGCAGGTAATGCTTTTCTTTTGCATATGTGAAGCACTACATTGTATCGAACATATAAATATACAAATTCATGATATAGAAGATTTGGGTACAATACTCCACATATAGATCAAGCAAAATAAATATGATTACCTTGGACAATTCATTATCGAAATACTCTTTTTATAACAAAATTAAGAATTGTATTTTAATAAGACCTATTGAACTTCTCAGCGATCGCTTTTTTATTTAATAGCTATTTTCGAATCAGGTGCAGACTAGGGCTGGAAATTTTCTTCGAACAGTTCGAGCGTTTTCAGCTGCTCAAACATGTTCGAGATGTTCGACGAAATATTTAGAGACATATCAAATGTCCAAATATATTTGAACAACTTCCACGAGACGTTTCGTGTTTGGATAGTCGTACTCGATGTCCAGGTGCATTCTGATGAATTCCACGGGGAGTTTGGTAGTCGAAATGAATTGATCGATATCCAGTTGTATTCAACGATTAACACAGCGAGTTTTGTATTCTGACGGTAGTACTCTATGTTTAGGTCCATTCGGAGGACTTATTCCAACAGAGAATTGAATGTTCAACCGGTAGTACTTAATGTCCAGGTGTACTTGAATGACTTATACGGGAAGTTTCTTTTTCGTATAGTATACACCGATATGCAGGTGTACTGGGACAATTTCGACGAGAAGTTTCATATGCAAATATTTCTACTCGCTGTCCAGGTGTATTCGGACGACCTCTACGAGAAGTTTCTTCTTCAGACAGTAATGTTTAATGTTCATATATACTGCGAAAACTTTAACGGAAAGTTTCGTGCTTCGACGGTAGTACTTAATGTCCAAGGGTACTTGGATGGCTTCTACGAGAAGTTTCGCATTCGGGCAGTAATACTCGATGTCTAGCTGTACTCTTGACGATTTCCGCGGTGAATTTGTCGTTTTGACGGTAGTAAACTATATCGAAAAGTACTTTGGCAACATATACGCACGTTCCGGTTTTAAGGAAAATTTTTAATGCCTGAGGGGTTATTGGATGTCTTTAATTCTTCTTTCAAAAGTAGTACATATGTAAAGTGGCATTCAAAATTATAATTGATCGTACAGATTATTCAAGTACACCGATATATCAAGTAATACTGCCTGAACGCAAAATTTCCCATAGAACTCGTCTGAGTACACCTGAACTCAATTACAACGGACTGAACTGGAAATTCTCTATACAAGTCTTCCGACTAGATTTAACCATATAGTATTACCAGCAGAATACGAAACTCCCTGTGCAAATCGTCCGAGCCTACCTGGAAATCGAACACTACTGTACAAATACAAGACTTTCCAAGGAAATCGCGGGAGTACATCTAGACATCGAGTATGCTACTACTATCAGTACATAAAATTCCTTGTAGAAATCATTCCTAATGTAAGTAAGTAAAAGATTCCGTTGCCTAATACCTTGTATTCGAATAAAAGTACATGTGAAATATACGTGGGTAAAAGATTCCGTTATCTAACATCTTAGATTCGAATGAAAGTACAAATAAAATCTAGGCGAGTAAAAGATTCCGTTACCTAATACCTTGAATTCGAATGAAAGTACAGATGAAATCTCAGAAGGTAAAAAATTCGGTTATATGATTATCGTTTTCTAGTAAGGATAAGTAGAGGTGTAATAAAATAAAACAATATTCACTTTTCACAAGGTATTACTTATATTAAAAACTGGTAGTAATATACAGGATGATTTGCAGAGAAACAGAGGAAATCTAAGGTTAAAGGTTAAAAAAATTAATATGAAAACGTGTCCGGATACTAAGAGCATGGGTATGTAAAAGCGATTCTTATGAAAGTCTAGAATGGATTGGAAGTGGCTAATGATGAGAAATCTAAGAATCGTCTGGAGGAATAGCAGTCTCGATACCCTTTTTCAGTTCTTTTTATACAAAAATCAAAGCATTTTTCTAATGGAAGACTAATTATGTCATGGAGGGAACTTCGGTTAAAGAATCATGATGCTTCTTTTCGCTTGGTACGCTCATCAAAAAGATATCAGTCCATAGGCCCTACATATATACAACAACCGAGGTTGGGCCAAACTTTACTTACGTCCTCTCTTACGAGATCGTACACAGACGATTTTTCTATGATTTTTACAGTATTTGTTATTGCAAATGTTTCTGCAGTTTTTATATATAATTAATAATTTTAATCGCTATCACACTAAATTACATAGATGTAGAGTTTGGATTCGTAATCGTAGCGAAAAAAATACCAAAGATATGAATAAATGTTTTAATAAATGAATAAATAATTTAATTTATAACTATTGTGGTTTTTTTATAAAGCTATGATTAGTATATTTGTTTAAATTTCGTTAGATATTACACATAGTAATTATGTTGAAATAATTGTAATCTTAATAGTTATATCTAATAATATTAATATATAATAAATAAATAATAGATAACTTTAATATAATTTGGAATTTATAAGTATCATTACAGTGGCTAATAGATATAAAAATTATTGTTATTATTTATTTTAACTATGATCAATATTAACGATTGAACACATTAATTCTATAATTTAATAAATTTAGTGCATTTCAATATAGTAAAACAAGAAAATCCAAAGATAAAATATTAAATACGCATAACCAAACCGGAAGTTCCAATAGTGTACTATACATATATATGTATATATACAATTCTACGACTACAGTCCGGATTTTTTCAATTTTATCTAATATAGCTTATTGCATGTGTACCGCGTTCGGTACGTTTTTGCGAAATTTAATCCGCGGAAACAAGTTTTGGTAAAAACTATATTTTATTTTTGAAGGCTAGAGCGATGTGAACCTCACAAGATCTCAGCAGTAACTGGTATATATACATAGTATTCGACCTCGCAGCGGTCCCTTCTCAACATCTTCGTCACAGACGTACATGCAGTTGAACCAAAATCTGTTATAGGAAAAGGGCAAATTTTACCATTTTATTATGTATGTATATATGTATACAAGCTTTTCTTAAAGTAGTTTCGCGGCCGGCGCAGCGACTAATTGCGGGGAATCCCCTCACAGTATACCGCTCCTTTAGCCGGGCGGAGCGCAATAAAATACACGTGTTGGTTGTCGTACAATTCTCAGAGTCTATCACCACTCATTCACTCACACATATACATAGCATACGACATAGAAAATATGCGCTCCCACATGCGCATCAGTAAAGTCTATATATCTATTCGAAGCGGAGTTTTAATATAATATTTTTTACCTAAATATCTTCACCTTATAATTCATTTATCAGCGTAGCATTGTATTCGTATTTATTGCGATCGTACAGCATGTATAACTCATGGTAAAAGTTTCCGACCGTCCGTTGCAATGCGGTGATAAGAATAGAACGTATCTGAGTGGACTGGAGCCGCTAATAGACGTTTGAAATTTTTTTACGGAGCCTCTTAGTGAAAAATCATTGTTTAATTATCACGCACTATACAAATTGGTAAAGTAATAAAAAAAATTGTTAAATAATAAATTTCAAAATCTAATGCTTTTAAAATAGCAATTTATGTAACAGTCGCAAAAAATTGTTTTGTTTAATAATTTATTTTGTTAAAAAATACTTTAGGTCAGCAAAACTATTCTGCGGAAGTTTGAATGTTAAATTCAAATTTTCGTGAAATTTCTAATACAGACATAAGTCTCAACTTGTTTCAAAATGTATATATGCTACCAAGGTCGGTGTACAAAATAGATATACTTTTCCAAATCCTCCTTAGGCTAATCGCTGGGATCTTAATTTATCTTATGTTATATTATATTTAAGTATGTATTTTACTGAACACGACGCCTCTATTGCTTACATAAAAATGAAAAAATAAAAAAAAGTTAAATTTAAAAGGACTAACAATGCTTCAAATTAAAAAAGAACTAGATTTTACGTTGAAAGATACGGTCCATCATATTTAACATTTGAACAGTGGGTTTCTGACTTGAAATGTCGCTCGAGCACCGCTAATGAATCTCGTTCAGGACCGTAGATTTGACTTGAGAAATCTCGCTATACAAATGATATAACTACATTATAGCACCGTTATGAAAAGTGTATTACTCTTGATGAAGATTATGTTGACAAATAAAGCGAGAAAAGGCAAAAAATGTTGTTTTGTTTCATCAGGCCGCCAATATTTCACTCTAGCCTCGTATAGTGCATCTTATACATCATACTCAACATGGTTTCTATAGAAATAAATCAATAACTATATTATGCAAGGATGTGCAAGTAAATCCAATATTTTGAAACTTAAGGAAAGCGTTCAATACTGTTAGTCGTGTTTTACTTATTGATTACAGCTAATAAGAGGTCCTAGTAAACTCATTTCCTGAAATGCACAAATAGGAAACAGGTAGTTAGAATTGGTAAAAATATCTCTGACTTTGTTAACATTAACTCTGAAGTTCCTCAAAGTTTTCACATTGAGCCTTTACTGATCATAATTTTTATAAATGATGCCACAGACACTTGTCTCTACCTTATACATGCGAATGATGTTAAGATTTTATTCAAAATTAATTCTAATTAATCTTCAGATGCATCCAAGCTGCAGATAGATATTAATAATATTGTTTAATGGACGTTAGATAACTAAATATCCTTAAATGTAAGAAAGAAGAACAGGCTTAACTTTTTATATTTTATTGTTTTAGATCGTAAATTGGAATTTAATCAGTACATCTAAAATACTTCATCTAAAACTATGAGATGAATGGGATTTATAAAAAAGAACTATGTCAGACTTTTCATGGTTAACCCTGTTATCTATTTATATAAAATGCTGATTTTTCCTATACTATCCTATGGTTCGGTACTATGATCACCTTATACAAGTAAATCTGTAAGAATGTTAGAAGAGGTCTGTATATATTTTACGTTATGTCTCTTTTAACCTTTCAGGGATCGGAAAGTCGATATATCGGCTCAAAAACATAATGCTAGGATACCTAAGTAAATTGATGCGCTAAGTTCGCATCTGAAGTTGGTTTAACCTTAGCACTTTAGAGTCAAGGTCAATGAAGGTCATTTGAAGGTCAAACCTAGCAATATGGTAGCCACTCGGGATACTCTGAGATATAATTTTTGTTTCAAAATATTCAAAGATCAATCTAGTTCTATTGAATTTTTTTCTATATTGTCTTATCGTAACAATTTATATAATACTTGCACACCTAGAATTCTTCATGAATTCCGAAAATGGTTTATATTCTCTGCTAATAAACGTAAAAAACGTTATCGAAAATACTTTCGACTCTAAAGTAGTTTCAGTGGCTTGCACTTATCGTCGCCGCTAATTTTAATGATGGAGACATTTTACTATTGCATTACATGATTGCCATTGGCCTTTCCCTTGGGCATAATGCACAAAAGGAGGATGGTCATCGAATAAGCATAGCGAATTATCGAGCGTAAGAGGCGACACGAGAAGAAAAAATATTTCATAGGCAGCATCAAGTTGAATTACTGTATACTGCTGAGGCGATAGAGTCTCTGGTATATGGATCTGAGATAGATGAAAGTATATAAATTGTAAAAAAAATTTCCTTAATATGTTTAAAATGCCTTCAAAACTTTAAAGGCATTTTTCTTAGAACCATTATTTCAAAGTCAGTAACTTGAAAATAGCTGCTCTGACGGACTTCAAATTTGAACAAAAGCTTTGCATATGCGTGGATCATTTGATAAGTATCTAGCTTGCAAATGAAAACACTAAAATTTTACAAAAAAAGAAGTTTTGATTTTTATCATGATCACACTCGGTCCCATTTTGCCAAAAAAAAACACAAACCTTACTTCAAAAATTGAAATAGGACATTTTCGACCACCCACCTTACTCACCAGACCTTGCACCAAGTAACGATTTCCTTTTCACAAAATGAAAAGAAAGTTTGAATGACCAGAACTTTGCTTTGAATGACGAAATTGACAAAAAGCCATTAAATCATCGATCTAAAAACAGTACACAACATTTTTTAAGGAAGGTTTGTTTAAGCTTGCAAACAGATACAAATAATGTATTGAAGTTCAAGACGACTACGTAAAATAATAGTTTAAGAGTAAAAGAATGAAGTTGAATTACTTTTATAGCCTAAAACTAGTGTTTATGTTTTCCCAGCAAAGGGAAACTTACTTTTTGAATACCCCTCGTATAATATATTAAATAGTTTATGAAAAGTCTTTGAAAAACTGCTTTTTTTTATCCATGAAGAGCGTATAACCACTTAAAATAGACTCGTTCTAATGATTATATTTATTGATTGTATTTGTTTACATTTTCTACAGAATAACGCATAATTTTAATAGTTTATTTGCTCTATGATTTTTTTAAAACCAATTAAGTTATATTCATTTGTATTCATCATTATAATTGTACTTTACAACTATTATCGATATGTTGGCGATAAATTATGTATGTTTTCTATTACAAATGTAAAATTTCTATTACATCGCAATCAAAAAATTAAAAGTGTTTTCAGTTAATGTATTGTCTTGGCATAAAAAATTATTATTAATTCAAATATTTTCATGGTTTTCCGTATTTTAGTATGCTATTTTAAGAAATATTTTAAAAATTAATCAAAATTAATACCAATACTTTGTTGTAAAGACCAAGGCAATATACCAAGACATAACAATAAATAATAAATTATATAACATATGTCTTATCTGGTTTAATCTGGGGGCACGACCAGAGTGATGATACCGCGTTTTTATGGGCTAGTGTAAGATATTTTTTATTCAGTTCTTATTTGCGATATTTCAAAAAATAATTCTCTAGTCGATAAAGATAAGAAAAAATATGTATTCCTAAAATATTTATCTAATATATCGTGAAGATTTTCATAAATTTTTATAAATCGATCTCTGCTATTTTGTTAAATTAAGTCGAGAAAAAAGCAGTCAATTTTCACGGATCTCCATAAGAACATTGCGATAGATTAAAATTGAAAATATAGTCCACGAGAGCATGATAAAATTTTGCGTACCTTTTTGTTCTTCGTATGATTTTAACATTATATTTTCAATTTGCTAAGGATTAAAAAATATCTGACACAAGTCGCTGTAACACACCGATCCTTAAAATTTTATATTCATTGTAATGGCTCTATATATCTCTTAGTTCGTTGAGTAACGTATTTGTCGGTACGATTGATGAGCCTATACCGGGATTTCTTTCATTTATATACATGTTAGTTTTAAGGTATTAGATAATTTAATATATAAAAAAAGGGTACATTTCTGATTGCTGATGCCTCGTTGTAGATTTTTTTTTTAATTTTATTTTGATTATATGCCAAGCGATGAATATATCATATTTAGATATTTGGGTCTCCGCGCATTCATAAATAATATATATAGGTTTTATAACAATTATTTAATTAGATATTTAGGATTAATATATTCTTTTAATTCATTGACAGATCAGTCGACTCTAAGTTCTAATCCATATTATATTTTTTTTAAATATGTAATTTATATACTATTTATATTTATATCTTTTATTGATTTTTTCAATTTACCGATTAATAATCAATTAAGTTTCGATGATCTAACAAGCTATTTGATATCAATGATTAATATAATTCAATAACACAATAAAAAAGCCGCGCGATTTGTTACTAAAAACTTGAAAGAGTAATTTTGATGTGATAATTTATTGTAATTAATCAAAATATCATAGAAATATAGTTAAGTTTCTGGTGTAGACTTATTATACTCTGCTGATCAGCTACTTAATACGATTTTCTAGATAAGCATATCTATCTATTGTTTAAATAATCTTCTTGATTATAATATAAAATATAAAATAACCTCGCCTATTTTGATTTAACATTTGAATCTCTAAAATTTAATCAAAGAAATTTTAATTTATTATTCGAATTTTGCAATATCCAACATAGTAAATAATATAAAATACGTATAAAATATTCGTGTATTCATATTTGAAAGTAAAACTTTGATGATGAAAGTATCTGTAAATATAAAATTTATAAACAGTTTTTGTTGAACTCAAATATTCAATGGTAGAATCCCACTTCAGAACTAATTTACAGCTTATCGATAAACTGTTTATAATCTAATTGTACCTCTACATTCACATTTTTGCCTTTATTAGAAGTCAATATAAGAAATTGGCTTGCAAGTATGGTATTTATATTAAACAATATAGAAGTTTGTTTTTATTTCACCTATGAACAAATTTTCGACGGCTATGACCAGTAGAAGGTCAAATAATCGTCGATTATTTGAGAAAAACAATGATTTATTTAATTTTGCGTAAATTATGCGTAAAGATTTAGCAAAATTATAACACATGCACTTTAATGCCTCACATCAGTAATGGAATTAAAAATACTAAACATATACGTGAAGGTGAGCTTCCTTGAAGTGTTTCATATGTCGTTTCTTTTGTATGTCATTAATGAAAATATTTTCGTAATACATTCAAATTTTAGTTCTTTTGAAATTCATATAGGGTCTAACGATGGTCTTCGGCAAATTTGATGTTCTGCCGTATCTCGTAACGGTACGATAATACTATTGTACCTCTTGAGCATACATATGGTATATATATATATATACATATATTACGGATAATCAATCCCGCGCATGCGCATATATACATTTCATATCCATCAGCCGGTGCATATATAATATAGATAATTGATAAAAAAGTACTCGCTATCGGTTGATAACCAGCAACTTTACAAATAGTTTCCAAAATGATCGAGTCCCTGTAGCGCAGAGGATAGCGCGTTGGACTTCTAATCCAAAGGTCGTGGGTTCGATCCCCACCAGGGATGCATTCATCGAGTCGAAAGCGTGCGGCTTGACGTTACATTAGAAATTAAATTAACGTTGGAGCAGGTTGTGCGATCGTCTCTTTTTTCTTTTTTACACTTCGAGAAGCGCTGCAGATATATAAATATGGAAAAATGCAATTAAAAAAAAAACTTTTTCATTGTAAAAATAATTGTTATTCTATAGAGCAATTACAAAATTTTTTTGTTTACGTATTTTTAATTATTGTTTTCACGCGAGCTGTTATCGTTTACCTATGCTATAGATATATAATAGGGTTTTAATGCAGGGTCATCATAATCGTAATCGACCGTAATAAATATTAAACAGAAGTAGGTATATACTATCGATATGTTTAGTAAAAAGTATGCATTATTGTTTTTTTTTCTTTTACTAAACATCGTCGATTTAAGCAGTGATATATAATTTATTAATTAATATTTATTATTATAATAAGTGATAAATTATTTATAACATTTCACCCTCGTGTCTTTTCACACTTGAATGTAATCTATAAGGGCACATTGTTAGGAAGATCAGTTTCCTACATTGATAATATTGGTAAGCGTAACAAACTTGCAAACAGGTGAAAAATAATCAAAGAAATTTAAAGGAAAATTATTAATATTTCTATAAGTATCATTACTAGTATGTAAAAGAATTGTTGAAATGTTTAGAAATTTTATCAAATTTTTCTTGGAAAATAATTTCAAATTATTTTACTGTTATTACACTTTTATATAATGAAATATTAAATTCTATAAAAAATTAACGAAAATCGTGGTTTATTGCACCTTGAAAAATACAAATAAATTTTTAAAAATATTTTAAACAAAAATTGTGAACGATGTCAACATACTTTTTCTTGATCCTGCGAATTTTATCTATAAAAGTGACATTTTCTGGGGAAAAAATTGAATTCAAAGATGATTACCTTATCGGTGAAAAACTATTGATGTATTGTTTTTTTTTTTGGGCAAAGTAAATGAAATATTTTACTGATGAAGCAATCGACTTTAAATTGATTTCTCTTTCAAAAAATGTCCTTCTTCGAGATAAAATACATAGGATCAAGAACCTGTGCATTTATGTAATCTATAATTTCTGTTTGCAAATTTTATACCTTCATGATATTAATTATTATATTAATAATAATATGTTACAATAAACAATAAATAAACTACGATTCTTCTGGCTTTATCATGAATTTTTTATAGTTTTGAGCATGATTATTAAACGTACAATTCTTCCATGTATTATATTAGTAATCAACATATCAAGGTACACGGAAGTTCTCTATTAAAAAAACATTTATTATTAATTTCTTACTCTTTGGACGGCTCGTTTTAATATCCGGGCATTATGTTTGTGCTTTCGTGTACTACATCGTGATTCACCATAGTATTAAATATGTTGTAAAATTATATTACTATTATAATTCTGTGCCCGTAGAGAAAAAGGAGTTGAGTTCAATTTTTTTTTAAAAATCGACTAGTAATCATTGTTCAATTATACTCATCTTCTAAGCAAATATCGTGGCATATAAATGATTTTTACTCCAAATACGATTTCTGTAGGGAACTCTTTTTTTCATAATATTTACATAACAGTATTTAATATTAATAACTACTTCTTTTTTATTTCTTAATCGTCACTTTGAAAAAACTATAGCAAAAAGGACACTACAATAAATAAATTGAAATAAATACGACGTAAAAATTATTCAGAAAATATGAATATATGTATAAATAAAAAAATGTAAGAAAAAAAAGAACATAAAATGTCTTCATTTTTCAATTTTATGCAATGATAACACAAAATGTATTCACTTTCTGCTATAAAAGAATATTCACTCTAGATCCATTGACGTTATTTACGTATAGGACGATAAGAATTTTTTCAAATCTTCGAGAGCGTCATAGAGTTTTCTTTTTGATTATACAGAAATTGCATTATAAATACTTAGATAAAAAATAGTAGAAATTACTATTCAAACGAGCGATACGATATTACATTTTAAAAACAGAAAATATATGTCCATGTGCCCATTATTATGAATATATTAACTACAGTTGTGGACTATAATAATTTTGCAATATCTGGTGAGAAGAAAGTTTAATAGTTGTAGAAATATCGTGCGAAATAAAAATAAAAGTTATTATCAAAGATAATAGACTCAATTAATCACCCTTATCATTATTATTTTATAATGGTAAGTATTATTGTTGAAATAAAAAATACTGTCTAGAATTTTCAGTAAAATACCGCTAAGAATTATATGCTTTTTTAATTGATTATAAAAAAGAAGAAGTAAATGAATTCGAATTAAAGTAGACAAACAGACCATGCGCGGGAAGGGGATGAATGAAAGCTCTTCAGTGGTTACGCGAGTCTCGACGCGAGGGAACTCGAGAGGGGGTGACTGAAATTAAATGGCCCGCCGTTTTTATGAAGTATTATTATAATAGTATTCTGTCTAAACGATTGTCAATTCGGCGATTCAAGAATGAAAAAAAAAGTATTATAAAGCCACGCGCAAGAGAGACGCTAGAATGAAAATGAACGATGCTTGTAATGACATAAATCAGGTTTTCTGAAAGTTTTAAGCTAATTACATACACAAGGGAAAATTTAAGTAAAAAATAGCCAAAGCCGTGGTAGAAATGCTAAACATTTTTAAGCTGTAAACAAGGTATTTCACTATGAAAAAGCCTAGTAATAAGGTTTTTAACTTCGGTAGTAATTAGCATGTGACGTTTTTCCGGTCATTTCAACCGATTTATAAATACATTTTCTGAACCTATTTTTTAGATATTTAAGACCCATAATAGTGAGTTTTGTATCAATGCATTTTTGGTTATGATTAAAATTTATCTTAAAACAAGGTTAAGCTAGGTATAATATGTAGTCTAGCTAAAGAATTAATATCATCGTTATATGCATTATTATATAAATTCATTGACGTTGATAGTTACTTTAATTAATAAATTTTAAATTTATATCGAATTCCTAATTTTGAATATTGAATTCATTTAGACGCAAGCTATAACTAATACATATAACATACAAATTAAACGTATGCACAATATATACGTATACAAAGTCTCAATCGAGCTTTTATACTAACCAAGGTAATTTTTTGTCACTTGCGGGAGTCAAGTGAGTCAAGTGAGCTATTGTCCAGTCAATAGCATGCTATGTGTGTACTCTCCACAAATTAAAACTTCGATATAAACTTAACTTCACATCAATTTTCAAAAAATTTCAAAACATAATAAATTCGCCAATAAAATTTTTTTATTACATTATTTATTTTAAAAATTATATATATATATATATATATATATATATATATATATATATATATATAATTAATTACTAATAATTAAAAAAGGCATAAGATAAAAAAAATAATATTTGTGAAACTGCTTCATCAGTGATGTTGTCAGAATTTAAGCAGTGAAAATTATGTTTAAAAAATGTGTACTCATGATCTTAATATTAGTTTTTTGTTGAAACGTTTTAATTCGTTTGCGTGCGCTGTCAGAGCAGCCAAAACTAACTACTAATTGATGTAACAGTAGCCTAACCTCTCAAATCTCGAAGTATTTTAATTTATTCATCAAATCGTATATAAATCTACTTCGTTGATATTGAAAAATGACAAATCACAGTGTTGATAGATAAACAAAAGACTAACAATCAAAGAAAGTATATTGAATAATTTTTGCAGTTTCTTTCTGAATAATAAAAATTTTTTATATTCTTTCAATTTGAATTTTCTACCTATAATTAGAATCAATTTCTACCTATAATTATAATCAATTATTTAGTTAAAATTCAATTCCCTTTCTTAACGTTTGAAGTATTTTTATGTGTAGTTTGTTAAAGTTAAAATAATAGAATATTCAAAGTCATGTTGATTGATAAAAATCCTTCTACAATACTTATTTATAATATAAAATAACGATACTATTATATAATAATAATAATGGCATGAAATTATTACATGTATAATAATTTTTGTTATAATACTTCATATATCTCATGCTATTTTGAATTACGCGCGAGTTGAATTGGTCGAACGTCGTCTGTCAGCTCGCCTGTACGGCGGACATTGTACTTTCGGCAACACACGATATGACCGCTTTTATAATTTAAGATCACCTCAAAATTACCATTGACACTTACATTTCAAGATATCATTAAAATCTTTAGGAAATAATCAATACGCGGCTCGTTTATGAAAATGATCTTTCATTTTTTGAGAGTTATTAATAACATAAATCTCATTTCTGGCGGGTCTCTCATAAGAGTTAATGCGAAACCAGGTTGAATTTCTGATATTCAAAAGGCTCATTCCCGAAACAGACTTAATTATTCTTTTGTAATTCTTTTAAACTACTTACGTATCTTATGATGTTTCTATAATATTATAATATTGTAGAAATATTAATATTTTCGATTGTAGTAATTGAAACTCACATCTGAATTAAAATCTTGATTTACTAGCCAGAAACAAGGTTCCAACTTTAAATCTAGTTTCTACCTATTTTATTGACCATGTTTACATCTTTCATTCTAAGATTCACCTAGTTTTAAGCTATGATAGTTGATTCTATTTTTAATACCTAGTTACTACTTTCCAGCCTATTGAAAATTGCTAAATTTCTATCAGGGATCCTCCTATTACATAGATTGTAATTTCTAGTAAATAAGTTATTAATACTGTATCCCTATTTATTGTAAATATAACAAAATACAATCTTATTATCCTAGTTCTTCAAATATAATATATAATCATTTTTTTACACTCATATCCTTGATCCTTTTAAGATATTTAGAGTAATTTTTATTAACCTATATAGATATATATGAGACAAAAATCGTACGCGATAAATCAATCGGTCAAAGGTATTTCGTCCGATTGATCTTTCTTGTATTCGTCTTATTCACGCGTTGCGTGAAGAAGCAATCGCTGAAGTAATAGGCCATCCATTCGTAAAGCGCCATCAGATCCGATTCGCACGTGAACTTCGCGTCGACGTCATACTCGAATTGAGTACGACGGCGCCTCAGTATCTTGACGAGATTATCCAAATAATAACGTTCGTCCGGCGATTTTGGATCGTCGGTGTGGATGGCGAAGGTGTTATTGCGCAGGCGTCTGGCCAGTGGCAGCAGGATCCGGAGCTTGAACAGCTGGCGCCGTAACGTCCCGACTAACCCCTCCGACAGCTGTAGAACGATAATACGTGATTTTGATTCGCGAATCTTTCGAATTCATAAACTCGATGCAATTAGATTCGAATTGGTTGAGAAGCGCTGATCTTTCACCGTAGACTTATATATTGGACCGCGCGCTGAAACCTATGGCTGAAACGGACGCTCCGAAGTCCATATTGAAGGACAAAGATAGGCCTGGAGTCGTGCTTTCTCTCTTGCTCCGGGGAAAGAGTAGGGAGGCAGCCCAATATTAACAATGTTCGAGAGTATAGAAGAAACGTACATTTTTGATCTTTCTTTTGCCCCCCACTTCGTCGCTTGTAAGAGAGAGAGAGAGAGAGAGAGAGAGAGAGAGAGACAACATGGCTCCCCGTATTAATCTCTCCCTCTGATTTAGGCTTCAACTCTGTTCCCAGAGCGCGCGGTCTAATATATAAGTCTATGCTTTTAACACGCTTCACCGATAAATCATTATAATATAACGGAAATAATGCCACGATGATGATTATAAAAACAAAAGAATAAAATAGATATAAAATTACCGTCTGAATACTGATACAATAACTGTAAAGATGCTGGCAGTATTGGCAACTTAAATATAATGCGATACTGGCAGCATAGAAAATAATGTCATAAATGGCCGACAATTGCTTTACAAAAGTACGCGAAAGCATTCCTTAGATTAGAAAGATATCGGAATACTTAAAAAATTTGTTGAAAAAAATGTAAAATTACTGAAATATATCACAGTGAAGTAAAAGCGGTGTGATAACAAAGGTAAGACTGTAAAAAAATTACAAATCAAATCCTCGTCATCGAAAGGGTTTTACAATGGAAATTTGTACTAGTAACAAACTTCATTTTTTCTAGAAATATTAATACTAATTTAAGTTTTTATTGTATGCCTGAACCTGAAGCTGCTAAAATTTATTTCGCGATATTGAAATAATGAACAATCATAAAGAGTAGACAAAAATAATAAAAATTCAATTGGATACAAAAGAGTCATTAACAAAAGTTACAAACAACACACGTATACAATTATCAAGAGAAATAAATTTATTAAAAAAATGATTTTTATACAATTTCTTTTTTGTTACATTATGTATTTAATTAAAATGTAAAGAAAACAATTTAGTCACGTTTATTTTGTTTTTTAATATGTTATTGGATTATAAAATATATTACAAAGTTTAAATAAATATGTTAAGTATAAACACCTATTTTTTAATATAAAAAACCCGTTAACTATATACATCTTACTATCCTAACGCCCAGGGTTGTCATTTTTGCTTTGATATAGTGACACCCTCGTATACGCGCTGGACATTTTCTTTGCCATTACTTATTATTTTCTACTGTTTTTAGTTGCGGTTTCAACTATGGAGGGTAGAGAGAAGAAGTAAAAACTCCGCTAAAATCGTGTCAAATTACACGACAGGACTTCAGGGCAGAATTGGCCGCAAGGCGGCGATACCCTGTGAGGTTGCTCGTTCAAATGCATGCATTTGAAGAAAAGAGAGTGGTGGTATGCAGTGAGAAATAAACAAAAACAACTGAAAAATACCGAAATACACTAATGGGCAGCATAAGAAATGTTACAGTAGAATTAAGACTATAAAAAAACCATCATGGAGTTCTCTCCACATCATCGAAAGAGTTCCTACTGGGGAAGACTGTTGTAAAGAACTTCACTGTTTATGGAAATTTTAATACTAATTTATGCTTGCATTGTATTACCGAACTTAAAGCTGCTGAAATTTATTTTGTGATATTGAAATGGCAAAAAAATCATAAAGAATAGACCAAAATAATAAAAACTAAATGCGATAAGAAAACAGTCATTTACCCCTGATACGATAGTTGTGTTTCTGAAAAAAATAAACAGATTACAATTATAAGGAAAACAAATCTATTTGAAAAATTATTTTTATTCAATTTCTTTTCTTATCACATTATGTGTTTAATTCAAATATAATATAATACATATAAACACCTATTTTTGAATTAAAATATCAGTTTTCTCCGTTTGAATTCTATATTATCTGTATACTCATGGCGGCCATGTTTGTTTCACTCGGAAACATCCTCGTTACACCCTTCTTTTCTATATTTTTTAAAATTCTATTTATATAAAGAAGGCAATGGCAATGGAAGCAATTGGGATTTTGGATTTAAACTGAGCCGATGAAAATAAATAGTTACGTAGATGTCTAATTTGTAATTTTTTTTTTTAAATTCTTTACCTTCTTGGCACAATGCACAATTCTTTCAAAGCTAATACAATGTTTCTATAGTTATGTGCATTACTAACCTCTTCTTGAAAAGGATACACGTACAACTGCCAGGGCACGCTGGGCCTCACAGCAACCGCGCATTGAAACGTCTTAGTAGCAACTAGTAGATTGAGAGCCAAGTGGCCGCCGTAACCTTCGCCGAATGCTCCAAAGCCATTGTCGATACAACCAAATTTGTTAGCGACTATTTCGGCTGCTCTCGAATAATCCGAGAGCTGTATGGATTCTCGGCGCTTGAATTTCAAGTGTAAAAAATCCAAGATTTGAAATTTGCTTGCTCGCACGTCTACCTGCAATTAGATTGGAGTATGCACTAAATGATTGTAGGTGATAAGTAGGTATAGTTTTCATTAATAAAATTTATGTGTGGATTTAAAGTTTCATTTCGTGCAATCGAATTAGTGTAATTTTTTTTTCTATATTTTGTAAACTCGCAAAGTGATATTATATTTAATATCATTAATTGATAGTTTGTTTAGAGGGAACAGCATGTTAGAAATCAATGATAGACTAAAACATTTTTCGTCAAATCTGTAAGTAAACCAGTACCAAACAAAGCTCTATATGTAAAATAATTTTTTTACTTTTCAATTCGTGATCTAAACATTATGTTATTAATTATATTTACAAAATAAAAATTATAAAATAAAAATAAATACTATACTGATTTTATTAGATAAACCCGTTTTTTGTTTCATTCCTTGCCAACGTCTATAAAATACTATAAGATCATATTTGAATGTAGAATTTGTTAATTTATGACTACAAAAACTATATTTTACATTTTAAGCCTATCTTTAAGTAAGTCTATCTTTTTTATAAATGTATTCACAAGCTTACACTGTCACCTAAATATAAAAAACAAAATTTTAAATACATATGTTGAGAAACCTCAAATAATATATATCCAAAGTTTTTTTCGATGAATACGATCAACAATAATATTTTATAAGATCACTGAACAAGGTTTACTAAGCAATATGAAGAAAATATTTTGGAAGAATATTTAACAGCTCAATATGTACAATCTTTTAAAGCACAAGTAGTTAAAGGTATCATTAAATACTTTTTGAATCTGACAAACAATAAAAAAATTAATTTGAAATGAATTTTCGTATTAATAAATTTACTTTATATTTTAAGAAAAAACTTATATTTTCTTTTTTTCTTATAATGTAATCAGTGTTACGCTAAGAAACATGATTGATTCATGTAATGTATAAAATTTTCCTTGTTTAGAATATAAAGAAAGAATAACATTACATATAAATGATTTAACAGAGAAATCTATGTATTTTCATAATTTGCATGTTTCAATTATTACATTGATTATGAAAACAAATATCCTTACAAAAAGCACGGCATAGCGTAGAACATTCGTAAAGTACGTTGTTACCAATAGGTTCATGTACTTTGCATTAACCATCTGACCATCTTGTTTTTCGGCCAGTTGCACCAACATTTTCAATTTTTCGCCACACGCATTTTTCTTTCCTCTCCAATCAGAGGGCACATATAGTTCAGCTCGAATTTGAAAGCCCACTCCAAGATCTAATTCAAATTCGAATCTCTGACTGTGGACTATCGAGCTTAATTTGTTCCTAACATATTTTCGGAAGTCTTCATTGAATTGATGTACCACTGTGTTATTATATGTTGATACTAATGATGACCATGGAATATCTGGTCCTCTGTATTAAAATTTATATTCTAATAATAATATCTTGACATATTAGGTTGTCAAATATCTCCCTTCCGCCATTTTGTCTTATGAATTTCGCGGCTATGTACAAAGCGCTACAGAGCTCGTATCTGGCAATACTATACATCATTTGAAAGGTCTTGATATAACGTACAAAACGACGCTATGCATGATTAGTTTGGATATTGCGTTCAAAAGTGATGACGTGTAAACATGGAGTTCACTAATGCCGAAATTCACGCTATTTTGAAGTTTTCTTTCGTCAAAGGCAAATCCGCTAGAGAAACGTTCCGTGAGATTAATGGTGTCTTGGAGGATGGCATGTTGTCACTTCGAACCGCAGAGGAATGGTTTCGACGATTCAAAGCCGATGAAAACAACACCATGGATAAGCCAGCCGGCGGAAGACCTGTGACGAAGAATACCGATCAAATCATAGAATATATCGAGTTAGACCGGCATGTGGCAGCTCGTGACATCGAACTCGACCCATTTTTGAAGCGGATGGTAATTGGCAACGAAAAATGGATCACATACAACAATATCAAGCAAAAATAGTCGTGGTCCAAGGCCGGTGGACCGTCCCAAACAGTGGCCAAGCCGGGATTGACGGCCAAGAAAGTTTTCCTGTGTGCTTGGTGGGATTGGAAGGGAATTATTCACTATGAGCTGCTCCTATATGGCCAGACGCTTAATTCTACCATCTACTATGAACAACTGGACCGCTTGAAGCAGGCTATCGACCAGAAGTGTCCACAATTGGCCAACAGGAAGGGAGTAGTGTTCCACTAGGACAACGCTAGACCACACACTTCGTTGATGACTCGTCAGAAGCTACGGGAGTTCGGATGAGAGCTTTTATCGCATCCACCATATAGCCCGGACATAGCGCCAAGTGATTACCATCTGTTCCTGTCCATGTCGAACACCCTTGTTGGTGTAAAGTTGGGCTCAAAAGAGGCTTGTGAAAAGTGGCTGTCCGAGTTCTTCGCAAATAACGAGAGGACTTTCTACGAGAGGGCTATTATGAAGTTACCGTCTAGATAGAAACAGATTATCGAACAAAACGGCACATATTTGAAGAAAATCCGACCACTGTAACACTTTTTATAGAGCATTGAATGAAGAGCAAAAAAGCGGAAGGGAGATATTTGACAACCTAATATTTCATGTACATTTTGCAAGTGTATTTTAGTTTTAGACATTATGTTAGATACGCAAGTACAGGATCACCATAACAATTTATAATATTTTTGTTCATTTCATTATTAATCTAGTGAAAGACTATTACTATCAATATTTTCTATCTAAGTATTTATGAATTTAAGTGCTGATTTATGACATCTCTTTCAAAAGTAAAGTGACTGTCTATATTTTTATCATTTGCTCTATTGGTTTTTTATAATTGATCTTTTCATGGATCTCTTTTAATCTATTTCCTGTTTTAGAATTTGTGGTGAATATAATGACTGAGGCATGATTGCAGTGTTGCTTTTACCCAACAAAATTACGAATAAACCACGATCGAGTGGGCAGGTAAATTACCAAAGTATCAGAATAAATTTCACTGTGAGCTTCGCAGCTATATATTTTATGCTGGAATATTAAAAATAATTGCATTGCACGATTTTCCAAAACAATTTTCTGCACTATTTCAAAGTTTTCATCTATCGTTGTTCTAGAGTTTGTTCCACTTTTAAACATTCATTTTATTTTTTACTTCGAAAAGACTTATCGACGATCAATAGTTCAAATTTTCTGGAGTACTGAATTCAATTTTTTATACCGAATTTAATAAATAATCTTTAATCTATTTATTTTGAATCCAGAAAATTCTTAAAAGCTTACGAAACACTTATAAGATTTACATATTTCTTACAAACAAACAAGGATTGAAATATAGTTGAAACTGTGAAAGTTGGGGGTCAATGGTATAATATAAGAAGAAGAAAAAAGGAAAATCAATTCTATGTATCTTGCCAACTTTAAACAGTCAGTTTACTTTTTGAAATTTAAAACGTTTTATAAACCAATATACCTATATTTTATTTGATAATATATACAAAATTATAGCTTATTTTGCAATTGATAGTAACAATCATAATTTATTTGTTAATTTAGTTGTAGTGATAAATAATAGTTTCGATGAAATGAGCATAAACCTGCAATGAAGAATATAGTGCGATTCCATGTCTTTCATTTCTACATCAGACCAAATACATTGAGGTCTGTTACCCAACGTGCTTTTTTCATAACCACCTTCATTGGGAGTTGTCGGATCACCTTGAGCACCACCCGGACATGTCAAACAGCGCAAGGGTTCTTGTGTAATGAATTCCAATGGTGGATAAACAACTTTTAGTTGATAAAATAATCTGAAAAGTATATAGAAAGAAGAAAAATTAGCATTTATTAAGACCGCATGATACTTTTCCTTTCTCCAGCCTATATTTTGAAGGGACATCCTCAATTCTCCATTAATGCGAACATTTATATACATACTAATGATAAGATGAAAGTATATACATTTTCACATACTTCTATTTTTTATACTTTAACAAATCTGAAAAAATTTAAACTCAAGTGTAGCATTGTGATTAAATATTATAAGTAAACCTATTCTAATCAGAGCTGCGTATATATTAGCAATCATAAAGACATTGATTACTTCGTAACAGATTAGAAAACTTATTTAAAATATCACAGAAATTGTACCCTTTTTTGTGGAAGTGGTTATAGATAGCATGTTTTTCAGCAATCTTATGAAGAAGACTCTTACTGGAAAAAAGACAGAAAAATTCCTAATTTCTGAACCTTCAATTCTTGTTTAGGAGGTTAAAATAGGTTTGAAAAATCTTGGTAAAGCAATTCTTGTTTCTCTAATATAACCACTTGGCCCAAATTGCTCCGATTTTATATACAAATACGTAGATGCATTATTGGTATATAGCCTCAGAAGCGCGTATTCACGATTACGTGCAAAGAACTAGAGAGATTGTCATAGAAATTGATACCCATAAGCAGTGTTTACAACAGTAGACGAGCTAGGATGTTTGACGTGGGATTCGCAACCTTAATTCTTATAAAGAGATGATCAATTCATGATCTTTTGTACGACTATGCAAGTGTATGAGAAATAGTGGTATAATATGTTCGTCTTATTAGTTACATGGCGAGGCTATGTAGTTATTAACATTCGAATGTATAACAATGATACTTTGAACGAATAGAATTCTCTATTATTTACTCTTAACTAAAGGTATTGTTAAGCACTCCATCCTTTCTCATCTATATCTTTATGCTTAGCCTGAGAATAAAGACATCTACATAAAGGAAAAGTATACTTTAATTTGATATAATTCTCTTGGTGTAGAAACACAGTGCATACAATACGGGAGCACATACGTTAACTTTCTTTTATATTATCGACCAACAGCCAGTTCTCGAAAAATGCTACTTTGCTAGAGTAATATACTAAGCACTTATTCTTTTTCAAAGAAGTTGAACTGATAAAATATATTTTCTATTACAAAAATTCGCATATAGCCAATGTTTTCAAAGCTAAACGCTTTGAAATATATGAAAATTATAGTAGGATTAGACATAATATCAAGTTGGCATTAGTAGTTTTGGTAACTATTTAATTACCTTCGTGAAACATTGGCTACAGGTGTTGCGAGAAAAAATACTTGAGCTTCATCTTCACTCACAGCTGTTACCGATAAAATCTTTAACACATAAAGATCATTAGTCACCAATGGTTTGTAGTTCTGATCTAATGTACGCTGAATCCATTCAATGCTATGTTATAATGAAGTTTATTTTTTTGAAAATTGTTGAACGTCAGACACAGAAATATTACTAGCCTGTAATTTTTCATAAATCTTGAGCGATTTTCATCTTTGGAAATTGCTAAATTCATGTTTTTACGATTTTGATTTGCGTCTCTGTCAATAATAAGATGAACGAACCATCCCGAATTACCAATTTCAATGAATTCTAAGAATAAAATGTTTTAATATCAGTATTTCATACGATAAACATTATTGCATGTAAAAATGATCCATAGTAAATTCAGAGTCTTATAATGCATTTTAAAAGAAGTAATATTTTAATATAAGTGTTTGCTAATATAGAAGCAGAATATCGATAACTTTTATTGTATATTTTTATAATCACAAATTTTTATTTTTCTTTGATTGTTAAGAAAAGAAAAAAAAGAAAACCAAAAAATTAATACAGTAGAGATAGATGATAAAATCTTGTATACGGTGATTTAAATTATACTTAATTTATTTTATTGTAAAAATTATATATTTCAAATTATCCAACTGATACCGTGATGAGTCTGAGAGCTCTTTATAAAACGGACATGAGATTCTATTGAGATGATTTGGCAAGAAAAAGTCACGCCGCGAATTGGATGTACAGTATAGTATATTTATTCATTAATACAAAGTTGGTGCTAATATACCAAAGCCTGTTAAAAAAGAAAGTATTTCCCTTGCTGTATCTGGTACGCATACACTTTTACTTTGCCAAAAGAAAATTTGCCGAAAAATGCAATTTTTATTTTTGTTTTTTTAATATTCGTGATTTTCCGATTTGGTATGACTTTAAAACTGGATGTAACTATTTTTTAATAAGCAAACACTTCCAACAGAGAGCAGCGATGTATTCTTTCTTAGAGTCATCAGTTTGTATTATAAAGACATACGTTTCTAATCCATATTCTATATTTACTTTGAGTATATAAAAAAATTTTATTCGAACCGCTTTACGTTACTGATATTTGTCTATAATGTTTTAAATCGTTAAAAATTATATCCTGACAATTACCAAACATATTTTCTGGAACAGAACGTTGCTTTCTTACATTTGCATCAGTACAATGACTCACGTGATCGAGGAAAGGACGCGGATAATAGAGCTCTCTATTTCTACGTGGCGCATCCGCTGTCGATTCCATGTTTGAGCTGAAAGAGGTGAAAATTTTATAAGCTACGAGCTAGCCTTCCATATAAGGATCTCTATGCCCTCGCACAGTATAGAGGGCGATATAAATTTTGCGTATTAAAACTACCCAAAACTAAATCTTGCGATTTTTTCAAATGCTATGATTTTATATAAGGGTAATATTCTAGTTTCTGTTTTATGAGATATTTCTAGAGCAATTTGTTAAATATTTTTTGTAATTATCAGATCTACATTTGATGTTTAAATATACGTTTGTATGACACGCAGAAAAATTGTATAGGGAATCGAAAAAAAAACAAATATATCAACTTATTTCTGAAAACTATTATGCTCTGTATTGTTTTGTCTTCTTTTATTCTTGTTAAGTAAGGCTGTTATTTGAGTACCTGAAAACGTTTATAGGCTCTTCTGTCTCTTCTGTGTGATTTTCTATGGAGTTCTTCTGTATCATTTCATTTTGTTGATTTTCGTGATTTTGAACTCCTCTATGAGCAATTCGAGAATCATCCGGAGTGTGAGAAACTGTCAAATCAAAACTTTTTTGATCTCTGGGCATTACTACATTTCTAATAGGACTTTTTTATTAAATAATTTTTATTTATTAGCTTATTTTTTGTAGAATCAAATTATTCAATACAAAGATTGTGTGAGCTTTAAGAAATAAAAAAAGTAGTAAGTAATCTTCGCTTAAATTCTATGTATAGTTTTTCGGAAAGTTATATAATAAATTATTTTTGTAGTATTTGGTTCTCTCATAAACGTTGAATTTATCATTTAACAACCATTAATCTTAATTTATTTCGGATAAACCAATAGTCCTTATAATGGTTTCTTATATATTCGAAATAATCTGGACTTATATATTTGAACCTAAATCTAATGGAATATTGTAGCTACGAATTAATGTTCATATCTATTTATTCATCGTAAGCAGAATTTTCTAGTAGCATAGATCAACAAGGAAGTCGTTTAAGCACTTAAGCACTGGAAATTTTCTTACATATTTTTAGCTACGTAATCTTTTGAGTTACTGCCTTAACAAAAAAGAATCTCTGTGCCCTATTTTCAGAAATGTTCAAATAAACATATGAATTTGTTTAACTTCTAGAGAACGGGTAGGTCTAGGAATCAACCACTCTAGTTGCACAAACTATTACATGTTCTTGTTTTGATATAGAGAAGTTATAATTATATATAAAATCATATATAATTTAATGGATAGAGCCATATAATAATCTATGATACATGTTCTCACAACTCGAGATAGTATTCATAAAAAAGAGGATCTTTTTTTTTTAAATTTTGCAAACATTTCGTTACTTAGGAATTTTTCATACTTAAAAATTCAATTTATTAACGTTTTCATGACCGCATGTAAAAAACATAGCAGCGAGCTATTTATTATTTGAACATTGACACTGTTCTATTTTATACACCTCTACTACAACCTGACTTTTCGAGATTTATAGATAATATAATATTGTAAACAAATATAGAGCTTAAGTTTTGCCAAAGCCGAGACGAGTATCTCTGCATAAACCGATAGAATATTACTTAATCTATGGGAACGCTAAAAATTTTGGTCATCGCCTGATAGTCAGAGGTGGTGGTGAGCGGCTAACAGAACTATAGTCCATATTGCGCGTCAAGTGTGTATATAATCAATTTTGTCAAATTCGTTGTACTTTTCAATAGTCTTCAGAAGAAAATTTTAGGGTACTTGACCTTTAAAAAAATATAGAGCAGTTATATGATTTTTAAAACAGCTTTGTATCTTATCTTAACTGTTCTTGGAATCGGGCAGAGAGATCCTCTATTTTTAAGACACTGATGGGATTTACCAACTTAAAGTAAGTAGGAAAACGTGCACCTTTTTCCTCCGTGTTCAGATAATTTTTCTGTAGACTACTGTAACGAAATACTTAAAATTGTACTTTTATATGGACTGCCGTAAGCTAACCCAAATAAATTTTTTTATCTGTCGCACAGTATTTATACAATAATATAATTAGAGTCGAACGTGTTCGTGCATTCTTTCTTCAAAGTGTATGTAAAGAACTGAATGCTGCTTGTAACAATAAAATTCTATTTATAATACATTAAATTTTATTATTTAATGTTGTTTACTATATATATATATATATATATATATATATATATATATATATATATATGTATGAGAAAATAATACTATGTAAAAAACTTTCACAAACCATCCTGTTCCTCCATTATCAGTCTCGTTTTATTTTTTTTACATTTTAGTTTGGGAGGATGGCTCTTGGACTTCCCTGCTGATGCGCTATCTGTCGTAAAAAGATCTTCAGGTACAAAAGCCATGGGCAATATGAAGTTACTCAGCGAATAATCTTCACAGTCGACTTGATCGAGGATGAATTCGTCCATGAACGAGAGCGTATAAGTCGGGCAAATCTGCCACTCCGTAAACTTGTACTAATTGATCGGTGAAACTTATTAAATTCTTTTAATAAAAATAATCCTGCCTAAAACGTATACGATATATCGGTCTGTTCAATTAAGAAGAGAATTTCGATGAAGCTATTTAAGAACATTTGAATGCAAAGTTCTAGTAAAAAATTCAAAAGAAATCACTGCGTTAATTGACGTTATTGACATCACTTATTACTTAATTGTGAATTTGAAAGCAGGTGGTGATATTTTACCTTTGGTTGAAACCACTGAGAATTCCAGGTGAAATAGTACTCTTCTAATAATTTCGATAGACACAGATTAGGCAAGTCACTGAAATTATTCAAATTATTTTCTATAGTTAACATAATTAAATATTTAAAAAAAATTATTATCATTACAAAGAAATACTTATATAGTGTAGTTTTTAACTGTAGACAAATATTATTAATTCATAAAGCTGAATAGATGAAGTCTAGCAAAAAATAAATAGCAAAAAATAAAAAAATAACAATATCCATTTAAAAAATGCACATTAAAATAATGGAAGTAGTTATAATTTGTTAAGTATTTACATAAAGAACTTTATTACATACTTAATTAAAAAATAGTAAAATAATTAAGAAGAGATATAAATTGTTAAAATTTTATTATTCAATTAATTGTGTACTTGAAAATTACTATTACTAATTTCAAAATGTGAATTTGAACATTGTGACATTGAAATATGGCGTCCTTTTCGAGCAGAGTTTTGTGAAATATATATTTTTTGAAAAAATAAAAAGTAGTTTGAAGATTTATTTATTAAGAATTGAAAATGCACATTGCTTTTCTATAATTTGACATAATTTGTTTTAATTAGTTCATACCTTTTGGTTCCAACTTTATCAATTCAATTTTTTAAGCATATTTTTTTTTATTAGATATTGAAAGATATTTAGAAAAATGATGTAATAAAAACAGGAAACATTTAAAGATATATATAGAAATGAATTGATGCACTTACTTAGCTTTCTCGATGCCATTGCACAAGTATGCAGTAAATAAGAATAGCACGTACATGTTGCAATAATAAAAATTTTGAAAACTTTTCAAATTTCTTACTTTTCATTGGAGCCGTATGCTTGAAATTTTCGTTCTTTTATTATGTATCTTTCAATATCTGTCCTTATTTTGTGAAATTTTCATGATATTAGAATGTACAAAATCTTAAATATCGCATTAAATGTGATATGCTATTGTCGTGCACGTTGAAAAATAAAAAGAAGTTCGCCCAAAGAATCGTGAAGGAGTTAGCGATTATTGGACGATGGATTTTTTTTATTAAAAATTGCATTTTCAATATCAAGAACTCACAGAAGTCACCTAAAAAGGCATTCAATAATCTTTGTAAGCATCTATTTAATCTGAAAGAGACTATTTTAAAGCCAATAAATAAACTAATAAATATTTCTATCAGCCATACAGTTTTTTCACAAAAAAATATATTTCTAATGGCAGCCGCCTTCCGTTATTCACAATTACCCCCGTAAATTTTGAAATATATGTAAAAAAAGAAATCAAAAGTAATATTGTTAACGAAGGGCAATCTGACTGCCTTTCTACATTAAAATTTTCTATATCTGCATACTTACAGACAGCTATCCACTGATAACAACCGAGTTGCCGAAGATGATTAGATCATCATGAATAATGACGTCGAAAACTCAGTTTCATTCAGATTCTTCTCATGCAAAATTCCAACATAAAATAAATGTTCACAAACAACGAACATTTATATGTATTACTACTGTGACGAAAGCAAACTGTACCAAGAAAAAAGCCTGTTACATGTACTTGGGTCACTCGAGTAAAAGCATTTCTAGCAATAAACGGGTACTTACTACTTGAGACTTCGTTTTTTTTTTCAACCAAACTAATCCCGTATATCTATTGTATTTACGACCGTAATGCAAAATTTCGGTATAAACAACCGAAGTCTCCAATACCGTTATCCGGGCATATTTGAAAAATACATTACCAAAAGACCCGAGTAGGAAGTACACGACTTTGAGTTACTGTAATCGAACATTTCTCTCAGTCTAATGGCTTAAGATCCACTATACGTGATAGGGATCGATTAAGAGATACAGAAAGAAAGCGAGAGAAACTCATCTTCGGACAAGAACAAGTTTCTCCGATGACATTTACCGATGATGCAAAGAAACGGTTTTCATCATCGACTAGTTACAAAAACTATGGTTATTTCGACTACTACTATTTCGTTATATCGACTATTACCAAAACTATGGTTATTTATGCAGAATCGAGAGGCTTTGTTTGCCAGTGTGGTGTCGCTGAGTTGCCACAGTAAAAACAGTTTGGTTATCTTAGCAATAATTTGCTCAGTAGTGATTTGCTATGATGTCCTACTGTATGCGTGGGAATCCAGTGTTTCGGGGTCCGTTATTAATTGTAGGTTCGGAAAAAATCATAATTATATATTGATCTGCAATAAATAAAAAAAGAGAAATAATAAAGGATCTTAAAACTCAACCTGCCGGTAAAGTAAAGGATAGGTATGGCAGGATATGTTGTATGATGTTAAAGCATAGTTGATGATTTATTTTTCTATGCATATGTACACGAGAGCAGAGCGGGTCTCTAGATGCGTTTGTTCAACGCTCTTAACGTGGCCTTGAATAATCGGACCCTGTACCGTATAGTAATTGTTCACCATTGGTTTTCTTTGCTCGCCTGAATACAAAGGAGCATTCGACGCATATTGTTCGTATTTTGGAATAATGCTTAGATGTAACTTCGTTTATCACGTCATTAGACGGCATAATTAGGGATGTGATGATCCTCGAATCCTCATCGGTAATCCGGTTTTTAGCAGCGGACGGCTGCCTGTGAGTACGTTGATGGGATAAATTTTGGTGGAGGGGTACAGCCAAATTGTTCTTCACTAACAATATTAATTTTGATTTTTTAATATTTCAGATTATACGGGGTCGATTCTAAATAAAGGAGACCCGAGTGCAAGAATTATTATATTTTTTTTTGTTAAAAAAGATTGTAAGACCTAAGATATAAATATTTATTAGTTTAGTGCAGAATAGTCAAAATACATAGATTGTTGATTTTAGTCATTTATTTTTCAAAAATAATAAATGTTGTTTATTTTATTTGAATTTTCATGAAAAAGATTAAATTGCACCTATTATTGATACTGCGAAGAGAAACTATAACGTTAATACTGTGTATAGTTACACATTGAAAAGTATCTATTTATGTATGAGAAGTAAAAATGATAATTTAATTTTAAAAAAAAATTTGTTAATCGGTAGTTTGGATACTTCTCGTACTATTAAAATGACTTGCATAATTGAAAATGATATTGAAAGTGATAATCTTTTTAATCAAATGATTAGCAATATCGAATAATGTACTTGACACGGATTATGAAAAGAAAGAAATGGAATTCACTTGGATTCTTTACGTGCAAAATTTCTTACAATAAATTCATAGATACCGTATGGACATAATAGTATAATAATTGAAATTGATGAAAAAATTTTCAACAAATGGCAAACACGTATTATTGTATTTCCTTTAAAATAAAAAAAAAAAACTCACGACAGCTAGGAGGATATTACTAACTATATGAGAAACTTCGACCATCATCTTTCAATAAAATTGATATATCATGACAGCTATAATCGTTATTAATCAAAGTCATGTAATAGAAAAACTATATCCATCTTCGCAGTATGTTATTTAATTATGCAATAAGTGTTTACGTGAACGCTTTCCATTAAGGAAACATTGTTTTTCCTTTTTTGCTCTCAAATCCAGTCGAGGCAAAAGTGCGCGCGCGCGCACAGAGAGAGAGAGAGAGAGAGAGAGAGAGAGAGAGAGAGAGAGAGAGAGAGGGAGACGATCTCTCCCACGCGCACGCTAGAACCTCACCTATCGCCGCGGACGCCACGGGGCGGCGGCGGCGGCACCAGACGTATCCTGTACTCGCTCCTGTGGTCGAACTTCTCGCCCGTCCGGTCCTCGTGGGCGTAGGTGTAATCGCCGAGCCGACCCTGGACGAGCCGAGAAAATTGCGAAACCAGCTCGCCGTATTCGGACGCTTCTTTCTCCAAAGCGGAACTGCGCAGAGACGTGCGAAGGAGGGGGGGGGGGAAGCTCGGTCATATAACGCGCGAGGAAAAAGAAACTGATGCAAGCGTTTAACGCTCTTCGCGCTACCCCCCCCCTTCCCCCGCCCTAACCGACCGGCCGTGAACCGCGCGATTCTTGCTGTTTTCTTTATTCGAGGTGCCCTTGAGCCTGGGCGCTGTTCTTTTCGCGCTTATATATATATATATATATATATATATATATATATATATATATATATATATATATCGCAGAAAGTTGTAATATATATCGGAATTGTGAGAAGAATTGTCAATTTCTTTGGTAATGTGTTCACGGCCCATAATACACGAGCACTTTGTAATTGAAATATCGGTATATACTATGTTTTATATTGATACTCGCGTTGAATTGGGTTTACATTGTTGATTTTTTTTTATATTCATACAAAGTTTATATCGCGAGTAGAACGGTAAATATAGAATTTTCAACCAGTTTCCCATCATTATAAAATCCGATTATTATTATATCTTTTATGACAAATCATTCAAGCATATATTATTAATTAGGATTAGCAAATTTTATTAGAGGTTTGTTTAACTGTCAACATGCAAATATTACTTTGAGAGATATCTTACACCATTACGAGAGCAAATTGTCCTCATTCTATAAATTTATGATTTTTATAAGTTGGAGCGGTTTAAATAATTTTTAAAGGCGATCCTTATCCTGGCCGAAAAAATTACGAAATAAAACATAATTGAACTAAACAGCTATAGGTTGGAAAAGTTATACAGGGTGTTTGACAAAGTTTCGTTTCGTTATACTGTATCGCGTTTGCAATGTTTATCCAAAGCCGATATGGTGGATGAAAAATAAAAAGGTAACTTGTGCGGGATAATTTTTAAGTTCTAAAAATTTGGAGATTGCACGAGAACATTCACGAACGAGTCGCTAGATTTTGCAACAATTTTGCACTGCTATGAGAGTTCTACTGAATAGAAACCCTAAATTTAATTTAAATAACAGTCTATTTAGAGCCGAAAAAGTGTGATGTATCGCGCCGATTCTTTGGTACATTGCCGTAATTCAACGACCACATAACATCACATTGGAAATAGGATGCGTGTAATTTAAGGCTACCTTTTCAAACACCCCATACGCAAATTTTTTTTAAATGTTTTGAGTGCAATTAGCGAGGATAAGAATCGCATAAGAAGCGATCAAAAAGTTGCTGAGATGTTTGATAAGTTAATTTTAATAATTCGCCGTTTTCATGATTTGACAATATATCCTCTTCATAGAAAATTAGCGTGACTTGAATAATTTACGATAAAATAGAAATTAGACCTCTTTTATCCTCGTTATAATTACAGATATACTCTTGTTCAAAAAATCCATTGAACATTCATATATCTTCAAAAGAAACAAAATAGCAGAATCAGATATGGAATACGTTAACAAAATCGTTGTATATAAAAAAAAAAAGTAAATCTTTTTCACACCTGAGCAGTCGAATGCTAAATCGACAAATACTCTCATTTTGTTCGGCGTCCCACTGACATATCAATAGCGACGAGACATCTTTCAGCTGTTCAGCATCTTCGACGGCTTCCTCAGTTTCACTTCCTAGAGTGATCAAATAGTCCGAGGGACTAGTAGAACTGGGAGTAGGAGTAGTCGTAAGAGTCTCGATGTCGCGTAGCCTCGTCCCCAAAACTTGGCTTGATAGCGAAAAAAAAAATGGAAAAGAATAAGGACAAATACGGGGCAGTATTTTTTAATTCCTTAAACCTACAAGATTTAGCGAATGATTATGCTCTTTCTTGAATGAGATACAAGCAATTTTTGTATTAACCATTGCGAGACATTCAAATCTGACAATGGAATTACTATATCTTGAAAAAAAAATATAGTTAATTTGACGTTACATTACTTTTGACGTCGCAGCGTTATTAGCGTATTTACTTCAATTTCAAATTTCCCAACGATTTATCACGGAGCGTTCCGTCCATCAATTCCCGCGCTCCTTAGGCACGCGTTGTATATGTTGCGCAACGGTATTAATATATTTACATATATATACTGTATAATATCGTTAAGTTCGCGGTTCGCTTACTTCAGTCCCGGCTCGTAATAGCACTGGTAAGCGACGACTTGCTCGAGGATTATTTCCGCCTGGGGTCCATAGCATCGGGCCAGCGGCGAGGTCAGATTCAGGCTCGCTTGTGGTAGCTGGCGGTGCCTGCGATCGACGTCCGCGAAGCGGGGGCGTGTGTCGTAAGGAAGACGCAATATTTATTATAATATATATATATATATATATATATATATATATATATATGCGTGTGTGTTCATTTTATAGGCAATTGATATGCATTTTCCCCTAGCGGTAGGATTTGATTCTCCGGTGAGTGTAACCACCCCTTGTTACTAACGATCGATATCCATTCTTATATAATTTACTATGAGTCATAGAATCTAAATTAAAAATAAAGAATATTTATTAGTTGGATTTATATCAGATGAGGCGAAATTAGAATTATTAATTTGAATTTCTAATGTCACCTTCGTGTTTAAATGCTCATGTTCAAAGTCAGTCAAAAATTTTTTCGATTGTTACGGTTATTTACGAGTCATATTTATTAAAAAATTTTCTGTTCTCTATATTTTTACATTTTAATTTACATCGTTCGCAGTGAGCAGTACCACAAATTATCTGTAAAGTTATTTACTTTATAAAAGTGTTGAATAATGTATATATATATATAAATTAAATTGAAAAAGTTGGGACAGGTATTCCAAAATCGAAGAGGCGAATTTAATCTGGAATACATATGCACATTTTACACCCTGGGTAGATTACTTTGGGAGTGTGTATACGTGCGTTTCTACGCGTGTTTCCACGTGTGTGTGTGGGGGGGGGCTGTTCTTTATCATCCTATTTTGGATTTGTTATTATTTTTTTAAATTATAACAAAACAAAATCTATACTGTTATTGTAAAATATAATTATAATTTTAATTATTCAGCACTTTTCTAAAATGAATAATTTTACAGATAATTCGTGCCATTGATCTACCACTGCAGATGATGTAAATAAGAATGTAAAAATATAGAGATCAAAAATTTTTTTTGACCGACTTTGAACGTAAGTATTTGTACACAAAGGTGACATTAGAAATTCAAATTAATAATTCTAATTTCGCCTGGTCTGATATAAATCAAAATAATAAATATTATTTATTTTTAATTTAGATTCTATGACGCATAGTAAATTATATAAGGATGGGTACCGACCGTTAGTAACAAGGGACGGTTACAATTTCCGGTGAATCAAATCCTACCGCTAGGGGAAAATATACATAAATTGTCTATAAAACGAACACTTTTACCCTTTGTTGTTCTAATCGACATTTGTTCCATTCAATTTTAGCTAAATACGCCTTTTTGACTAAATAATCAATAGATTTTTGTAAATGTTTCTTCGCTACCAAATACTATATATTTTTTATTTTACATATTATAAGATGCCATTTTTTATATTATGTTCTACTCGTTTATCTCAAACATACTTAATGAACTGGTTCAATTCTATTATCCAATAATTATCGACAGTTGACCCGTGATATAAAATACCTTTAATTCTATATATTTTAAGAGTAATCAGGTACTTAATGTGTTGGTCTTTTAAAGGTATTATATAGTCAATTAAAAAATAATTTGATTTTTCTCTTTCTAATAGAAACGCGTATTTCTTATTGTAGCATTTTAACATAAGGTTTGAATTTTGCTTATAGTTTCTGATCAATATTATGAAGAAGTTAACAAATTGAACCAAGTATCAGCTGATTACATTCCAAAAGAATCCTGCCAAGTTTTATGACCAAACTTTTTGCTATTCGTAAGATACGATATTCTTTGTTTTTCAATTGCAATAAGCATGTTCCAGAGTTGAATTAAGCTTTCGCAGATCTCGCGAATATTTTAGAGCTAAGGCTGTAAGGGATGACAAAATAGAGAGAAAAAAGATTAAATCCGATGTGCCGCAAGGGATGAAATTATCTGATCCTATTTAAGTATTTTTAATAAATTTTATCAATGAAATTTTGATACGAGTAAGAACAGAAGCTTTGAAGGACAAGATTAAAACTTAGATTCAAACTTTTATGGAGTGCTAGTGATTATTTTAACTTTTATTTAATTATAAGGTAAAAATCTTAGAAATATCGTTCCTTAAAAATTAAAGCATTATATACTTTAAATTATTTACCTATACGCTTGAAGATCGATCAATATATACGATATGATGGTTAATTACTTTCAATTAATTACTTTAATTACTTTCATTGACTGAAGGATATATTTACCAAATACACGAATCGAAGTGATTACGGTATCGTTTCAAATCTTTTAATTTTGATTCTTCCTTCTGGGTTTTCAGCAATAGTATTATGGCTATTATTGCAGCGCCCAAGATAGCCTAGAATTTGGTATTTCTCATTAAATTTTGATAGATTTCAAATTTAGTAAAAGCAAAAAAAAATTTTAATCAATATGAATAGATTTTTAGTTAATATTGATTGTGTTTCGTAATCGCTATTGTAATAATACAGGATAAAATTTAGAAATAAGATGTACATTTCTACTGGCTTTGATTAATAAATTGAGAATGAACAAATAATTAGTAAATTTGCAACAACAAAAAATATTTGCGTTTTGCAATTACACAATTGATTAAAATTTTGAGGTTTTTCTATTATTTGTTTTAAAAACGATAAAATAATGTGTGTTAAGTTTGTTTAATTACTTAACAATTGTCATTAATCGACAAAATTGATCTTAAATACATTCAAAGATAAATCTTCGTTAAAAATACTAAATTATGTACAATGAAAAACATTATAAAAATTAGAAACTACATGCATGCGTAAATAAACGTGCTATTTATATGCAAGTATTTAATAATTGTCAACGTATAAGGTTAGTTTTTTTCTCAATACATTTTCATTTTTTAAATACATTTTTTCTTATCTAGTTCAGACTTGACGGAGGATAATTTTTATTGTTGCGTCATAGCATTAAAACTTATACAAAAAAAATTCATTATGTTCTCTATCTACGAAAAATATTTCTTTAATGTTCGCAGCATTAAAAAGTGTAACGAATATATAATTGGGCTTACACAGTACATCAGCCAAACCAGCGGTTTTGGCAGATGACGATGCTTCGGCAGTATTTGCATCATTTTGTCCTTATTTTATGTTTTTAGCACGGCTGTCCTGCGCACAAATTTGGATAGTATTGCATTTATTGTTTTTAATTATACTTGTTTACATGCAAACGGGCATACAGATCCTCATTTCACATTAATCTCTCCACTTGAAGAAGTATAATGATAGAAAATTCATATAAAAATAATTCCGATATATTATTGTTTCTTATGCATCAGAACAAGTATATGCGCGCAGCTTCGTACTTTTCGAGGGGATGTATTTCCATTCTGAAAACTTCAAATTATCAGAGATCGTCTAACCTGCACAAACTTCCTCTTACACTTGTTATTTTAACCTACCCGTTATTCTTCTATCTTGCGTTGTGAATTTTATCTTGCTCTATAATAAAATTTATATTTGTGAAATGCATTAAAATAAAATTTATCTATTATAATAAATATTAAAACTATTTAAATAACAATAGTTATTATATAATTAGGTTATAGACGTTGTATTGTTGGTATATTCTTTCAGTAATAAATCGTTCAAAATACAATACTAGAAGTCGACAGTTTTCAAACCACTTACATTTGCAAAAAAAAAATAAGGTTACCAAATTATATATAATTGAAATTGATCAAGTTCAATCTATTCTCTAGATTAGTATATCTATACGTATAGAAAATATATGATAGACATGTGTGATTTATTTTATCAATTTCAAAAATATGCGTATAATTATAAAATAATGTAAGATATAATACTATACTTTGATCTTTGTTAATTCATGATTTATTGCACCTTACATAGGCATAAAAATAAATAGTTACAAAATTATAAAATACACCGAGATATATATATATATATATATATATATATATATATATATATATATATAAACATATGCATGCGTTATATATAGTACATTCAATCGATAAACTCTAGCGAAGTAATCATAGCAAAAAAGGATTCAATCTGAATGCATTAATTGATTGATATAATATAACATAGAACGTAAAAGAACATAAAGTATAGAACAAAATTATCTGCATCAAAATAACGTCCAGACTGCTTGCAGTTGGTAGGGTGGCGAGGTCATTGGTCAACCTAAACAGTATACGAGGAAATGAGGAGTCGAGTCCCAACGGTCACGCATGACTCTCAAAATATATAAAAAAACAATAAATAAATCACGGATAATTCTCTTGAAAATAGAGAGGCTCGCACAGGGTCCCTAGGATTTCTCGTGTAATGCGCTAAGCCAACAAGCGAAATTAATGTTTCGCGAATTTAAATATTATATGTATAATGGTCTTGAAATCCAGATATTATAGTAACCGTCAGTTGCTAACTAGAGAGCGTGAGTTTCTCTACGGGCGTCGTCATCCTATCGTCGACTTTCTGAACTTGAACCGACCCCCGCCCGTGGGCCGACAACTCTATATAAAATAAATATAAACAAACTCGAACATGTGCTTGGATTTTTCAGCAAAATACTTCGTCCTCGTGTTGCAAATCGCTATTAACGACATAAACTTGAAAATAGAATATTTTATAATCTACGAGACTGCCAATAGAATAAAATGAAAAAAAAATTAAATCGAGGATAACTTAAAATATTGAAAAATTGCATGAAACCGGCTTTAAATGTCTTATGACACAAAACTATTATAGATTTTGAAGAGAAAAATCAACCGAAATTATACCGGTCGAATTTTTTTTTAAAAGTATTTTGAACATAGCATCCATTACATGATGTGTGTGTACACGCGAGCGCGCGCGCGTGCGTGTGTGTGTGTGTGTAATATTTCATGTTTTGTTTTTAAAAAAAAGATTTATTTAACTGTTTTATATAGATACGAAACCTTAATAATGTAAGTTTTAAACTTTTGATCGATTTTTTCCATGATATATCATGCCGCTTCTTTACAAAATATATTTAATTATCCCTGTTAAAAACTGAAGTATTTTCCATGATTTAAGGTTACATCAGAGAGTTATGGAAAATAAAAATAATATCGATCTGGTTTAAAACGGCTTAACAAAGAAATCAAGCAATTTGGAAATGAATTAAAAGAATTATTACATTAATTTTTATATTTTATTAGAGTATATATTAAGAAAAAGAATACTTTGACTCGGGAGTCTACGTTTGACTGCAACCAGCTACAACAAAATTCAATGAAACTAACACAACCACAGAATCCTTCGCCCAGTCGAACGGAGAAAAATATTTGTTTGTAAATTGTTAACAATTTCATTAAGAATTTCTTATATATTAAATTTAATATTTAAAGCCTGGAATTTTCATAAAAATTCGCAAATTTGGAGGTCGGTTGCGACGCTTAATTGTATAGCAAATGTTATAGTGACTTCGTTTCTGCAGGCACATTTCTAGAATGCTGCTTGCACGTTCAAATAAAAAATAAAGTGCAGTCAACCCGATCACGTGAACGAAGTTCTAAGTCGTGCTAATCGCGAAATTCCACGTAGAAGTCATCCAAGTATACCTGGAGTTCGACTAATACTGTTCAAAGGCAAAAATAACCATCGCGGTCGTCCGAGTATCCCTATGTATATCGAGTTATGGAAAGTTAAGATTGTTGCTGAATGGTTGTTTATCTAATTTAATTTTTAATATATCATGAATTTACTCACAGTTTTAAATAAACTTTTCCAAGTACTTTTTAAAGCAACGTATATTTTAATTTATTGAATAATTTTTTAACATTAAGATACATATATCAGGAAATTAAGGTAATGCGCTTAAGTTACTTGTAACGTTCATCAATGTAGGTTGGCGCAGGATCAGCGAGAAAAGATGATCAATTCCCAGATGTGCAAAGATATTATAAAAGAAAAAATATCGAACAATATATATAATTAAAACTAACGTGCTTTAATTGTTAATTTTATAAACGCATCACAAGTACCTCGTATCAACGATCCAATAATTGCTGTGCAATAACTATAGCTTTACATATGCTTGAAGGGAAAGAAGACCCAAAGGGAAGATTCATTAAAATTCAGAATTACATAATTTGTTACAGATCATATTCGACCATGTAGATGAATCAGCAGTTATATATTTTTGATCGGGTAGCCATGATAGCTATATTGGCAAAGACAACATCCACCGCGTAAGCATGAGTGTACAGATCATTCACTGTTCACATGGACAGAACTGATATTTTTGAATTAAAAAATAGGTGTTTATATGAGAAATATTCATTTAAATTTTGTACTATATTTTATAATTTCATAACATATTAAAAAATAGAATAAATGTGATATAATTGATTTCTTATATTTTTACTCAACGCACAATGTAAGAAAAATTAATTAAATAAAATTAATTTTTAAAATAGATTTTTTTTTATTAATTGCGATATTTGTGCTTTATTTAGAAATATAACTATCAACTTATCAGCCGTAAATGACTATTTCCTTATTGCATTTAATTTTTATAATTTTAATTCACTCTTTATGTTTGTTCATCGTTTCAATATCATAAAATAAATTAAATCCTAGAATTTTAACAGCATCAAGCTTTGGAATATAATATAAAAACTTTAATAAATATATTAACACTTCTAATAAAATGCTTAATTCTAAAGTACTTCCGGCTGGCCTTCATCAGTGTCTCTCGTTGGACTATATCGTCAGACGGCTAAAAAATCGTCAAATCGACAATAATCCCGATCCGTCGCTGAAACAAGTATGACGTACGATAGAATTACGATTCTCTGAAGAGGACGAGTAAGTATCGTCGAAGTAAAAAAAAAGAGATAGAGGAAGAGAGAGAGAGAGAGAGAGAGAGAGAGAGAGAGAGAGAGAGAGGAAGAGACAGATCGGAAGAGGGAGCCTTGCCCGAGTATCTGGATTCTTGAAGATGCAATTTCGGACGTGTGATACGATTCTTTTCGTACCTTGCATTTTTTTTTTGTTGCAGTCATCGGTGGACGAAAAATACAACGCGGCATTATCAGGCGACCGCGCTATATTGGCCGTCTAAGTCTCTACACCCTTGCTAGATAGATACCGGCAATAAGGCTGCATACCGCCGTTATCGAGATTCGTTATCGGCTCCTCCAAGGGACGCAGTGGTTTTCATAATCTAATCGTCGTTTGAGCGCTTGCGAATTGATATATCTTGACTGCCCCCTCTTCTAGTGTCAATCGCTAAGAAGTTTTTCTCATGCGTCGTACGTTATACATGCAACCCCATGGTGCGCGAGATTCGTAAGAAATAACAGTGGAATATACGGGAATAGATATGCACACATGTGGACGCTCTTGCGTGAGTGTGCGCGCGCGCGCGCACGTGGTACTTGCGTCCGTGTGTGCATATATATATATATATATATATATATATATATATATATATATATATATACATATATATAGAAGGAGAGAGTGTTTGGCTTATTAAACATCGCCAATGAAGCAGTAGCTGGTAGTGGTTATATGTATCCGATTCGGTAATATATTCAGAGAGATAAAAATATTTTAAAAATTAATTTTTACTCAAAACGTAGCGTTAAATTCAAATATTCGTTTCCTCTTGTTTTAATTTATAATAATTGTTGTGTAAACGAAAATGTAAAAAAAAAATATATGTTTTTCCGCAATTTATTTTTCCAGAAAATAACGCAGTAAGCTCTGGCTAACGGATTCCTTCCGATTCTTTCCCTAAATAGCCTGATGGTTTATTTTCTAGTTGCTATTTTCTTAAAAAAACACCCACTGTAATTTTTAATTTCGAAGAAAACGGTTTTTCGTTAAACTTTTCTTTACTTAATTCTTTACCGTTACGGAAATCCAATAATCGACAATAAATTATTTAGGTGAAAGTTTAATAAATATATATAGTGTACAATTCACTCTTTATCGCTCTTTATATTTTTGTCAGAAATAACGCGGTTCAGTGATTTTTACGGTCTACTTTGCCGGAAAGGCTAAAGAAATCACTAATATTCGAGAAATAAACTGATTCACACCGGTGAGAAAATCTTATGTCTCAAGTCCTCTTTACCATTGAGATGGTACTGTGGAAATATTATTTTATGTATACGTTTATATTCTCGTTTATAATAAATTCTGCATTACTTTAAGAACGTTTAAATTTTTTAAACATTTTTTTTCATCCCAGATTGAAGAAATATTTATGGAGAAAATATATTTAAAATGCATACTTTAAGATAATACAACCAATAAAGATCCACTTTTTCGATAGAATTATTAAGGATGGAAAAATCTAAAACTAAGTGTAATTTATCAAAAAATTGGTTTAAATTAAATTATCAAGCCGTTTAGAATGTCTTGTTATAAAACTAAAAACACAATGTTTATTGAAGTTTATGTAATATTCTTTATATAATATTCTTGATTTAAATAATCAGAATTGTTTACTTTACACGAAATCAGGAAACACTAATGATAAACTCATGAATGTAAAGACAATGAACAATATTTTGCGTATACGTAATGAAAAATACATAAAGTATAGTAATAATACAATTTGTGTCGCTATTGTTCACTGCTCAGCGACCCCGCATGAAGTGAAGAACACGCATAGTTCTTCTCTGCTCCGAGCAACGGCTCCAGATCGGGTACAATGAAGTCTGGTGTCAGGTAGCCGTCCTTTTTACCTGTTTATTAATCCGCTGCCAGATTTGTGTTCTATTTGCCTGTATATATGCATGTCGTTGCCACAATAGCATTTTCACAACAGAATGACTACAAAAACAAAAAAAAGAAAAAAAAGCGAAATCGGATTATTTAACGAAGTTCTGATTCCTGAAAATGTATAAAAAAATTTTTTTTGCCAATTATAAAATAGTAGGAGTATACGAACATCGGAGCATAAGCATACGTGCACTAGTCTCCAAGTGCACAGATTCCTGAATATTTCATATTTGGACGGGGAAAGAATTGCAGAAACTTACGAATTAAAATTAATGCGTTAATAAAGTCAATATTTTATGAAAGGGGAAAGCATTAATGCTGCAGTTGTTATTTCGCTGCGATAGCTAAACAAGCTTATTCGCATTATAATGTTCTATTTAATATGAAAATCTATATAAACACCCACGAGTGGAGCCATACTCACAGATGCGGCCTTCTTGAGAAAGCCACCTTAAATACGCTCATCTTCCCAAGAATAACATCTAAAATACGCCGTCTTACGAAAATATATATATATATATAATAGATTGTGCATATGCATAATGAAACTCGGTCTGGTACAAAATCCTTACAGCAGCAATAATAATATACCTATACCTTATTTGCAAGAACTGCCCGAATGGTTGCTCTCGTTCGGGCGCTGCGCGCATACGCACTCAAAAGTTCCGCGAAAAGAGACCGCGCGCGGGAGGGGGGAGAGGGAGAGTGAGAGAGAGAGAGAGAGAGAGAGAGAGAGAGAGAGAGAGAGAGAGTCGGAATCATTTACGGTCTCGTTCTCGCGAGCGGTTTGGCCGAAGGCCATCGCCTCAACCGCCCGATCGCGCGCTCGCTCGCCCGTCCCCGTCGGATGCGGGCGCGCTAGCCAGACCGCTTGGCGACGACTTGTTTGCCGCAAGCGGTCCAATTATTTGCGCGATCACCTCATCGATGCGTATACGAACGGGATGTATGCATATGCGCTAAACGCACATGCATGCATATATATATATATATATATATGTGTGTGTGCGTGTGTGCGCGCGCGCATGCGTGCGTGTGTGTTTCAACGTGCATATAGTATATGCTAGTGTAGTAAGGAGCAAAAGCGGACGGCAGTTTACGGTGTTTCGCCAATTCTGTCGAATGTTTGTACCCTGCTCAATTCGTTTGATTTTGCTTTAAATTCAGACGAATTTCATTTTTTTGGCGAAAATAATAACAACAATAATAATAATTACGTAGTTTGTGTTAAAATTTAGGATGATTTTTTAATAGTAAACGAAACTGTGAAGTAAAAAAAAAAAATAAAACGAAAACTGTACCAGTAAACGAAAGGCTATATTGGTATTAACCTCAGCATAGTCGTTCCGCGTAATTTCGAGTGTAATTCTATCGAAAGAAAAAATTGATTATTATTAATATTGTTAAACTGCCGAAAAACGCTGTACATACGATTCAGCTATAATCGAGGCCTATATGATTTTAACGCTAATGTCCTATTGTAAAAACAAAATATTGTATATATTCGTTAAAAAATCATTCTGGAAATTTAAAGCGACTTTTAGAAGATCCCCGAATATTGCAAATAATTTAAATGAAAAATTTCTATCACGCTTTTGTACAAAAGGTATAAAGATCGCGTTAAACATGTATTTTAGCATTTCGTTTGAACATCGCTTTAACCTCAGAATCAAAGCTTCGACGTGGTTTTTTCGGACATCGTCATGTAGATTATCAACGCCAGCGTGAAAACTAATTTACTTATCTCTCCTCGTTCGGGCGTAAATTATCTCGCGAGACAAATATGTCAACTTGCGCACCCAGTGATGAAATCAACACTAAAATACACTATTTTAATTATCTGTTTTTTTTAAATACGTTTTTATCTTCAATTCCTATTACATTAAAAAATTTTTTCCTTTTTTTTATTCTAATTGTCCAATACACATAGACGCCTGCAAAAACGTCGAGCCGATAGAGACTGAATGATGAATTTCGTAACGTCATTTTTAGCACTCAATCGAACAATTGAATGAAATACTTATACGATAACGTTACGCAATTCCAAGATATGGTAAATGAAGCAAGTATTCCAATATTTGACTTTCAGTTGTTCTCGTATCTACTTTCTAAGAATCTAAATATCATATTTCTATCAATTTATCGTATTTTTAATAAAGTATGAAAATGATTTATATTCAAAACAGTGATAACTCATCTAGTAACTTCGAGCGATTAAAAAAAGACTAAAGATTTGTTTCAAATAACTATTCAATTATATTATGTTTTCACTTAATTGTGATATATATATAAAAATATATATAATTTTTTCAGTTCAAAATCTTCCCTTTTTTTAATCTTCTACTTCTCTTCTTTTTTTCTCTTCTATATTGAATTCGCGAATTTTGTAAAGCACAACATGATTTGTTATAAACAACACTCGAATAAGCATTATATCGTCATTAAAATCAGCTGTAATGAGACTATGTGTATGGAAAATCAGAGATAATATACGAATCCATGCAAAAACTTAAATACTTAAAGATTATAAATACCAAACTGTACAAAAAGATGCTTCGAAATCTTTTAAAGTGTAGAGTTTAAACGAAATATCTTAATTTTCATAGATCACACGATGTAAAAATTGTATTGTTCTTGTTAAGAAGAATCTTAAGAAATCAGGAATTTTTGTAGTTTTAACATGGAGACAATTAAAGATACATTTATAGAAGAATTGAATTGTATAAGAAAGAGGTCTTTTTAAAAAAATATTATTTCTGAGGATATTCCATTTCGAAAAGAAGTAAAATTAGAAAATTTCATCCAAAAAACTGAGAAACAATATTTCAGAAGAAATTCAAGGATAAGTTTTTTTTATCAGTCTTATCTGAGTTTTAATGTTCATCATTTCCGGCTATTTACGCTCGCAAGCATTTTCTTTACAGTAAATAAAATTTAGTTTGTGCCTCATATCTTTGAATTCATTTTTCAGATCATGGGTGCTGTTCTGTGCGCGATATTCGTATATAGGTTATTCAGTTAGAAAATTCGACGATAGGGAGAGGCGGGGGGGGGGCATAGAAATATATCAGCCGCAGAAAAATATTGAAATGACGCCCTTGTAAATTGGATTTAAAAATGTTTTTTAAAAAATATTAAACATATTCGCATACAGATTATTTGCTACAGCTCGGCAACAGATAAAGCATTATCGATCATAAAGTAGTGCCATAGTAGAACTTTTCGTTAATTCTTTCCCCTGATCAAAGTCGATGCACCGTTCCCCCTTCGTATGAAATGTTTCTTCAATTCGAGAAAAAGTTTTAGTCACTGTGTTTTTAAACTCGAAAAATACATCTTCTAAATACGTATAATTTCGGTTCAGTTCTCGATTCTGTCGAAAAAGTCGAACACGAGGATTGTACGAGGACGACACAGTAGACAGTGGTGACACCGTTCGGGAAAAGAAGGAAACTTGTTTGAGATACCCAGAAAAATATAAATCTAAAAATTATACTCAGTAAATCTTAAGCTTGCTGTATAATTGCATCAAAATATATGTATGTGTATGTATGTGAATATATATATATATATATATATATATATATATATATATATATATATATATATACATGTATTAAGTATTAAAATAAGATTTTTAAATAAAATTTTCCTTTATTCATAAGAAAGGAAGTTCTGGAAAAATGCAACAAAAAATGTATTTTGAGAAAAAAATGATATTGTTGCAATAATGCGTACGTGAGAGCAGGCATAAATAGTACATATTTTTTAATAGTGAACAAATGAATCAAATATTATTAAAAACTAGGTCTTGAATCAAATACGACAGATTTTCATATACAAAAATTCAGCATCTATTTGGTCATTTAAATATGATTCATAAAAAAAAAATAAATTACTTCAATCGCATCGATAAAATAACTTAAAAGCGATTTATATTGCAAATAAAAATTTGATGGCATTGTTCTGCGATAAGATATGATAACGTTGGTGCTTTGCCTTGCACAAGTGGTCGTGCGTCTTTTACTAACTTCCTTACAAAAAGAATTTATTAAAAAGATTTAATTTGTCCTAGATGTAATATAATACCAATATGGACAAAGTATGCGTGCCCTAATATTCATAAATCCAGAGCTAATTTATACCGATAGGAGCATTAATATTTTAAATAAATGCTCAGATAATGAATTTTAAATCATTGAAAATATTATACAATAGTAGTTAATTTATCAAATGTATATAAATCTATTCGTATAATCGATAAAGATAATAGAAATTATATTCATATATAGGAGGACGATTGCTGGCATATTCTTCGAACTCACGTATGATTTAAACAGACTTAATGAAGAGTTTATGAAAATTCTGTACTTTCGATATATATATATATATATATATATATATATATATATATATATATATATATACATGTGAATATAAAAGAAATGATTATATAAAAATACCAATTTATTTTTTAGTTTGCACCGATAATTCAAAGTAATAAGGTATTCTATTTATGTAAATGTATTGTATATAAAAACATTGAATAGTTTAATAGTTAAAAATTAACTACAGCACAATTATAGATATACGGTTATCATAAAATATCTGCACATTATCTATATTATATTAGATTGCATAATTTTTTAAATGCATTATAATAATTAAAATAGCTATATTGGAACTTAACTGCATATATATGATTAAATTCATCTGGTTTAGCGACTATTTTAGCGTGCACGAATAAAATTGCAGTTATGCATTAACAGCGACAGGTTTATCTGAAATAACGCTGAACCAGTAGTCAATCCTATCATCATCCGATTAACTCTTATTCTCTTTTTCATTTTCGATCAAATTCTTAAGATTCTTTTTTTAAATCTACGATCTAACCTCCTGGTCTACGCGATTAGTCGTACAAACGATCATTGTCGTAATCGTCAATAAAATAAAGAAAAAAAAAAAAAGAAAAAGAAAAAAAAAGAACCGATGTTAATCGAAAATTTATCGTATTATCAACCCGCGGGACTTTCTTTCTCGTCGAAGGCGCCGGGGCCGCTATTAGGCGGCAGCCGCTCTGCCGTCGACGTCCCCGGGTGGTTTCATTGGAAGGAGGCCAGTCGCGCGTATTGTATATACACGCGCACACAATAATATAACGTCAGACTGCTTGGCGGCCTCTATCGGCACGCGCCGATCACGCGGCTCTGCCGGCGTGTTTTTTTCTCTCTCTCTCTCTCTCTCTCTCTCCTTACAATTCGTTTTCGTTATATATATATATATATATATATATATATATATATATATATATATATATATACACACGCCGCACCGACGCTAATCCGGCGATTCGCACCTATATGTAGATTTATGTTTCAGTGCGCGTTCCAGCGTGTTTCTGGTTGCGGGAGGGGGGGGGGCGGAAGGCGTAAAAACGCGCTGTTTTCTCTTCACGAGCTTCCGCAACGTCTTGACGTTGGAAAAACCGAGAAGCGTCGCTGCGTCGGCTGGCCGAATGGATCGTTGACGCGTTGTAATGCCGCCGCGGACGAGAATTATTAATTAATCAATAAAAATATATTTTCTTTTTTTTTTTAACGACTACCCGGACAAGTGCTGCGTTATAATACATACGTCGCGCGCGGAGCTGACTAGGTTTTTTTTTTCTTTAATTACGCTAGCGCGAGCTATTATTTTCAATAGAACGCGTAGACGCGAACGATATATTGTGAAAATCGAGAACCGAAAGGCGTGTACCGCGATTATATACAGGATTCAGCGAAATTCATTTGTTTTATATGTCAGAAAGAAATCTATATATATATATATATATATATATATATATATATATCCGCGGTTGTGAGCTATTTTTCCCACAAAGCGCGAGCGCGCGCTATCGTTGTATCGTCTGCTTTTCTGATCTATATAGATCCCCACATATGAATTGCAAAGCCTTTAACGAGAATTCTGGTTGTTTAAAAACTACAAGGATGTCGCTTTTTATAAAATAACTAAGGTGAAATAGCGTTTTTTATTTATAAGTTAATAAAATATATTAAAACAAAAACTGCAGCGTATGCTCAATATTTTAGATCATTAGAGTTTATAACAATTATATGTATGTATATATATATATATATATATATATATATATATATATATATATATATATAGTAAAATTATAGATGCAACTCTAGTTCTTTAAAGGGTATTATTATTATTATTATTATTATTGTTGTTGGTGTTGTTGTTGTTATTGAATTTTTATTAAATATAGTAGATGGAATGTTAAAATAAAGATACACGAAATAATCTTTTAACATGAACTTTATTTCAAACGAGGAAAGAAAAGACGTCTGTTCAAAGGAAAGGACGACGCAAGACTCACTACAGTGCTCGATAAGGAAAACTCTGCGAGCCCTTGTGAGAAGCATAAACCTATAAAAAAACTTCAGGCATCTAAAGAATAAATTCAGATCGCAATAATACCAAGTAGACACATCTGTTTACATACCTTTTACGATACTGTCCAATATTTAGTTTTAAGTATTTTCTGCTTTATTATTTTATAGAAGGTTAAAATAATCTAACAATTATTATTATTATTATTATTATTATTATTATTATTATTATTATTATTATTATTATTATTATTATTATTATTATTATTATTATTATTATTATTATTATTATTATTATTATTATTATTAATGCGGCAGTAAAAGCGCTGAGTGTGTGAAAATCGAACGAATGAAAAGTACACGAGGGTTTCACCTGATAATTTAAAAAAAAATGCGTTTCACGTATTTCTAGGCGAATATTACATTCTCTTTAATAACTCAATATGCTGTAGAAAAGATAGAACGACGTTTAAAATAAACAACTGAAACGCTTACGATAGCCTAAGATTAACGTACTTTTACACTTTTTCACGACTTTTTGTGCTCGTTCACTCGTCCATGGGTATATAGATGCGTATATACGAGCACGTGGAGCTCTCTCAACTCCTATAACTATATAGCACAAGATCGTAGACGGGCTAATTGCTTTTACAATTTATTTTCACATTAAGAGCTGAGCGCGGCTTAAAAATATAAAAGCTTTACCGATTGGTATATATATATATATATTCTCGCTTTCTTGTCCGGCAAGTGTATGCGCATATAGTGTGCACGCGCAATGCATGCGGTGCGAATTAAATCGCCCCGCGAGCAAAGTCTGCCAATAAAAACCGTCCGGACGAATTATTTTTAAGCGCTTCGCCGAAAATTGCCTCCCTCCGAAGTCGCGATCGGACCGCGCTATGCCAAATGTGCACAAAGGATCGCCGCGCGCAAGGAAGCTAAATCTCTGCCGCCCTCCCTCTCTCCCTCTTCACTCTTCCCTTCTCTTTATTTAGTCGGTATTGCTTAAACTCCCCGTATGTAATGGAGCGGGGGGGGGGCTGTTGCACTGTGTATTTTGTAGTTGTTTTTTTTTTTTTTTATACATCAGCTCTGTCTCTATAGAACGCGAGCGCGATGTCGCGCTTCCGAGAAAGAAGCCGGGTGCGCGAAATTGGCCGGCGTCCAGGCTTTGACGCTCGGGGAAATTTTAGTGAGTCGCGCGTGCGCACCGAGCGTATACAACCTGGATCCCGGCATTTTCGGCGGGAGCGTTGATCTCGGCGACTGGACAATTTTGGCTGGAAATTGTAATCGAAACGGTGGATTGGTTTATTATTGGATTTATGTGCGAACCGTCGTTCATTCTTCTAGAAGGGTTGATCAATACGCTGCCCCCGTCCCCATCTTCTCGCTAACTTTCGGGAGTAACGGATTCAGGGGTAATTTTAGATTTTTAAGAACAGTTTCACTTTTGGCAACAAAGAAGTTAGTATAGGTACTGTCGTAACTTTCCGCACGTTTCTTAGAACTCTTAGTTTACAACGCAATACGAGTATTTAATTCTTTCTTTTGAAATTCATAACATAAATAAGAAATAATATTTTATAAGATTGTTTTTTGTTTTTTTTTTTCAACTCAACAGATTTTTCAAAAACTACTGTTCGTGTTATAGTAAGGATGCGCAACAATATTCTATAAGAATCTTTATGATCATCCTTGAGAATTGATAAAAAATACTGCAAGAATAGCAATGCACTGAGCCCTATTAGTAAACAATTTGATCCATCCGGTGTATAATTTTTCCAAGGTTTGATTAAAAATTGTATAATATATTGTAACAGATCAATATGTGTATTATACACATTGTTATATCTGCCTTAAGTGCTATTGTATGTTTCGAGTGATGTTGCGCTGCTTGATTGGTTATCGCTACAGTGACGGCTGGGAGAGACGCGAGTTTTGTAAAACCGTGAATTTGATTTTGGTATGACCGACAAATCTTAACTCGATAAATCGTAACTCAATTTTATTCGGTGATATCCGTTTAAAGAGTTCGTTATAGATCTGATTAACACGAAGCGACGACTTAGCTTGCTAAAACCTTCTATTGCCAAATCTCTTATTTGCTTCTCCAAACGTCATTTTCATCTGAATCAGACGAAACAATGTTTGCTAAAAACAATTGAAGTTATATTCACTGGCATAGTCCATTAAAGTAAATTAAAAACGATAATAGTTTCACTTATTTTGCGGAAATTTGCAATAAAAGTACAGCTGCTAAATAGATATAGACTCTATAAGGTCTGACTGCAAAGTAATTCTTGTATAAGAATAGTACTTATTTTTAGCCAAACTATACAGATATATAACGCGAAAGGAGGCATAACATAGCGAACCGAGTTGAGAGCACGCCATTGTCTTGAAGAAAGTAACTAGTGTCGTAACTACGTTGTTTAAATTGAATGCAAATAGAATATGCCCGCATCATTACAGAAATAAAAAACAAGAGACAGAAAGAAAGAAAGAAATCGAAATGCTCAACTGTATTATGCGATCCAACTTGCTATACGAATTATATTTATTTAATGAAAAATAAGTAATGACGTTCGATATAGACATAAGAAAAAATATCCGACTATTGCTCATTGATGTTTGCCGTCAATACACATCTGTGAAGAAAAGTCGCACCTTCGTTCCTAGCTTAATATACTATTAATTTGATTAATTTTTTGTAGATTTTAAAAGATTAGGTTTCACATGTTGGATTGGCTAATAGAGTCAACTCACCTATAATGCTTGTATGCAACTCGACTGATCTCTTATAGATAGTCAAAAGAAGGACAGAATAAGTTAGCAAGAAATTCTGCTTCAGCTTGCTCAGTTATTAAAATACTTGTAAATATTAAGTGTCATAAAGAGCCGTATTTACATCAATTTGAATATTAGGGAGAGGCTATCCAAGGTTTAAAATTTCATTGATGTTCTAACATCTTTAAAGAAGAATACAAGAAGAAAAAATATGAAAATTTTCGAAAAATCTACACAGAATGCACAGTAAAGATAAGAGATCCGTGTTAAAAAAACTACATCCGGTCCCTCAAATCTCTCTTCCACTATATAAAACAAACTAAGAACGAGATAAAGAGAGAACAAAGATGAAAAAGGACATGATCTAGAAGGCAAGACTGGTAAACACCAGTCCACACAAATAGTGATCAGCTAATTAAAAAGAAGTTGAAGTGATTACTTTGATCGTTTAACTTTACTGTGATGACAAGACTGATATTATAACCATCAGCGAATAGTAGTGTAAGAAAATGGAGTTGGGTTCGTATGCAGGTGGTCATCACGTGGCAAGTCATACTTGATGACCTGGAACATATTGGTAGAAAAATGACGAACGAAGAATTCTGGACTAAGTATAATGGTTCCTAGTATCTAGACTAGAGCTAGTTATTTTAAATACCATCTTGACTTCTATAGAATACTAGATATTATTTTTGCTACTGATTGTCTGATCTCGATAGTTGAAGATTGTCGGATGATTATAGGATAATCATCGAATATTATAAGAATCAATAGAGATAAATTCTGGGAGGCGTCTAAACTTGGTCAGTGAAGTCTTTTTGATACCTATTTTAAATAGTCAATCGATTGTTAAACATACTAAGAGACTATTGCGAGTGCTACCTTGCACAATCTTCGTCAGGATTGCGAAGAATGGGTTTCGGGAAAAGCAGTTTTTAATAACAGATGTCCTGTTAGTGAACATAATAGATAACTAAATTAAGACGAAAGTATCTGCGCCTTCGGGCACTGACACAGAGAGTCAGGGAGCACAATAATATCATAGCCGTGAGGAATGCCGAATACAAGCTATCCAAAAAAGCTCTTCGTGGGCTAATCGAGGCTAGGATACACTGGAGGTCGCTGAGCATCTCTGAGCAGGAATTCATAGGAATCAGGATACATAGTAGTTGTTGTCAAACTAATAGCATACAGAAACGTGAGTATCTTTAATTACACCATTCTGTAGTAAATCATAAGCACTTTTATCCTTACGCATCCTCATATATTCGATCCTGCACTGCTGTAAACAAAAATAAATGTCTCCTTGATTAACAAGAAGTAGTAAGTAAGAGCTATTAACAATTTATATAAAGCAAAGAAATTCATTCTAAATATCGTATGTATTGTATCATTATAAATGTAAGACTTGTTTTCTATAAAGATAAGAAATTTAAACGTAAATGGTTTTAAAAAAATGATAAAATTCACTTTTGCTCATTACTTTAATTTATTAAAAACTTTCATTTTTCTGAGTTTTTAGGAACTGAAACCCCGTTAGAATAATTTCGTCGGCAAATGGAAGGCAATGAAATATATACATAAAACATTACACTCACTATACGGTTATATTATATTTATTTTTATTCAATCTTCTATTAAAGCATGTTTAACAACGAGAGTTTGATACTTATTGTTTATTAAATAAGTAATATATATCTCATAATAAAAAGTAGCAAGCTACACAATGATTATATGAAATTATAGATACATGATGGATATTCTTATTTAATGATATTAAAAAATATATTGGTATTTTTTGAAAATATTATAATAACACTTTCGGGAACAAAAGTTTATTTTCAATCAGTCCAGTTGAATTTAATTCTCTTTGCTTAGTATATCATCTTAGTATATAATAGTATATCATCTTAGTATATAAAAAATCGTTTATGTAAGAGTAGTGCTGCTCTGTTTGTAACATCATGTTATCGTAAATATTGTCAAGTATTTATGTCTTTTTAAATGTATTTTTCATTTACGTCAAGCATATAAAGATAAAAATGAATAAATTCATCGATTGCTTTCTCGTTCATCAGTCTCTTTCTATTAAACTCCGCGATAACATCATCGTTTATATTAATATCTGTGAGGAACAGAATATTTCATGTTTTTTTTTTTATTTCAGGCTGGGGTCACGAGTTCCTCATTTTTACACACAAACGCTGCATTATTTCACAAATAACGTACAAAAATCCAAAGATAGGACGGCCGAGCGCACGGAATTATCGAGCGATTTGTATGAAATTTAACTTTGAATAGCAACGAGATTAGTTTATCAGTGAAAAATTTTATACGCTAATTTATGAATTTGTTTACGTATTCTCTTTAAGTGTTAAATATAGCTTGAATTTTATATGGATCAAACTAAATATATATTTAATTCGTTAAATTGTCTCGTGATTTAAAATGATTTTTTAAAAAACAAATAGTGCTTACACAAATAAATGTGAAATAGAGAGGTCTTAAGAGGACGCAAATATTCGATCCAAACATTACAGCGTCGATACATCAATGAAAAAATTATTCGCACTGATGGACTAAGGCCATAAATCTACGTTAGCACCATAGTTGCTGCCTTACACGCAGAGTCTCCTTTAGGCGATCCAGGTCGTTTCAGCCAAAGCGATGCCAGTGTTTATGTCTCAGTAGAGTACTGGTAGCCCCCCCCCCTCCCAACCCCATAGTGCTGAATGTCTAAAGATCGATCTCTCTTTATTGAGGAGTCCGTATTTTCATTGTAGTTTAGTTTAGATCAATCGCTTAATCATGTTTTCAATTATATTTGAACAGTGTTTCAAAGGATAAAATCTTTTTAATGTTTATACTAACATATATTGTTTTTGTCGTATTTTTGACATACTTTGACGAATTCTGTGATTTTTCATCTTATTTATAACATTGGCTTTTCACCCAACGGTATTGACTTTTAGTATATTTTAAAAATTTAGCAAAATTATTGATTGTTCTGTAAATATTTTAGAAATCAGAATGTAAGTATTTAATTCACTACGAACGTAGAAAAGCTTGCGTCTTTTAAACATTTTTTATACTTTTTCTTATATTTTTTATATTTTTTATACTTTATATTCTATCCAATTTTTACACGGAGTTCAATATTTTGAAATCTTAACGTATTGAGGAGGTTCGTTTCACAACGATGCAAGTCAAAGATTATAAAAAAATTAGATCAATCATCGTAACGCTTATGTATATAATATAAATGATTGTTTTAATATTAGTATTGAATGTTTAATAATTACTATTTGTATTTGAAATGCACGAGTAGATGGATAATTTTGATACAAATCATAAAAACAAGAATTTTTTAAAATAAGATATAAGTATTTCTCAACTGATCTCCTGCAGCTTGAAAGATTTTAGTTTTTTTTTTATATTTTGTTGAGAAAAATAACTTTTATCGAAAATTTAAGCGTAAACTCGTTTACAGAATAAAAAATAACCTCTTAATTCGTTGTAAATTTTTTCCCCCCAGAATCCATAACTTTATGATGATGTAAATACCGAATAAAGGGTGGCCGTCACTTTTTCCGCGTTTCAAACTTTTTTTTTTATACTCGGGAACACTCTCCACCTGCACCAACTCTCTCAATTACTGTGGCTCACTTACATTCTTTTTTTTTCCCTGTCTTCCATACGATATAAGAGCCCGTGCATGAGTCATCCAAAAAGTCTACCTGCTGAACAGTTACGGAAGAAACGCAAACACCGAAGGTGTCAGGGGTGTGCGGGATACCCTTTCCTTTTTTGCATATGGGAGAAGGATATATACATATAATATATGTTGAATATAAAATTTATAAGAAATTCTCAGATGAAAATGTTTGTAAACTGTAATGTTTAACAATGGTACTCGACTTATTTATGTAGAGTATTCAAGTAAAATATCGTATGAAACTATGAAATGTGTGTGTTCTGCACTTAGAGCGATAGAAATAACAACAGAATAGTTAGAAAATTATCAGAATCAATAAATTAAAAAAAAAAAAAAAAACTAAGCTAACGAATTTCTGAAAAATTGTCCATTGATATTTATGCTAATGCCGAGTGTCTCGATATAAAAAATTGATTTAGAGAGCGCTGCTCTCCAAGAATGCGCAAAATTATCTTTTGCAATGCTTGACACATCTGTAATTGCACTTACAATATGAACGATTGAGAAACAAGATGTGACCACACGCACAAATCTATATTATATAAAATCTATACTGTATCAATCGAATGTACAGTGAAAATTATACTTATAAGATATTTATTATATAAATAGGCCAATATGTATGTACTTTGCAGCTAAAGGTATTGTTTATTTAATCGACATTACTACGCAAATGGCGCATTAACGCATAACGTCACGCCGCGTCTTGCGAGACAGAGAAAAACCGTAGCGCTTGACGACAATGAAAATAATCTTTTCGAAGTACTTTCTTTTCGAACCTTTTTTTTTAGAATTCTGCGTCACCGTTCATAGGCTTTACTTCGATTTTGTGCGGATTGGACACTTGGATTTTTTTTCAATTTCGAAAATAATTATTTTGTTTTTTTTTTTTAACGAAATTTTCCCTCTCGATTCGTTTCACACCAAGTGTTATTCGTCAAAATGCCAATAAGTTAGCCGATCAACCGCTTATAGCATTATATTGTATTTTAATTCGTATAAAAAAAGAAACTTGTTATGTGTAAACATTTAGATTTCTGTCTTATAGGATAGCAATTTAACTCATTGATTAGTTGGTTTGATTATTATATTTTTTTCTTCGAAAAGGCTGTGCCTTTTGAAATTATTTTATCAATTTGAAGATGCTTAAAACCTTCGATTTCCATAAATCGTCGGAGCTAATATAGGCATTGAAGTGTCCGCACGGGACTGAAACGTAAAAATAATCTGCCATCCGGACACTTTAATAATTTCTATTATGTTTAACTATCTCCCGGCGCTGCGTCCCACGCTCGTTAAAGTCGGGATTTATTCGATTATCGCATGACTGACCGCGGCAGCGATCGCCAAACTCTCCTGCGGTTTCGTGAAACAGCTTGTCTATATATAGAAACCAAAGGAGAAAAGGGGGGAAAAAAGGAGAGAGAAAAACACGCCGACAATAGAATCCGAACAACGTCGATCTCAAAACATATTCATCGGCTCTTGAGAAACGCCGCGCGCCCGAGGAGAAATGCCTCACACGTTACACATTCGTATAGCACAATTAATATATATATATCAATAACAGTTCGATTGACGCAATTTCAGAGGTTATCATCGGACTATTATAAATGTGGACGGGTGCCGGCCGGGGCCACGTCTACCGTGGATCCTATTATAATATATATATATATATATATATATATATATATATATATATATATATATATACACACACCTATATCATATCCAGCGATGGTTTTTTTCTCAGCTCTTAATAATCGGATGCGAAATGACGCACGCGCTTCGCCTAGATAACAAATAAAGCGCCCCGGAGGCTGCGGGAGAAGAATTATACATACATATGTAATTATTCATCAGCCATTATCAAACTAACTTATACATACATACATACATACATACTTACATGCATACATATATATATATAGAGAGAGAGGGAGGGAGAGAGAGGGAGAGAGAGAGAGAGTGGAGATCGGTCGAGATATATATAATTATTTACATATATATGTGGAGTTGAGAAAGAAATGGTAATGATATACTTGGTGAGTTGTATTTCTATAAACGGTGTACGGGGGGGAGGGGGAGGAGAGACGTGTGCGCGCGCGCGACTGGGTCAAATAAGAGAAAAACAACGGCGGTAGGGGAGAGGCAAAAATGCGCAACTCCCCGATAACGAGGCTTCTATATATTGATATAATCACGCGGCGCATCGCATCCGGGACGTTTTTTTATATATATAAGTATGCATGCATAACGCGCGCGCGCGCGCGCAGATACATATACGCGCGCTCGCTCGCGTTTTTCTATTCCACATCTGTGCGGCAGACCGCGGGCCTTTGTAATAGACGTCAATGCGCGCGCGAGGTTATCGAACCTCTCGCGCGGACCTCCCGCGATAAGCGCGCGGCGCAGCATCTTTTGTTATAGCAACCGCGGCTGAGTGCATCAGTATTTAAATTCTTCCTTATATATATATATATATATATATATATATATATATATATATATAAATGTTGTATTATGCAATGGGGGCCGATGAGCGAGTCTATCGCAGCTTGTTTTTTGTTTGTTTGTTTTTTTTATTAATAATATTCGTTTATTATACTTACGTATTATATACGATGATTTTTCGTAACGAGCATCAAAGACGCGCGTATTTTATTACCGTAGCCTGCTGTAGCGGAGCTTGCGAAAACTTCGATCGCCGCTGTAAGACGACAACGCTCTCGTAATTATGCTCATTCGGTCGGCGACTGAATCTATCGAGGGGCTACACTCGCTTCAAATTGAGAGCCGCGGGAATTTTTTTAAAATTTACTTTTTGAAATTTCAGTTTTTTTTTTTTTTTTTTTTTATTATTAAATCGACATTATCTTGGAAATTGCGCATGGGATGAAAAAAATATCAAGAGTAACTTTCGATTTATCGCGAAATTTTTCATGAGAATGAAGTATTTCCGAAACCAAGAAGTTAATATTTGCTCATTGGCTCTCAATGGTTCTCTTCGGCTCTCGTCGGGCTCTCGCCGGTTCTCTTTGGTTCTCTTTGGCTCTCACTGAGCTCTAACTGGCTCTCTTTGATTTTCAATCCGGTTCTCTTGTTCTCTTTAGAAGTGAGTAGCCCCTCGGAATTTACGATGTCGTCGTCTTCCTCCCCCCCCCTCCCACCCACCCGCGCATTCGATTCGTTTGAATTTAACAGGCTTCGAAGACACATATGTGTGTGCATACGCATGCATATATTATACCCGCTCATGTAGGCTCTAATTATTTTTTATTAACGCGCTGTATGAAAAAATTATAGAGCGAATTCTGCAGGCCACCGCTTTTATTACTTCATCTTCCGCAGCTTATGTACAGACTGCAATGAGGAAGCTTCGGGTAGCTTTTTGAAATTTTACTGTTCAACACCGCGCGCTTTTCATAATAACTCCTATAATTTTCTTTTTGATTAGAATCTTTAAAAGAGCATTTCAGAACTTCTCTTTATGACAAACAAAAAATCTTTCTTAAACAGATTTATGGCTGATTGACGATATTATGCTTTTGATATTCTAACATATTAACATTATAAGGCTTCGTTCGGCTATTAATATGTCTGTATGTGTATGTGCGTGTATCTGTGTAGATGATTTACAAATTCAATTTGCAGATTGCAGAATTTGGACCGTTACGCACTTCACGTGCTTTTATTATATTGCGCTCAGACCGTGACACAGACATTTGAACGATTGTAGAATAGAATTCAAGAAATAAAGTTTTTCTGTTACACCGCGCTATTTATCGACACGAATAAATTTTACGCTTAATACGAGTATTTTCCACCGTGATCGTTATCGACGCGGACTTCCGAGTAAGGCCTCGGCAACCAATTCATTTCAATCCTCTTCTTTAGATTTTTCCACATAGGTCAAAATTTGTGTTTTGTAGAATCATTTGGAAGTTTACTTGTAGAATATCATGTAATGTAATATTAATGTATATTATATATGGATTATCAACTGTCATTATTATTTACCACTCGCGAGAAAAGAATTGACTGGAATTGACAAATGGACATGTCCGCTTGTTTTCTATTAGAAATTTTTTTCACTAAAATCATTTTAGAAGAATATCAGAATCCTTGTTCAAAAAAACTTTAAAAGATTTCTAGAAAAACAAAAAAAGGTAAATTGACAATTTAAGTCAGCCATTTCCTTGTATGGAAAAGCATAGCAGTCAAATTATAATTACGTATTTTTAACTTTAAAATGCTTTAATTCAAGTCGGAGAGTTCGTTGTATATTTTCGAGAGTTTTCGAAAAACTACTTTTCAATAATTCGCGATGATGGCAGGTCATTCAAGAATCCTAGCAGACTCTAGCGTTAGATTTCATCTTCGCTGCATTCGCGACCAAATAACGTCTTATGACTGATTTTTGACCTTCGAGCGCTCGTCTGCAAGAAACAGCTAAGAAACAGTGAAGTTGAACGTACCGGTATCTTCTATTATTACACTTTTTTCGCGCTTAATAATGAAAATTTGGCCCCGATTAGCTTTTCTCGTTCTATAAATTTGCATCCATATATCAGCATAATTAAATATATTTTGCAACACTGTACAAAATGTTGGCTTGTGAAAACATATTGGTAGAATTACATAAGCCAAGCCCACATTTACGTTCCCAATACCATCGCTTTTCCAATCATCGAACTATAGTTATCATAAATAATTTGTCGCTTAGCCTTGAGCTCTTATTACGATCGTTTAGAAAAAAGCGGGAAAAAGTTCTTATATCTCCTTGATCATTCCCCATATTCGTATTTATGCTTAAATTTATTATATTATTTATTTAGGATGAATTATGATATATTTATTAAGCTCTTCAATGCTTGGTTCACAAAACAGTCGCAGGGGGGAAAATCCGATAATTAGGTGCCTCCTTCAGTGGTGAAACGTTGTTTTCCGCGAGGTTCGGATATCTGAGGAAACTTTTTTTAAAGCATGATCGTTCAAATAATTATAGATTATTTGCCGAAACAATATATTTTATTTTATTAAACTGATAGAATAAATAATATTGGATAAGAATTAGTTTGATAAAATGCAAACTTAATAAATATATTTATATCTAGTGATAAAATAGAGCGAAAACAATTTTTAATTTTGAATAGTCTGAAATAATAAATTAATACTATTATAATGTACGATATATCGCCGGATATAAGTAGAAGATGAAATATAATATTTATATAGCTGATCGTTTATTTTTAACGATTTCAATAGTGAATTATAAATTTGTAAGATTTGCGTTTTTCTTTAAAAAAAAACAAAAAAAAAAACAAAAAAAAAACAGCACTCACTATATTACAAGTAGGTGTGCTACTACAATTGCATGAGCCAACTTCGCCGTCGCTCGTGCGATGTAAACCAGTCGATATCGCAATCATCTCGGCAAATTCTCTAACGGTGAATCGACGATTTTCCAAAACACAATGTTCCATGTGGCTGCTTCATCGTTTTTATCAGTTGTTGACGTTTCTGAGCCGTCAGAGCGAGATTCGTCATTGGCATCTTCTCGGCCTTCTCGGAAAAAGCTCGTTCCGCTTGTAAACATTTTTTTTTTTTTTTCGTCACACAGAGTAGACTCACCGTAAGCCCACTGTCAGCAGTTTAAATGTTTTCGAGCGCTTTCGAGCCTGTTTTTCGAAAAAAAAAAAAAAACAAAACAAAACAAAACAAAAAAACATTCGACTCGTAAATTCGATCAATTTTTTTTTAGTTCAGATGCAATCGCCGAGCTCGCCGGATACTTGCTGCTTTAGTACTTCGAACACGGAAACAATAAATGATATATGTTGGCGGAGCAAACGTACATCACGTGTACGGGGGGACTCTGCATCTAAACATCCATGGCCGTCAATGGCAGTCACGCCTGCTCCGATAGTACGGCGTGTATGTTTTGTGCGTGGACCTGTTTTTTTAAATTAAAAACAAAGCGTTGATATTTCAAGTAATTATTTAAATTTGGTATTATATTCAATAATTCCATGGCATATTAAAAAACTTATTATAGAATAAATGCGACATAATTATTTTCATTATATTTTAATTAAACACACAATGTAATAAGGACAGAAATTAAGTAAAAATAATTTATAAAATAGTCTTATTTCTCTTATTAATTGCGACGCATGTACGGAATGTACTTTATTTAGAAACACAATTATCAGATCAGCCGTAAATAACCATTTTCTTATCGCATTTCATTTTTATTAATTCGCTCTGCTCTTCATGACTGCTTATTATATCAATTTCACAATAGACATTTTAGCAGCTTCGGATGTTGGAATGCGACGAAAACATAAATTAGTATAAACATTTCTATAAAAAGTGAAATTCTTAACAATCATCTTCCCTTATAAAATCCTTGCGCTGGTGTGCAGAGAACTTCGTGTGGCTTATTTACAGTCTGACTCTGCTGTAGCATTTCTTATATGCTCCACAATGATGTATTTCGGCAATTTTTAGTTTTTTTTTTTTTTTTTTTTTGTTAAGAAATTCTTCAAGAAGTCCGAAATTTTACTAATCTGAGCAATTTTTTGGCGCACTACACTGAAGCCCCAATGAATGCCTATTTTTTAATTCTCCTCTCCGTCGCTACAGTACGGTAGCTTACGCTACCGCGTGTAAGTTAACAATAGCTGAAACTATAATCAGCTGTTTGGAAGTATTGTACTGATAGAAAAAAAAGAAAAGGACAGGACTGCAGGCCATATAATGTATTGAATTTTTATTAAATATAATAGGTGGAATGTTAAAAGAAAGATATACGAAATAATCTTTTAACATGAACTTTATTTCAAACGAGGAAAGAAAAGACGTCTGTTCAAAGGAAAGGACGACGCAAGACTCACTACAGTGCTCGATAAGGAAAACTCTGCGAGCCCTTGTGAGAAGCATAAAACCTATAGAAAAATATCAGGCATCTAAACAATAAACTCATATAACTCATTTGTCACGCAGGGCAGCAAAGACGCAGATCGTAATAAGACCCAGTGGACTCCTATGTTTACATCCTTTCACGATACCGTCAATATTTAGTTTCAAGTATTTTTTTGCTTTATTATTTATAGAAGGCTAAAATAATCTAACATAATATTTCGTGAAATAAAAATCAACATCTTACTTTGCGATCAGACCTTGTATAGTGATTATATTTTATTTTCTCCAATTCTACGTAATTTTAATGTACAGTTACATAAATTCGATTTAATTTATCTATTCGTTAAAATTTAATTTTTTTCAATTATCATGCAAACCCTGTCAATTTGAATATGCAAAGTACCTTTAGATAATCTGATTGGTCGGTAATATAAAAGGACGAATTAGAACCGCAAATGACATCTCAATCTAGAATAAAGATTCGGATATTCGAATACAGTATCCAATCAATACAGTCGCTGAGAAATTCGAATTTCGATAACCCAGCTCTTAAAGTACTGTACTGTTTTATATATAACGCGAAGGTTTTGATTTCATCTGATATTAGTTAAGATAAAATATATTTTTTATAAAGAATCTAATGAACAGTAATGAATAGCATAATAAACGATGTATTTTATTTATATTTATTATTGTTGTTATTATTACTATGTAGTACGTTGTTTTTTTTAAACAAATAATAAAACAAATAATAAAATTTAAATAAAACAAATCTAGTATTTAATATCGAGTCATTTTCCATATAATAGCATAACAAATATCTAAGCGGTATTTCATCTAAACGTCAAAATGAAACTATAATATTTGTCGTAAATCTGTGAATAAATTAAAATAAAAAATTTGTTTATTTCATTTGATCGAGAGCCATGTAATTCGCAGAATCCAAATATTTACAAGTATATATTTGTGTTTACGCATTTCAGATTCGAATCTGGAGATATCTCTGATAAAATTCGAATATACGACTTGGATAGATACCGGATGATTCGAATAGCGGAATCCGCCGCTCAGACCTAATTGACAACTCCATTGGGTATATATTATTTTGAAAAGTCGAATGATTATTAATTTTATTTTTTTTTATTTTTATTTATCCTTTGTGGATATTTATTGTGATCTCAAGCACGAAATATTTTTTTCCCTCTGTTTCACAGAATTCTCGTGGCGGATACATAGAATTTTATGCTCCCACCTGGTTGTACCTATTGCAAAATTATACGATTCGCTATATAATTCAAACCTTTTAATGTATATATATATATATATATATAACGTATATGTATCCGACAAAATCAGCGCAAAGAATGAAAGAAGAAGAAGTAGAAGCAAAAGAAAAGCTCCAACGCACGTACGATGACTCACCCCGAGCCGAGCGCATAACTGGAAGCCATTAAAGATGCTTTTTTGCTTCATTATATGCACACATCGGTTAAAGTCGCGTGTATATGCGAGCGCGCATCGATCTCGAGATCCCCTCCCCCGCTAGCCCCTCTTCCCTTCGCCCGCCAAACAGCGCCCTCGTCAATGTTCAAGTTCAGCGCGTCGCCGTGGCCGCGGCAGAATGCCCGAACAATGGTTTACGCGCATTAAGTTTTTTTTCTCCTTCCTCTTTTTCCCCTCTCTTTTTTTTTCTTTTTTTGTTTCAGCCACTGAAGCCATATTATAATATAAATCCTCTCACCTCTTCCATAGACGCGGATGTACAGTGTATGTTTATATATAAATATATACAAACGCATACGTTTAGTGACTCATCGCCGCGCTACGTTTATTATTACAAGTTGACTTTCGCGCGGCGGGTCGCGTAGTCGCTTAGAGGAGGGCTCTAGGCGCGCTTTATATATATATATATATATATATATATATATATATATATTTCGTCTTATTAATAGCGAATTTCTCTCGTCGCGCGCCTCGTCTATCTTTATAAAGCCGCGCTAATATGCGTGTATACACACGAGCGAAAAGAGCCGGTCGGCTGCGACTCGCCCGCGCATACTAGACGAATCGCACAGCGCTCGCCGTGAATCTGCGTGTTTGCCTTAGAGGCGCTCTGCAACCCGAGAATTTCGAGGAGGCGGCGAGGGCGGTGACGACGACGACGACGACGACGACGACGCCTTTTTTGGGGGGGTTGGGGGAGGGAGACGGGGGGGGCTAGGGCGACGGATCCGTTGCACCGCGGTTGTTTATGCACACCCGCGGTTATGGGGGTGGGGGGTGGGGTGGGGTGGGGGAAGTTATTTTTAAAGGAATATATTGCTCGATTTCGCTGATTTTGGGGGCGGACCGTCGGGAGTGTATATATATATATATAGATATATACAATGGTAGGTTCGCGTTCGTTACGTGCGCGTAATGCGCGATTTAAAAACAGCCGCCGGGGCAAACTGGAATGGGGGTTCGCCAGAATTATACGTATATGAACACACATATGCACGTTCTCGCGCGTGCTTTACGCATATATAATAGGACCGTTGGCGCTTATTTTACGCGTGTATACGAGGTAAAATTTATAGATACATTGAAAAACACTCTCGTGCCGAAGAGATAGCAAGGTATCAAACGGATTTCGCTGACTGGTAATCGCTGAAAATAGCTACTTCATAGATGTGGAAATATTTTCGTCTTTTACACACGAAACTGGGCCTGCTCTCGTAGCTGCGGCATTTAAGCCCACAACCTGGCCTAACCGGACAGGCGTAGAAGGCTTGTTAGCCAAGTAATTTAAGAAATATACGGCGATAAAACAATTATGTGTTCTTAATATTAATTAAAAATATTTTTACCGACATTGGTTTTAAGATTGGTTAGTTTACTATAATTTGTGAATATATATATATTACCAATTGCATAGCGAGGCAGGACGAGAGAGACTAATAAATAATGTCGAATTATGCTAATCGTCCGCGTGTAAAAGGTCGTTCAATTGTACACGAGCCAATTCTACAAAAGGGATGGCTTTATTGCTTCGGATATTGGCCGCAGGTGTGCACCTCGATTTATCGATCAAACTCTTTCAAATTGCTGCCGAATGGTATTTTGACGAATTCGTGGCATCGCAATGGGATTAAAGCCAGGGTATATCGAATTTATTGTGCAGATTTTAATGCAAACGCGACGACGACTCGAGTGTTTCAACAGCGAGAACAAAAATTAAAAATTACAGCGAGGACGTTAAATTTTTTGAGAATATGTTATTTGTCAAAATTTCGCAACGGATTACATATCGTATCGCGCGCATAATATCTAATCGAAAGCGGATGCGTTGAAAAGGATCGTTTTCGAGGGCAATCCATGCGCCAGTGCGCACGGGCGGTACTTTCAATAGAAAACGTGTTAGAAATTATTTTCAAATACAATGTAATTTAATGTCTGCTATAAACTTCCACTGAATATGCTGCTGTTATTTGGTAATAAATTTATATTAATACGGCTACCGTTTATACAATGATTCCGGAATGGATGTCTGTTTTACACGGCCGTTACTACTTTCTCATGCATATGTGATAGGCTTACAGACTGAATTGATATATATATATATATATATATATATATGAGAGAATGTTGAGAAAACAAACAAAGGTATACAGAGTTATAGAAATGTCGAAACAAACTCTACAGATAAATAAAGCACAACATAGAAGAGTGAAAGGCGAAAAAAGATGAGGGATTTTCAAAGTTGACAAAATTTTAATGCAAATTCTACGGTAAATATGCTTCTACGATCTTAACTGTCACTATTAAAGGCTCGGTCGGATTGTAAAAATTTTAAAATAACTATACAGTATATGATTGGATACTCGGTACAGATACGAAAACCGCGTCGATGCAGTGTAACGGTAAAAATGATAATAACTTGTTATTCGTACATATTCTTCATGATTATTATATTTATACAATTACGAATATATATATATATATATATATATATATATATATATATATATATATATATATATATTATTTTGAGCTATATAGCGAAGCAGTTGTTTAAAGTCGCGTAAACGTAACATAAAAACCTTCGAGCTTTTAAGCAGATGTATCATTGTGAAATTTATGGACAAATTTTGTAATGCTTCATCAACGTTAATGATATCAGTGTAGACACCGGCGGACATCTCGGACAAAATGTCAGATACCAATTTCCCGGTAAAACGAATTCATTTAAGATGGAAGAAAAAAAACACAACAAAAAAAAAACAAACAAATTGAATAAAAGTACATTGCTTGGCTAAAATTAACGCTTACGTCTCTCGTGCATTACAGTCCCCCTCCCCTTCGCCTGTTCCGTATGAATCAACGGCAACGGATAACACATTACTGCTAAACATTAAACTATTGTGACGTTTCTTTTATAGACTGTTTATTCTTCTTTACGATCGTTTCCAAGTGCGAATAAAAGAAATTCGTATAAATAAATGATAATTACAAATACTCTGGTGCTCTGAGTGATTAAGTTAAAAAATTTTGTCCTGTGGATTATTATATATATATATATTTTTTTTTTGTTTTTCCGAATGAAGTTACATCTTTGTTCGTACGATTTTAATTTACGATGTGAATTAACTTAATTAATAATTATAATAATGCACGTACACTCACATCGGTATTAATATAAAAGCAAAGGGAATTAAACAAGATGACGTTAGCGTATGGTTTACCTTGAGAAACGTTGCGTTTTACAAAACGGTATATACGTATACATACATACATACATACATATATATATATATATATATATATATATATATATATATATATATATATATAAATGAATGACAATTCGTAATGTGCAAATCGCAAGAAAAGACTTGATCTATTCGAAGAAAATTGTCGCTTGTTAAGTTTTAACCGAGTCGAATTATACTCGCCGAGATGCCAGGAGGAAATGGAGAACGCATTAATTAGATGCGAAGAAAAATGCCATTACATGGATTTTTTTTTCTTTTTTTGCTTCGCGGAGAAGTTATATATGACTTATGTAGAGATTCGTATAGATCATAAATATGTTACATACCCCGAGAGCTTCGAGCGAATACATAAATAATTCTGAAATTATTTAGCTTTAAGTATTTACGAATATAATTTATATATATCTAACTATATAATTAATAATAATCTTGACATTTATTTCGATTTAATATTAATAATAACGTAACGTTGCCAAGGCTGTCTTACACTAAAATTACAGTAAAAGTAAAGTTTCAAAACTACATAAACGTATAGATGTTTATTACTTTGATAAAAATCCAGGCATTGATTAACAAATCGAATTAAGTATATGATTATCTATATTATAGTTTATGGTATTTCCATTATATCCGTAAATTTTAAGGAGTATGAAAGAAATGTCTGTCGGTACATCGTAACGCCATAAAACATTATATATAAAAATGTGAAATGATCGGTAGCTTCTACAGATAATATTTTATGCCGACACATCTAATTTCATTATGAATGCAACGTTGTTTATATAAATATTTATTTCTACTAAATATTTAATTTACTTGGTTTACTGTGTTTTTTAACATTGTTCATTGAATTTAATTTTTCGAAGAAACAATATATATATATATTAATTTTGAATAAGACTGGAACCACTCCCATAATATCTATTTGGATTTTCTTTAATTACTGTAAAAAGCACAAAAGGTATAAACTTATGTCGACCATACCGTGTACGCGTAATTTATATGCACGTCTACATAATTTTTCAAATTAAAAAAATTTTCCATTTACATATATTCAAGTAGAATAAGAAATCAACAGACGGTTTTACTCGAAAATTCGTTTTATTCCATGCCTTTAAAATGGCAATTCTCTATTGTAACTGTACAATACACTGTACATTACACACAGCAATGATCTCTTCGCAGGAAACATATATAAAACTCCTAAACGGCTAAGGCGATGATCTCATATCTCTCAACGAGCAATATATATATATATACACAACATCACCAGATCGATTCAGTAATCCATTGTAATAAAGAGTTCATGCGCGTATTAGAATCGAGTCACCTCGTGGCCGCGTCGCGTGAACGTACAATTTTCCGCCGCCGCTACCGCTGATGCAAAAAAAAAAAAAAAAAAACGTGCCGAAGAATGAGAATTAGAAAGAGAAGGAACGTGAACGATAATAGACTACTGCTCCGCCGCGTCAGAGCTTCTGACGTTTCCGTCTGAAACGATCGGCAACGATGATATCACCGACGGATGAGGCCGCGCGCGGGAGCTCCGCCTCCTCCCCCCTTTCCCTCCGCCGCTCCTCACGCTCGTCGCGTGTGTAATATTTCATCAACGAATTGATAATCAATCGTTCCGCGGAGGCTTTTCGCGCACTCTTAGCGAAGGAAATGTTCCGCGCGCGCGCGAAATCCACGCGGGGGCGCGTCGAGCGTGTAGATTAGCGGGGGCATCGGGTCGGATAGATTGAAGCGGCGGCTTCGTCGTAAACGGCAATGGATAGAAGTTCGGGCGGAACCGTGGAAATTCATTCGTCGTTGGAGTCTGATGTGCGTTAAAGGAGTGTTTGACGTATGTGGCGAGGACTAGATGTAACGGAGGCACCGCATAATAATGCAACGATCTATCTTGTGTATATAATAAAGGGCCAGACTGATAAGGAAGCTCAACGCACGCTTTGTTGAGCAGATGTAATTACCTGGCGTACGAAAAGTTCGCCAAGAAAGTAATACTGGCAATAGATAGGGTAACGAATTTATACGAAATTCTAGAGAGGGTTATCTATAAATGGCAATTATACGAAGATGAGAAAATATAAATTTCTTTTCCAATTTAGACCAAATAACATGAACCAGCCGTATACGCTGAGCGAATGAAAACGTTAGCATTGCTTGAGTAACTTTGGTAAAATGCTTCTCGATCTCGTCACGTCAGCGTTACGAAGGACTCGCGTAGTTTTAATTTGAGTTTTCTGCTATAAGAACGGGCATTTGAAAACGTTATTTGTTAAACCTATTTCTATATATAGAAAGTCAAGTATGGTTTCTGTTTAGAATATTGTGTACTAAGAATACTAAATTATGGTATATATAAATGTCAAAATTTACTTACTGGCTCTCCTTCATGTTATTACTCTATTTCATTTATTATTATATATATTTATATAAAAAAATGGTGTATAGTCTACTACTACATTATTTACTGGAAACAATATTCTGGTAAATTTATTAAATTTATTTAAAATTTTATTTGTACAATTTTACTAGATATTTTCTTATTAGAATAGATTATGCTCAACCTTTTAAAATGTAACATTCATATTATCTACATATAATAAACTTAACTCATAAACGAAATTTTTAACTATTTTATAATTAGTGTTTAGAAATTCATACACGCATCGTTATCTAAATATTATATCATTATATTTACAAATCTATAAAATAATTTTTTTGGTTAGGTACTATTTATATCTATATTAGGTTAGTTATTATTTATTACTATGAGCAATACTGTTAAAACTACGCCACTCCTAACGTTGATTTTACGTTACCATCAGTTACCTTATTGCCACAGACTTATATATTAGACCGCGCGCTCAAACGGACGCTCCAAACTCCATATTGAAGGACAGAGATATGCCTGGAGTCGTGCTTTCTCTCTTGCTCCGGGGAAAGAGTAGGGAGGTAGCCCAACAATAATAATGGTATAGAGTATAGGAGAAACGTATATTTCTGCTGCGTATAATTCCACTGCTCCTGTTCCCCTACTTTCCTTTTGTCCCCACTTCCAGCTTGTAAGAGAGAGACAACACGCTTCCCTATATTACTCTCTCACTCTGATTTAGGTTTCAACTTTGTTCCCAGAGCGCTCAATCTAATATATAAGTTTATGCCTAAGTACACACGTATAGAATCTTATTAACTTTTTGGTTGGGGTAACATTTCCTTTCGCTCAGTGTACACTAATTATATAAAAAAGAAACTTGCAATATATATCTACTTATTTCAATTCATTAACTATTATCTTATCCAGCCTATACACTGGATAAGAAACTGGTCGATACATATATAAACGATAATAATTAAAAGAGGTGCAATAAACAGTAGTTCGGAACCGACTATAAACTGGACGTGCATCAAAAGTCGCAATGATGTACTGATCTGTAACAAGCAGAAACGATTTGAACTATTTGAAAGATATTCGGAGCACGACCGTCCGATGAAGCGAAAGCTACGCGCGGCCGGGTATTGCGTATGTAATTAAAACACAACTGAGCGACACTGTTTTTTGCGTGTGTATAAAGGAAAAGTTGGATGTACATTAATATAGGCATTTTAACGAACTACGAATTGTACAGTGGACCTCACAATGGACGATTCCTACTTATTACTCGTCATTCCATCTTCTCAATCTAGAATTATGATCCATACAGATTTAATTTCAATCTCAATATCTATATATACGTCCATTAAATTCTGCAGTTCGCAATTCGGATGATAACTACTATTGAAGCATGCGTCGCAAAAGCGATTTAAGACTTTGCAAAATATACATCGAGTTCATTTTAGTATATTTAAAAAAATTAAAAAATGTTAATTGTCATTTAATGAAAGTGAAGAGCTCTTTTCGAGGCGAATTGCCAATGACGCGTGAATGATGAATATTCCAATAAAATTTGATCACACTTTCGGTTTTACCCATTGGCACAATTACAATTGTTTTCAATTGTCATTATAAATTAATATCAAAATTCAATGTTGCTATACATAAATCTTCTTCTTTTACGATAGTCTGCAAAAGATCGTATTTTTATTAATTTATAAGTTTATTTAGATTATCGTATTTTTCTGACCATTCTTCTTATACTGCAACTTCTCCTATAACCTAAAAAATTTTTGTTTGTCAAAATGTACATCTTTGAAATTTTGTATGACTTAAAATCTATCGGGAGTGAAAAGTTATACTCTAAAAGTGACTTTTTGCTTTTTTCAATTATGTCTAAATTGGAGAATTTCCTAGATAATGAACGAGCGCTTTCCAAGGGTGGATATTCAAATTTGTATTTTATACAATAAACATCATTTACAAAAATATATAATTTTTTGTTATCCTCGCATCGTTAATTTAAATGATAATGAAAAAAAATTGAATAATATTTCATCAACTACTTCTTATAACAGTTATAATATAACCTTTATTGAACATGTATCTAGTACAAATTTTGGCAATATAGTTTGAGATTCATCTGGTCAGGCAAAAGGTAGCATCGATCAAATCCACTTCCTTTATAACTGAAATTAGATTTTATTATGTGATGCAGTTATAGGTATGCTCGGCAATCAATATATGTACTATTATAAAGGGTATAGTGAATTTGTGGTAGAGTGAAGTTTTAAATGTAAATCTAGGCGATTCTTTAGGATGCTCATAATTTCGTCAATTTTTGAGAATTAGTCTTTTAAGGAGTGAAATTTTCGCTCCCTAGACTTTTAAGAGCAGGAATGAAAGCGCGATACATTTTCTCTAGAATTAACATTGTAGACCATTACTTTATTGAATTTCTAAATTTCAGATAATTAACCAAGCATCTGTATTAAAATAAATTTGAATAACTGTTAAAAGGACAATAATTAACTATCGGATTAAAACCATTTTCAACGCAAATCCTATCCTATCGTATTGATTATAGCATTAATCATTCGGGCGATTATAAGACAACTGAACTTGACACGAGCGAGTATACCCTTCAACCACAACCCCGAGTAGCTTTCAATCTAAAATAAAACCAATCATACGTATTGCATCATTGGAACCCCCTAACTCATACTACGTCTCAATGAATTCGAATATATATATAGTGATACACACACGTGCGTCAACACAGAAGAGCCAAGTCAATCACAGCTCATTGATCGAATTTCTCATCAGCCCGCTTCTATTCCCTTAGGAGCAGAACAGGCGAGCTCAGGCGAGGGTACGTGTTATAAATATGGGACAATATTGTTATTGCATTCGTTGATGTTTAAAAATTGTTTATATTGTAGATTATTACACTAGCAGGCTCCAATCAGGGAAGGGTGCTAGGGATGGGGGAGGGGCTATCCCCATAAAGCGTCCTCGGTAACGAACGATTGTTTACCGATGGGCATCTGAGAAAATTCGAAAAATTTTTTAAAGCATCATCGTTCAAATCATTATAGATTATTTGCCAAAATAATGTATTTAGATTATATTAAATAGTTTTCTTGGGTCAGTTTTATTTTATTATCTCTTTTCAGCGTTGCATTTTATTCAATTCAATCCAAAGAACAATAATATTCGGTAAGAATTAGTTTGATGAAATGCAATCTTGATTAAGTAAAAACGATTTTTAATTTTGAATATTCATCTAACAACAGTTGGAAATAAAAAAATTAATATCAGTGTATGATATATCGCCAGATACGAGTAGAAGATGGAATAGAATGTAGTTAATCGACTATTTTAACGATTCCAATAATGAATTGCGAATGTTGAAAGATCGTTTTCCGTTTAGAAAAACAAAAACGTAGAACATTTATCGATCAACTATGTTAGATAGTCTTTTATCTCCTTTAACGACACTAGCTAATCGAACAAGATTTATGGAAATTCTTAGTTTTTAGTGATATAATTAATGAATTCGCTCGATTCGCTGACAGAAAATGTATAGAAAGAAGTTTATCATTTAAACTTATTAGACTAGTTTTGTAAAATATTATAAAAAATACTATAAAAACCGCTTTTAATAGTTATTATAAAAAAATTTTAATTTTTTCAGCGTATAAAAACTGCATGGTTATTCTTTTCTCTTTCTTTTATATGTATTGTTCAGATCATGTGTCAATGATCTGTCAATAGTAATACGACAAGGATCTTGGGATTTGTCCCGGGCCTGGCCAATAGTCCTGAGCCTCGTGCCAATCTAATTAGGCTTTATACGCGAGTTTAATTTAAATCATTGCAATATTGCTCCAACATAAGCAAACGAAATTTTATATTGATATAATACATTGTTTATGTTTGAAATTTCTTGAAATTTTTGTGAAAATCTACACCGAGCTACGAGGTGTACCTAGTCCCAGTGATGTAAATCAGGTTCGAAACTGATTATTTTATTGATTAGTTATTTACATTTTTCAAACTAATTCATAGAAATTTCATGCAAATTTTTAAGCTATTTTTCAGTTCTTCACTGATGTCACAGTCACAGATTTAAAAAAATTCCATTTTAATTTTGGTTTAGCTGTACTTTCATTATCTAAAACATCGACCGAGTGACAGTAGTGGAAACTTCATTCGTTTTCGCGGGATTGGTCTACTAGAAAATATCTAGGTAAATATAGGATATATATATATTATATCAACTGTCTTAATTCATAGTTGCCGCAAACTGATATAATTCGTTCTAAAGACGAGAGTAAAGCGATTACATAAAAGCAGCGATCGCGCATGCGGACTCACATGCATACACGTGTATATATAGGTCGAAGTAAGGCTACATCATGTATAGCATTGCGTTACGTTACGATGCAACGGCCTCTTTCAGATAAGGATTATCGCGCGCCCTCGCGGTTTCGCGTGAAATTGGAGACTTCTGTTAGCTAGATCGGTGTCAAAGGGGGATTGCGCTCGATTGCGCTCCATTTCAAAGGTGTACATAATACTGTTCGTTTATTGCGCGCTCTGCTCGACGGCTCTTATATATATATATATATATATATATATATATATATATATATATATATATATATTGTTTCGCTTAAGCAATCTCGTCGTTTTTCAAGAGACGACTGCTTAAATCTCTGCGGGCTTTTCTCATCTGGCTTAAGTGCGGATATATTTTACGACCTCGTTGAAACGATGATATATTATTATACAAAAAGAAAAAAAAAATAATTTAACGATGACTCAAGATTTTTTTTTTTTTATGAAACATTTCGCACTGCGAAAGTAATGCCATGCCATTGTTACACGCGTACACAATGTATATTCATCAATGCACGTGGCATTGTTTTATATTATTGACCAAAATATCGTGTCCATGTACAGAAAAATGCATAGATTTCAAAATCTCAACGGAAGAAGTAACGAAATATAAGTCCTTCGTCAATAGCCATAAAATTTTTTTCATTATAATACCATATTATCTTGTTTTTAAACTCTCTTCCTTCAGATTTGTAGTGAATTTTCTTAAACGCCAATTTTGTATCGACTTTACAATCGGTCTCCCAATAACAAGATGCAATTAAAAATTTTTGCCAAGCTCAAGTTTTACCATAAACTATTTATCATTTGGCACACATTTAATGCGATAGATTTGAAGTGTCGTCAAGCACGCGAGCAAACCGTATCTTGTTTCTCGAGTCCACGTCTAACTGTTATGTATGGCTTCGATTAAATTTTATCAACACAATTAAAATATTTATGGATTTTAAATATTGTAATAGAAGAAAATAAAAGTGTTTCCTGCATTTTCTGCTTACAGATGGAATATCACGATTCAGAAAGCTTCAGAGAAAATCTCAATTGTATAATAATAATCATTTCTATTAAATATTTATATATATATGACTTTGAAATTGAAAAAGTCAAATAAATTATTTCTCTAATCAATAATTATCGGGGCAAAAGGAAATTCCCTCGTAATCATCCTGATCGATTGATGATAAATAATGTCTTTCAATCCAAAATCGATTAGCTATGGAACGTTCGGCCTCGGGCGTGGTTATTTATTAAAGTATAAAATCGTAGGTCAATATACTTTCGAATAGAGTAGATGAGTATATTGGGTGGCTTTGGCTTTTTTTGTATAGAACACTTGCGAAACAGGCGTAATTTATCTTTTCAGTACTCATCCGACATACTTCTTGTATGAAAGTTTGTGGATGACTCAACTCAACAAATAAACAAGAATATTCATCGACGATACGTCAAAACTTATTTTTAATAGTGCAGCCTTGAATATGATTATCATTGCAATAATTATATGAATTCGTATTTATATAGATTGAACATATAATAATTAGTTTGCTCAACAAGTTAAATATTAATGATATATAGTAATTAATTATTTTTAAATCCGAAGGCGAAACTAATAAAAACATATGAAATCTAAGCCAATGCCAGAATTGAAAAATCTCATTCCGATTTGTAAAAGTGTCTAATCGAACGATCGACCATGAAAGGTTTATAATAATCTCTATAGTCAAAGCTTTGAATTTAAGCCTAATGTTATGCGAACCATATAAAATTATTATATAAGTAAATTGAATAGATCTAATAATCTTCAGGATTCCACGTTACTTTATGAACACACAGCTCTAGAAAAGCAAAAAAGTCATGCTCTTTAATCATATATATCATATCTCGCGTTCACAATATTACGTTATATTCAACCAGAAACGTATACTCAGGTAATCTTGCGAAGTCAGGGGACCGACGGTATATCATCAAACTTTTTCGCATAAATTAAAGCAATCTTTTTTATGAAAAAGGCATTAGTATATAATAAATGATCGATTTCAATATATATGTATATGTATATGTATATATATATATATATATATATATATATATATATATATATATATAGAGAGAGAGAGAGAGAGAGAGAGAGAGAGAGAGTAAACTTTCTATAACGGTTCTATGTTTAATGTAAGCTGCAAAATTCAATCTCTAATCACGCTTAAAATGATGCATAAAACAAGAAATGATCCTCTGTAAATCGACATAAAATTTATACTTGAAGAATAATAAATTCCCGAATGAATCATATATATATATATATATATATATATATATATATATATATATATATATATATATATAAAGATAAACTGAAAGTCAAAGACGCCACAGTCATTGCAATTTAAAATTCATTTTATTTAAGTCAATAACGCGTTGCCTACGCTTCGAGCTGTATCTGGTATGGAAGCGTGGAATGAAATCAAGTAAAATTATCAATGCTTAATGAGTTGTTTGCAAGTCAGAGATAAAGACTTGTAATCTATAACTACCTGTATAAATTAAAATAATCCATATTGCATTTCGCATTATCTGAAACGTTGCAAATCGGCTATTATACTTTATTACAACGTTAACATTAACACGATAGTCATTTGAACATCTATCTGGATGAAAATTAGAATTCTATCCTCGTCCGCTTATCTAAATACATTGATTTGTTATCCCAATCGAAATAATTAATAAATCGCTCGCTTTAACTCTCTTTCTCTCTCTTTCTCTTTTTCTACCTATGTATTATAAAATATTCTAAAAAAAAAAAAATACACGAGAAAATCGTCTTTTAATATTCGCGCCTGTATGCGCGGGGATTTGAAGAAGCTTCGACGTCGCCATCAAGATTCTCATTAGCCATCGGTCCGGTGCGAGATATATAGGTGTAGGGCAATATTATGGACAATATTTCGCGCGGTGTGAGGGGAATTGGCCTTCGACGGAGGCGGAGAGCTCAATCCTTCGTCTCGAAACCGAAACTCATTAAACCGGTCGGCTTCTCAGGGATCGAGCTACCGTTTCGCACGTCGACGCTGCGCCATATATATGTACACACGCACACACACACACACACACACACACATATATATATATATATATTCATATCTTTATATGCATATGTATATATACATGTAACATGCGGGCGCGCAAGCGCGGCATTGATTTAATCCAAAGCTTTATTGTTTCGCTGTGCAAGCATATTATTTTTCTTTGGTTTTTTAATTTATGGACGTGTATAAATTATGCCACTGAATAACGAGTAGCGTTCCTTTTTCGTTTTCATTTTTTTTTATTCTTGCCGTTGTTGTTCGAAAAAAGTTGCCAATGGGAAAGAAGATTAGCAAGGAGTAGCGTCATCGGATTTGTAATTACTGTGGACGGGCAGAAGAACAATTAGGAGGATTTAGCTATATATATTTTTTTATTAATGACAATCTCTAAACTTGAGGCGGGGTGGTTTTTCAATTTTTACTTACATTATTACTTGAACAATTTTGGACAACATACCAATAACTCAATATAGATAAATGAGCAAATATTTTTTATGTTAAGGACTCGTGGTCCATAATAATCATTGAAATTGAATTACATATGAAACTGATATAATTAATAATTATCTGATTGTATGTGAAATGAAAATATTATTGTAGTAACGAGATAATATAATGAATTAAAAAATTAGTACAAAAATATAATGTAAAACATGAGTAATTACAACAAACATATATAATAGTCTCATATGGAACTATACAGAAATACATTAAATAAATGATCGTAGTGCAGAATTTTATATTAAGTTCTATCATATTTTGATCATATCATTCCAGAGATTCTCTCCTTCTAACTTAAATGACAATTGGTAACCATTGGTATAAGGGCGTGTAATATAAGATTAAATCCAACGTTGAAACTAGTTTTGAGCCGAACTTGTATCGCAGGGAGAGAGTCTAACTGTAACAACAAGGTATACGTCAAACATTATTATTTAAGACTTATATTAAACTTACATATTTTGTATGTAGATTTTGCGAAATTTGTCACTGTTTGTCAAACACCGACAATAGTTGCAATCGGGACAAGTTCGTGAAAAATTCCCCGGATAGATCTAAAAACAATCCATTGCAGTTATCAAGATGTGTAAAGAATAGGGCTTTGAGTTTAGAAATACTTTAGTCTCGGGTGGAAATGGGTAACAGAATTTTCGTAAACGTGATAATCTACCGTAATATTTACGCGAGACTTCGGTACAATTTTGCATCCGTGGCACGTGTCAAAAGGAACTACCAGGATGTTGACGGTGTTGAAAAATTTTTCGTTATCAAAAAAGTATCACGTGTATAAGTGTCAATTTGTATATTTTGTAGCCTTGATAAGGACTGTCTTGGAATGTCGAAATGTTGGCAGATAAAATTAAAAGTAAAAATACTATCAAACATGTATCGAACATGTAATTGCTTTTTAATTGTCACATTACGAAGCAAGCATTACATTAATAGTCGAATTTGTACAATCTTGCTTAGTTCAATAAATTTACGTCCCATGAGGTAGGGGTTTAGAAAGATCGAAAATTAAAGGTAAACTCCGGATATAAGTCCAGGTATTCCTGTTATGCTTTATTTGTAGTAATTCTAAGATTGCTATATCATTGTCCCAACTAGAAAAAGTGACAAGTTTAGAACTGATTCTAATGTTACAATGTTGCGTTCGACATAAAAGAAACCACGTAGATACACTCAATTCTTAGATGATAGAGAGACATCATTTTCGTAAAGAGAAAATTAGCAGGATCCTGATACGGATCATCGATGAAATTCATTCTTATGAAAATTTATAAATTATTATCAATTAAACGGAATCTTAAGTCACATAAGAGATCCTGTATTGAATTTAGGTTTTTATCCGTATCATACTACAATCCAAAGTGGTGATTAATAAAGATATCTTTCAGATACTATTACTGATGAGTTTTAGCCGCAAAACTTGATTTGAGAAATATTTAAAAACATATTTACACGTGAATCAGTGCAAAGTGATCAGCTTCATATCTAGGATTTACTTCTAAGCCTGATATTACTTTCACAGCTCGCAGATAGCGACGAACTTAGTCCGTCGTTGGCATTTCACGTCAATCTTATATTCGATAAGGCTCGCCATTGCACGATGAACTAGTTCATATTATCAGAATTTAATGAAATTTTTATATACTGTTATGGTTGAGCCGACAAACCCAATAATTACGCGCACGCACTGCTGGGCATAGAGAGACTTTTCGTTATCAACCAAATTTATCAGCTATATATATCCGATATGCCTGATGCCAATAACGAAAAAACTTTCTTATATACATTGTTGATCGAGACCAAATTCATATATATTTGTTCGACAATCGAGGAATGGGTTAGAGTATCTAGGTATACAAGGCATCTAGGTTCGATGGATTTCGAAATCAAGCTTTAAAATTAAGTTGCAAGCATATATAATACATACACAGGAGTCGAACCCATTAGATAATCGAAGAATCGAGTAAATTGGATATTCTGGGAGCGTAATATGTCATTACGTCATCGTCAATCCGATTCTTGCGTCTAATGCAATTTCATCGCCGTTATCGGCTTTAATTGCACTTTAAATGATGCTTGATCGGTTTTCGACAATTGATCTCTTTAATCTTAAATCCTGTATGCGCAATTTAACAAATGTATCGAACGTTCAGTTTATAAGTTTGCAAGTCAAATATAAATTTAAGGTTAAGTTTAATAACATATATATAAATACTATTAACGTCTGCTTCATCAAATTAAATTAGAACATTTTTTTTTAATAATATGCCAATGAAAAATAAGCTCCATGTAAGCACTTTCACAAAAACTAAAATAAACCATTAATATTAATTTTATCACTAATCATGTGATCATTAAGTAAATTAGACAAGCAATGATACTCATAATAAAAACGAATAATTTCATTTAATAGATTATAACATATAATGCAGTGAATAAATCTTGGGTCTCGCTATTTATCACATTCCACTATTTTTTACGCAATATTGATATGCTAATAAATTTTACTTTATATTAAAAACTTTATAAACTCCATTAATAGTTTTTTGAAAAGCTTTTAGATTTGAAATAAATTTGAAAGTGATACGACTCTTAATATTGCCTTCATTCATTCATATTGAGCTTCATATTTATTTTATCATTGCATTTAACATTTTCTCCTAAGATACAATTCTGATGGTAAATTATTTTATGCATTTTCATAATTTTAACGAGCCCGTGCATGAAATGTAACGCGTTGACAGCGAAGAATCATTCCGAATATGAACGACTTCTTGCAATTACTTATAAAAATGGCGCTTCTTTAAGATTTCCAGCCAATACATCATATAATCTAAGCGCTCTGATCTTTCGGTGAGTTAACTGAAACTTTAATAGATATTGTATCGAAAGGTTTCCAATAATATCCTTGGATATTGCCGCTGGCATATGCTAGATTAGTACGTTAGATTCAGAGGAAAATCGTTCAAGGAATTATATATGTATATGTAGATATAGATGCACCTCGGTTACATAAATTACGTGCCGATTGCATAAGCGCTCGTACATCTGAACTTTCGTTCAAGCACGCCTCGCGTATGTATATATTATATACATCCGCGACCAAACACGTGACCCTCTTCCGGCGTGTCGCACGTTATAATTTTTTACTTTTATTTGTGTGTGTGTGTGCGCGCGCGCGTGTGTGTGTGCACGGTGGCACGCGTTTTCGATCTTCTTTAATGGATTGTACGAAGGGGCTTTTACGTGCTCCTCGTTTGGCACATTGGGAGCAGGAAAAATCGTACACACACTCACACAGGCCTTGAGACGGCGATGTTTGGATTTGAAAATAAATCAATTCGTAAAGCAAAGTTACAATTTTTATTGCATATCTGTTTTATGTATTTTTGTTTCTTTTATTGTCGGTTTAAATAGAAGGCATACAAATGCACACGTTTGTCGATAAACATTAATTTGCTTAATAAATTCTGCGCAATAAATCATGCAATAAATTATGCAGTATTTAAAAGGAGGCGTACGTTTTAAATGAAGCTCATTCTATTGACAATAAAAAAATAGGCGCAGTATTTTACCGTTTCTAAATTTAGCAATAATAATTCTTCCACATTATGGCTTGTATGTGTCAAAAATTTTTATTGCCGATTTTATCTTGTTTTTTTTTTTTTTTTTTTTTTTGATTTAACTCAATCCGAGAGACCATTTTTTTCGTCAATTGCAGCGCTTAAGACATTGGATTGCTCTTTCAAGTGTCCGCGACGAAGATAACTTGCGGGCGGCGATATCTTTCACTGCCGGATGTGTATGGGCACGTGTTCTTCTAAAGTGTAAGATAACGAGCCCCGGAATGCTGCGATATGCGAGATAAACTCGAGCTCCCTCGAATAGGCTCGTTTTAGAAATCAAAGGCTGGTATATACTTATTACTTCATTATCAGATATATAAATACGAGCGAACAAAATCCATATATTCAACCCCTGAACCAAGAACTGTCTTCAAGCTTATTATACGAGTATGCTCGTTCGATTTTAGCTCCATAACTGTGGCAAGCATTTATTTCTTATGCGCTGGTTATTTACTTCGACTGTATGTATGGCATATATCGGGCACGCGGAGGAGGTGGGGGGGATACCGAAAGGAACTATCGTTACGACGATCGCCTTACGATATACACGAACTGTATTATAGTACTCCGTTTGTGCCGCTTTCCACGCTTGTAACTGCGATGCATTATCGACGAAGCTGAGATAAGGTTCTCTCGTTGATTTGAAAGGTGGCTATATAAATATATGCAATCGCGTGCCACGTAGGTTTTAATTTTATAGGAGCACAAGATGGATAATTAAGCGAATAGATGCTGACCCATAACCCTAAGATGACTTTGGGATTTTACAGAAGATTAGAGATGCTCGTTGGGTGACGAGTGACTCCAGTCCACTTAGCGTATATACGAAGATTATTATTACAATGATTCGTGAAGGTATGTTAATGAGAACAAACGTATCCCACTTTCATTTTATAATTGTTCGTACTTGTCCGTATTCTTCTTTTCTCACGCTCATTTGTCACGTGTATTTTTCTTTTTTTATATAGGGTACATGTGGATATTGTGGTACGGTGGCTATGTGGTACGATGCGTCTAAAATTGATATTTCAAGTAGAGTGAAACAGAATTATTTACTATATTAAAGATTTATAGTGCCGCGACTTAGTCGCCGCGAAACTACCGTATTCTGCGTGATACTTGTCGCGTAATTGTCAAATTTACCGCGTGGATACTGCTCCTGGAGGAACAGACGATACGCCCGATGGGCGATAATAATGGGTTACGTCGATTGCGTGCCACTGACAAGATGCCGGTGTGCGCGGTAATACATATTCGATTGTTTTCAATAACATTCGTATTTTAGAAATACGTACTAACATCCTTTTGAGCCAAGCGTCCGTACAAAAAAACACCATTACATTTTCAGAATATATATATATATATATATATATATATATATATATATATATATGAGTATTTTTGAAAATTAAATTATACATAAATTAAAACGAATCTTAAAGTAACAATCCATATAATTTTACAAGTAATCGCGCACACTCTGTACCGCGAACAATTCATGTTTCGTGGATGAGCATTGACGAAAATTGCATTAACAAACCAAAAAGTCAATTGTTAACGCCGTTCGTTTTGTAGTATAGAGCATTCAAGTTTTGTCGAGTTTTTGCTTAGAAATAAATTAAAAGGACAGCGGAATTCAATCAAATTGAAACACAAAACGTGTTAAACTTAAATTTGCATCAAAGCTACATTCGGAAACTCTCTTAAAATTCTAAAAACTGCATAATCAATTATAATAAATTAACAGTTCATTTTTTTTTAATTATAATGTACAACTTTTTTCCATTTAATCTACTCGTATTATTTGTCAATTCACGTCGACCATTTTAATTTTTTAATTTAATCGCGCCCTCTACACACGGTAGATATTAAATTTTCCAACGGGTCTTTGCGAGTTAAAACACGAAATTACCATAATCGATATAGTGAAATTCATTGGAAACGAAAAAATAAAACAAGAATTTTTGTTTAAGATCTATTTAGCATGAAAAATCGTAAATTAAATTAATTAAAAACAAAAATTGTGTTTTTCTATATTCAAGTAAACTTTATTGAAATTTCTTAGTTTCAATTTCGTAAAATAAGCGCCACGGGCATTTTATTGTGGAATATTTCCCAAGAGACCTTTTGTGGATACATTTTGTTGTCGACTATTCCCTAGGGGATCTCCCTACCATCCCTGTAACGGGTTTCACTCTTTATGCCGCTCATCCTGCCCATGTCCAGTCCCGCCTAAATATATATATATATATATATATATATATATATATATATATATATATGTATATATATAGCTTTCAGAAGAATTTCTAACGCTCCTAGTGATGAATCAATAGTCATTCCGAGCTCGTTCTTTTTTCACATTTCTTTTTCAATATCGTGCCTCCATGAACCTGGGGTCGACTGCATACTGCGAGGCATACTGCTTATTCCATAGTCAACTCATCGTAACTGTAGATTTTCATACACGTACTCAATTTTTGACTTACAAATTTTACATTGATCGAAAACCAATTTAACCTAGATCATTTCAGTTTTTCACGATCACGGCCAGCTGCGCTACAGATCTGTCCTTAATACATAAGAAAACGATATACAGAAATAATGATTTTTTTTTTTAACGAATATATAAGGAGAGAGAGAATGAATCGAGAGCGTGTACATATAGACGCCAGATACGTATACATGTATGTGCATTTACAAATTAAAGCAGCTTCGGTCGTTACGCAATGAGTATTACATATACACATATAAACAGTGTAAGAACGAATGAAAACTGCGCTTCAAGCGCGCACTGGGACGTTTGACATTGACTCACTTTCTCCTAATACGCCAGGCGTTATTACGGAGTGGCTATATATATATATAAGATACATACTTTAATTGGCTCGCGCGTTACAGCCTACAATGGGGCCGATCGTTGGAATCGAAAGCCTTTTCCGTACGGCCCGTTGTATTTAAAAGTTCGTGAAAATTCAACTCTCGATGGCTTTGGAGATGCGAGCAACGAGGCATGTGGGTATATCGCACCCAATGTCCGGAAAAGTATAGAACGAAGGATAATCGAGCGTAATCGTATTAGGAAAAAAAAAAACTAATTCGAGCGAATTGTATCGCAAGGCATTGGGATAAACGAATCGGTATACAACGCACGTACAGCTCGTAATTATTTCACATTTCACCGCCGACCGCGGCCGAGTTTAACTCTCCGAGTTTCGCATGATATATATATATATATATATATATATATATATATATATATATATATAGCCTCGATCTTAGCCGGATTCCCGCGCTAGCATGATATATAGGTGTATATATAAGTGGGAGTCGTCGCGGCTGAATCGTTTGCGCGCATTTCAATTCTAAAAATGGTAAAGGCCAGCACATAGGCGAAGCCGTCACTTGTACTGTTGCGCTTGTCGCACCCGGGATCGAATTGGAACGCAATTATATATATATATATATATATATATATATATATATATATATAAAGCGCCGCCAAAGATGAGCGAGAGACGAGAACGTAGGACGAGAATTTCATTCCGGTCAAGGGTTAGACACGATTTCGAGGGAAATCTCTCCTGCGCTTGTTTGTTTTTTTTCCTTTTTTGTTTTTGGATTTTATAAAAATGTATTATTGGCCTCGAAATAAATAAATAGAGTTGTTTTGATTAATCGCGTATCACAGCTGTTTTCGCTTTGTACCGATAGTCGTTGATGCTGTATGCGCCGCGAAACGAACATCGACAATGGAATAGCATTGTCAAGTATTGCCTTGCTCTCGACGAGAAAACGGTGGATTTTACTTTGAAAATTCGGCAAAGATTTGTTCAAAGCTGGAACAAGTAGGCGGCAGGCCATGTGGAAATATTTTAATGAATAATAAGTTTTCGTGCCAAGATAATCGCAACGAAATAGGAAAATTATAAAACAGAGTAGAACACAGTAAATAAGGTGGAAAGTATATAGAAATAATCGCATTATATATTGAACTGTTGTTATGCTTTGAACATTCTCTTCGATCTTTGCATTATATACAGTGAATATTTTATTGATTCGGCTTCAACGTGTATTTACGATCTAAGGTAATCGTGCTTCCGTTTCAAATGTCCCTTTAAAAGTTTCAGAGGAATAGTCAAAAACGACAGAACTAAACGAAATAAATCGAATTTTGGCTTTGTCCTTATGAAACACTGCCCTTTTATTTTTCAGCTTGAAGTTGAATTTGCTTTTCTATATATAACCTTATAAACAATTTTTAATGTATTTATTAAATAACTCAGATGCCATTGTGGCATTTTTCTTTTACGTTCTATTATCAATAAAGTATTGGGTAATTTTAAAAAACAAAGTCACTATTGTATGAAGTAATAATAGATGTTCGTGGATGACAATTGTGGATTAATCCTCCAAGAGCTTCTATGTGTGTTTTGGTACCAAAGCAGTACTGCAATACGAAAAAGGTCTCTGACTAAGAGTATATTTTGGTGGATTTACAATTGACGAGCCGTTAGATTTTTAATTGAATTTGGATTTCATTCGGTGTAAATTTACAATTTACAAGTTGCTGGACACAGTCTTGTCATTTGTTGTTTCGACAAATAAAAGAAATTCCGGTCATAATTGTGTAATGAAAAGTTTGAACGAGACAAGAATTTTCATTGTCAATTAACGACATTATTGAGATTACCAAACTCTGACAAAGGACAATATAACGATACGTGAAAAATTTCATGCATATATAGGCACCGTGCGTAGTGACACCAGCGCTCAAAATGTCAATCTATGCAAATTTTCGTTCCCATTGAACAGGTATGGATAACGTCAGATTTTATATATACATCGGGAAGGAAAACTCACTGATTTGCCCATGTATTAAAAATATAGCTCATTATTTAACATTCTATCATCTCCATTTAAATATATACTTTATACAATCAGCATTAGTTTATTTGAATAACAAATCTTATGTATTTTACAGGAAACTAATTTTTTGCCGAAGAAGTTTTATTTTTAAGTAAAAAATTTATTATAAATAGACAAGTATAAAACTTACTTAAATCTCCACAGTTACTTAAATAAAAATATGCAGAATATGATGGTATTTTTCCCAGAACGCTCCTCAAGCTCCTCAATGTTGTCGGAATTTTTATTTAATTAATTTTAAACAACGTAAGAATCTGATGATTATCTAGAAAATATTTGTAATCATCCATACATATACATATAATCGTTTTGTATTAAATTTAATTTTTCTAGAAGATTTTGTTATTGAATAAAACAAGATGGGATATAATAAATTAAAGAAAAATTCACTTTAAAAACTGACACACGTGCGTCACGTTTATGTTTTCATCGTATTCTGATTTTAAAACCATAGAAGATGAAAAACAAAATCGAAATGAAATGCTAAAGGCGAGTTGCTTCAACCTCTTGCTGTATTTTTGCAGTATTTAATCGGCTGGCAGATGGGCCGCCAATGTACTGACTCAGCGACTGGCTCGGAATGCCGATAGAGCGAACGTATAATATATAATCGAATTTAAATTAGTAGTCGATTCTTATTCGGTGCATTAAAGAATCGATCGAGTGCTCGTGTGTTTTGAATTATCAAGATCGTCTATATCATTTTGGATTCAAATTAGATTCGAATTTTCTGAGCCTTATTGTTTGCGAGAGACGCTGAAAAAAAAATATTGAAAATGAGGCAAGCCAGGGATTTTAAGGTGTGGCTTTAGAGATTTTCAATGAAAACGCCCGTGCACGCGATAAATTGCTAGAGTGCAATTTAAATAATAAAATTTTGAATTACGATTATGAAGCGGCAAAGAGTCCGATGAAATTTTTCAGAAAATTGCATTTGACAATTATATCAGTTTTGCATATATCGATCTTGATGAAGCTCAATCCGATGTCAACGATTTTTTTTATATAAACACTCAAATAGAACGTTTTAAAGACTATAAAATTATAGCACATAAAATATGGATAATGTTAGAACCAAGTGAAATCAATAGTCCCGTATAATATTAAGTATAATTCATAATACAGTATTCTGTGATCAGTAATACAGAAATTGATATAAAAATTAACACACAAGTAAAAAATATCGAAAATAACTGTTGATCCGTGTATTGAGATTTTATAACGGAGGAATTGCTACAATGATTCAATTTTCAATTTAGAATTAGACGTGGAAAATAAATAAAATATTTCATATTCGGACCTTACAATAATCTTACAAGTATATATATATATATATATATATATATATATATACATCCCAAGCTGGATCCGCCAAGTCCGTGCGCGAGCCCCTCATAATATCTGCTTTGCTACGGCGCACCCGACGCTCAACGCCGCGGCCACCTTGCGTTCCGCGTGCATATAATCTTTCTATCCGATCCCTTTCTTCCCGCGCCCGATTAACGTCACGGAAAAAAAAAATGAACGCGCCTATGTACCGTTACCGACACAACCTTCCGTAACGAAGCGGTCGCGAATAGTTACGGCCCGCACGGGCCGCGCGCGCACGAGTCGTAAAAATGTCGAATAATCGCGAATATTATTTGCGAGATAAAATTTACTATATTACGGATACGCGGCGCGCATTTATTTTCCGTATATTATAATTCGAATAATTCGACGCGGAAAAGCAAGAAAACGGCCGGTAGGCTGGGCGGCCATTCTTATGCGGGCTCTAATATGCGTTATGGTATAAAGAGTAGGAGTCGCTCGTTATACCGTTTCGCTCGCGGCGCGCGGGGAGCCGGTGACTCAGCGCGCGGAGCGCAGTTGAGGCTATGTGTGTGTGTGTGTATGTGTGTGTGTAAGTGTAATCGCTAGCCCGGGTAAATGAGTCATCCAAAAGAGATAATCCAACGAGCGAGAGGAGAGGAAAGTTTGAGGTCGCTTGATTTCGGCGGAGCGTGGAAAGAGTGCCTACTACACACGCGCGCGTTTGCTATTATATATATATATATATATATATATATATATATATATATATATATATATATATATATAATGTCCACAGCTTATCTTTAGCCGCTGTCCCACCCTGCTGTACTGCAGGTCTATCGGTCTAGCTCCCAACGCCTCGCTTCGCATCATATTTGCGGCGAATCCGATGCTGCATCTCAAAACCCAAGCTGCGACTATTTATATTTGCCGATTGAAAATCAAATGCTTAACGGCTCTACGTCGATGTGGTTTGCAGCTGAAATTCTCTATCCATCTGCTGAAAACATTCGATAGCTATATTTTTAGTAGTACGCTTGTAATAAAGCCGTACGGTGCTTAACGCTTTTTTGTTGATACGTAAATTTCATAATTTATGCAATGCTTATGAAACTTAGCGCGAAATTGAGCGTGGTTGCATTTTGAATATCAGTTTTTGAAAGGAAAGGTATTTTCTGAGAAATAAATTAATGACGTATTTGCTAATTTCGTTAATTATTATACGTATATGCACAAGATGAACTGTATAATTCGGATGAATTGTAGCCTCATCAAAATTCAAAAACAAGTTGATATTTTAATAGAAATTAAGATTTATCTTTTTTTTTACTTTGGTTGCCGAAAAAAATTAAGGATCTCAAAAAATCAAAGAAGTTGATGTAAATAAAACTCTTGAGAGTCCCAAAAGTATACTAGTCATCTGAGTATTGAAAACAAATATTGCAATTTTAAATAAAAAAAAAACGAAGTTTTTTATCTCGATTAAGGGTACTGAAAACGAATATGATAAGTCCTCTTTCGTAAAAAAATCAATTAAATTACAAAAAGTTCAGGAATGAAATTTCGTGTTTATATTAGAATTACGAACGAAAGTAAAAATATCTAACTCCCCAATATAAAAGCAAAAAGTCCATATCATATACATTGGTATTAAAAGGAGGAGCGTCTCTAAGTCTGATTTTTGGCCCAAGTGAGATTTGAACAAAAACGTCAAAAAATTAGTATCTGTTAAAAATAAGAAATTGATTCTCCTCTATTTATAAATAGAAATACTTAACATTGAGAAACTGATTCCCCTGAAATTTATACCTTATTTTATTCTGTCCTCCTTAAAAAAGGTAGAGAAAGTCATTTTATTTATTTATGTACAGGATATACAAATACTAAATTTATGATCACTTGGTTATGATATTCTAGCGTCTTTCCAGACATGGAATCTGAAGTCCGTTGACTTCTATAACATGAAAGTCAAGGTCAATTAAATAATATAAATGCTAATAAAAAAATGAGTACATAAATTTTTCAGAATGCTGTAACCGACTCTAAAATTTCTTTAAGAGCTAATTACTAAGTGAAGGTCATTTTAAAACCAACTCAATATTATTTCGCGGTAGAGTTGTAAAGAATGTACCGTAAATCATAACTGTACAAATTCGAGTAATTCATTTAATATTTCTGTTTGATGCGCGCGCGCGTGTGTGTGTGTTACCAGTTCTCACAAGTACTGCAAATATAGGATGGCATGCGGTCACTAATTTTTCTTCTACGAGGACGCCAAAACTTTTATCAAGTACTCGTTACAGTTACATGGATCCAAAATTAGGGAAGCTAGTAGGTGCAAGTAAACGAACGGAATTGAAGATGTATTTCATAGCGAAGCACGAATAACAGGATTAATATTAGGAATGTGAATGTCAGGATGTATTTCATAGTGAAGGGCGAAAATTGAATGTCAGAACACAGGAATTGCTAAGAATAAAGTTCCCATATATATTTTTACATTTGGTAAATTATTAGATGGTTTTGGAGTCGCTATCCATGAGTTACGTCTAAGCGTGAAGTGATGATAGTGAAGTATTTGTATGAGGCTTGAATAAGGCTCCTGGCGTACCGAGGAGTCATTTCCGATAATCTAACGTTCCAATATTCTGAATGATATTTCAGATGCCTTCTACTGCCAGGCTGATCTCTATCGCTGTACGAATTTCGATCAAATGATTCAGAAATTAACCATGCTTAAAATAATAATAGAAGACATTAGCAGATAGAAAGCCGAACGCGACACAGCGACAAAAAGAAACATCGAGCGCAGGTTTCGGCATGAAAAATGGTACAATTGCAGACAGAGCGTACAATATCGTACCAATGCAAATATATTAGGGGCTTGAAAATAGGGTTATAAAATAAGTAATATAGTTTTCTAATAGAAAGAAGGTACCGATTTACTGTTTCTAAAAAAGAATACATGTTTATCTAATACTTTTCGTATAATACAATTTCTAAAGTTACTATATTCAAGAAAGGAAACAGAAAGGTTCTCGGCCTAGTAATGTAAAACTTCACTTTTTCTTTACTTCAAGATATTCTTCTATAGACATTTCTAATTGTTGGTTGATCAACAAAGAAAACCAATAAAAATCAAACAAGCAAAATAAACAAATCATATCCATAATTTTGTGGTTTTCCCATCGTCAACATAATATTGCGCATACATTCGTTGTGTTGGTAAACAATAACTTGTTTCATCCAGATGATTAAGAACATTGAAGTAATCGTTCTGTCTCTTATAAGGTAATCATTTATTGGAATCCCTTTTACATTCCAAAAGTCACTGATAATGAAGCTTCGTTTCACACTGAAGGATTAGTAACTTGCTTCGATTCTGGCTTGCAGTAATCGAACAATGTCTCATAGAGATTAACAAGTCACCGCAAAAAAAATTGTTGGCTCGTCCTTGAATAGGTCTAAACTTTGGTATAAAAAGCATTTTCGCAATCACTTTTTATAGATCCTCATCAAATGTAAGGAACTCAGATTCACTAGAACTTTCATATCCCTCATTCTTTATGCTAGACGTTACGTACCGATTTCTTCTAATATAGCCAAAGTCTGAGTTATTTTAATTTATCTACACTCATCTATAGAGGACTACGATATCATACCATCCTTCACGTGGTGATCTTCGCGAAATGTGCAACTACGTTTTAAAAAATGCATTTGTCCATTTTATAAACACTAATATAGGATAGATAGATAGATCTGCAAATTTTTGTATACTTTTTTAAGGATATTTTTAGATAATTTTTAGGATTTTTAATATTTATTTTTAATATTTACGATTTTTTTAGATAATTTTTTAGGAGTTAATCCGTTTCTATCAAAAACTTTTCAGTTAAAATGTATTTAGTAGTCTGATGCGCTACTCACTTATACTAAAACGTGTAAACTGAGAATAGTTAAAATACTATGTATTTCTATAGATACATTAATTTCGTGTTTTACAGAAAATTGCCTCCTTTTTCATCATCCAAAATGTAAAATAGTCCTAAAATTTCAAAGTCAAGGGTACACTCAAGGTAATTATCTGATGGTCAAAAAATTTTTCTACAACGTGCATTCTAGTAATCTTCAGTGAGATGCGTACTTCTAGAAACCAAAAACTTAGTGAATTTTTTGAAAACTTTCAACTTCTGCATAAATGCCCCATTACAATAACATTGATACAAAAATTCAACTTAGCAGTTGTCCAGCGAAATCGTCTCATATCAAGAAAGAAATAAAAATAAAAAATGAAAATTAATGTTAATTAACTGCTTTAATTCTGTCATTAGTATGCCGTCTGGTGAATTGTTATGTTTAATTTAAGTTATTGAATTTCATTTTCTTGTACTATCATAAGCCTTTTAACGAAGCTAATTTAAAATTACTTTTAAGTAGCTTATTTAGACTATTCAGCAAATCAAACTACTACGTTTTACTTAATATTTAGTTTAGTGAACACGCCACCTAATAAAGCAAAAAATACTTGAAACTAAATATTGGATGGTATCGTAAAAGGATGTAAACATATGTGTCCGCTGGGTCTAATTACTATCTGCGTCTTTGCTGCCCTGCGTGGCAAATGAGTTATGAGTTTACTGTTTAGATGCCTGATATTTTTTTATAGTTCTTAAGCTTCTCACAAAGGCCTTTTCAATTTCGAGTACTGTGGTTAGTCTTGTGTCGTCCTTTCGTTTGAACAGACGTCTTTTCTTTTCTTTTCTCTTTTGAAATAAAGTTCGTGTTAAAAGATTATTTCGTGTATCTTTATTTTAATATTCCACCTACTATATTTAATAAAAATTCAATACTATCGATATAAATAGTTCACAATCCCCTTAAATTATAGGTAATATCGTTTGCTTATTGTAGAAAAAAAAAGTTTTATAAATAATAGTTACAGCATATTTTAAATGCTTTTTTAAATATGGCGTATTCCCTTAAATTCGTTGATATATATATATATATATATATATATATATATATATATATATATATTGCATTACAAAAGGTAAACTTTAAATTCCGTAATCCCGGTTAAGTCGCGCATCAACATCGCCAGCGCGACAATCCTTTTTTATCTCTTGGTTCTCGTGCAAGTGCGCAGTTACAGATATATATAAGCTTAGTCCTCTTTTTGCTTTCTCGTATTACGCGACTCTCCCCACTGGCCACGATGACTCATCGGACTTGTATTTCTGTCCCCGTTCTCGCGATTTTAGCGCAGCTGTCCCACTCCGCGTGCGCACGTCGTCGTCACGATCGTTGTCCGCCCGTAGCACGCGGCAGACCGGTTTTTCGGCAATCTTTCCTTTTCTTCCGATATCGATGAATTCTTCTTTTTACCCCACTCCCTCACCCCTACTCCCCCCTCCTTTCTTCACCACCTTTTTACAGACGTTATGTGCTGGCGAGCCAAAGTCGGCGCTATTGTTTTTACCTGCGAAACAGTTGTTCTCTCTCGCTTTTTTTCATGCGTACTGGTGTAAACACGTATAATACACGTCGCACGATTTCGGATCTTTTGTTACGGAATCGGTGGAGTTAAGAAGTACATTACAAAGGCGGCAAAGCTTTTGTTTTTTGTGCGCTTTGTAAAACGTTCACGATGCCTGTTTCTGAATGTAGAATTTAAATTACGATTCGATGATCTATTTCGAGATTTGTCGAATTTTTATTAAGAAAGATTGTTTCATTCGTTTTGAATGATTTAATTTAATTTTAGATGGAGAAATAATGTTTAAAATATATCATTCATTACGTTTACTTTAATAATAATAGTATTAGCATTTTTTTGTGGATGAAATATAATATCTATCGGTTTTTTCTATCGTTTTATTCTGACAACGGATGATTGGACGAATATAATAGAAATTAAGTGTGCGTACATTAATCTTAGGTCAAATTAATGCTAATTGAGACTATTTAAAGATCGCTTATTTAATGCTTGATAAACTGAATATCAAAATAAGTCAAACTCATCACTTAATATCAATAAATCCAGATGTTTCAACAAAATTTTGATCACCTACGGTGCTAGGAACGACGTTATATTTAATGTATTTTTAGAACCCATGAATGTTATATTACCACAAATCATACCAGATATTGAATTATTGATTGGAAGCTTTTCAAAGCTTTCAATTAAGGAGCACCATTTAATCAGCATACAATATGAAGATGTTCTAAATTTGTATTGGCATTTTTCGTATGCTTCATCGTGCGAAGCGATTCCTTTACTGTTATTCCAAATATAGTGACTAAGCCACATTAAATGAAATTATATAAAATGATTTTAGTGCTGACATGAGTCATACCTATTATACGAGATAAATATTTATAAAATTTAATTACAATAGAATATTTATGAAATAAATAATAGCTTTCATGATTAATGTTATGTATAGCAAGTACGTAACTGAAAACTAGTAAAAGTTTAAGTTTAACTTGGTAACGAATATGACTTTTCATGGAGTTTCCGAAAATAATTCCGCTTTTACTTGAATGACTCAATTTTTATTTCTTAAACAATGTTCCGTTATGTATTATATAATTTGTTCTCTCAACGCTACGTAGCTAAAGACTTACATCATGAACAAAAAGTTTCCTTCTTGCATTTTAAATAGTCACGTAGTAAATCTACACGATAACTTGCTAAATTGGAAGAGAGCTTAATAACTATTTAAGCAAGTTATCATTTCTTAGAACATGTCAAATTTGCATTTGAATTATTAAAAGATTTAATATATCGCTTTGAAGATTTTAAGATGCATACAAAAAATTTTGATATCTATAGACTTTTATAGAAATTAGAGCAATATCGATATTTTTATTATTTATTTATTTATATGGTACTATTTTATCATTTTATTCGGATGTATACATATAAAAATATTAATTTTGGCTACCGTGGAATCAGGCAGTTGCTGCTTATAAAATTACTCCGAAATATTCGATCTGACAGGAGTCGCACTTGGGACATTGCGAGATCTTGATTGGTCAAAGTCAAGACTGTAAAGTTTGACGTTTTAAAATAGTAAAAAAAATGGCATCTAAGTGAATGACTGTTCTAAAAAGATAAAAAGATAAAATTAAATATTGTTTACAATATTTTATTAATACGATAGTTTATTAATTGCACAGTTAATCGAAATTAATTCTTATAGAGAAGTTTTTAAGTTGCTTTGGTTCTGTTTAAATACAAATTGTAGAATATTATACGACGGTAAAAAAATGATTCACTATATGCATATTGTGCTCTATGATTTTTGCATAACTGCAACCGCAAAATCACATTTATAACATAATTTTATCGATTTTCATAATGTAAAATATCGTTGAACACCAGTGTGCTATAGTGTACTCCCTTTGCTTCGCTCGGGTGTAAACTGTCTTGTGTGGTAAATGATCAATTTGTATAATAGTAATGAAATATAATATAATTTTACTAAGCACATCGTATGAACATTTTTATATCTAGTAATATTATTATGTAAAGGAAAAAAACAGGTGTGCACTGTCCGAGCTCAGTCAGAGCGTCAATTTACCATCGTGATTTATGCAGAAAATGTAGATTTCACATTTCAACAACCGGCAAACAATTTTTTTAATCCAGCAACTTAGAACTATTTGAAGAAATATCATATCAAAATTAAATGCTTTAATTATTATCAAATAAAAACTGGTAATTTTGAAAATACTTTTTGGTGCGCTTATTTTGACTTACAAATTAGTTTATAAAAGATTATAAAATCTCGTTTGCACAAGAATGAGAATTGTTTTCTCTAAATTGAACTCGATGTCATATCAATTTTCGAAATAGTTTCGACCAAAAAATCTAATAGTTGGGGTGTGTTAATAAACACTGACCTCTGGAAGTGCATATAACTTACGAACAGTCGAATTTTGAAAATAAAACTACAAAGATAATTAAGCGAATAAGTCAAGAAAATGAGCTCCTAATGAGCTCAAATAGACCTTCAAAATAATATAAGTAAAAAACACACACACAAAACATTCACAAAGAATTCCGAAAATAATAAATTAAAATCAGTAGATCAAAATGTATTTTTGAAAAACAAAAAAAAATCTTGGCAAGCATTATATAACAGATGAAACTGAAGCACCATTAATAGTAATATATAGTAAAATAAGGCTGATCAACGAATATAAAAATGTCATAATTTCGGCAGATATATAGATAATAAGTTACAAAATCGTAGCAAATTCATGTGCAACGAAATTCGAAGACAACAACGTAACTAAAGTGAATTTAAACGTTTAAAAAGATAATACGCCAACAAAAAATATAGTATAAATGACCTGACAAAGGCAAATAAAAATGAAGATAACATATAATTATAAAGTATGAAACAATTAATGTAACCCTAAAACAATGGAAAATTTCTTGTCGAAGACTCAATACATAATACGTTTAAAAGGAGACTTGATCCTCTCTAAGGAGCTCTTTCTCTATACTGTTAAATATTATGTTGTTCCAGGTTTTGTCTACATGATTCTTTCATGGACTAAACATTGGGCGAATTGAATCTATTTCACGGCACGATTGATTGCAGATAGCTTTTTCATTTAATATTATTGCTGTCGACATTATGGATTATGCATCTTTGACATTCCAAAAAGGCTGTTTCATAGATGCGCGGGTTTCAAAAATTATTCGTTCAAATTGAGAACAAGGCTTGTAATATTATCGATACAAATTTTTTTTTCGAAATCCAAAATGAGTTTCCTTTCAAATATCATTTTTCCCGCACCATCCATTCAAGAAGATTTTCAATGTTCATCATCGTTTCAAAAAGCTTCCATTAAGAGGTAGTGAGCTCTATTAGCTCTGCACCGAAGCCACCAGCCTTATTGATAAAGTGAACAAAAATGTTTCAACTTACTGGATAATTTCTTGTCGCATATTATTCATAACATATATTCAGTAATAAAAAGCGATATTAAACGGGTCGATTTTTAAGCATTTCGTAGTTCACTCCATTTCATAGTGTTTGGAATTTCTTAGAAGTTTAGAGACAACGGCTGAGTAAATCTCTTCGAAATTAAATACAAAGCAAAAAAATACCTGATACAAAGCAAAAAAATCATTGTCTTGATAATTTGGCATCGATGTGTCTTTTTCGAGTCCTGTATTAATTGTGTTATTCAATTGTATGCTGGATTTTTACGTGTCTGAGGATACATCCAGTTCAGAGTTTATTGTTTCCACAAATTGCTTAAAATTAATTTTTTGTCTAGTATTTTGAAGTTTTTGTTAGTTAGAGCCATGGTTTTTAGATGTACAATAAAATGTTTTGAAAAAAATTATTTTTGTTTATTAAGTTGTGGAAATTCTCTGGTCACTGTAAATGCATTGATAGCTATATTGCATGTTTACTCTGTCATCAACTACCACGCTGTCAGTGAAGTTCTACATGTTTTCTTTCAAAAAGGAATAAAATGCATTATTAGTTTTTACATGTTATAACTTTATTTTGCTCACTTATCTATAAGTCGAGCAAGAAGTTTCGGGTTGTATAATCGTTTGAAAACTGGCCGGTAGGACGCGGAAGGTGACCTATGCTTTCGGATACCGTAACACATCGGCCAATAGACGACATCGTCGTGAAAATGGAAAAAATCTTTTACACATAAAACGTGTGACAGAAAAATTTGTTTTGATACAATGGCTAATGTTTCAACGTGTCGTTACAAATTTCGGCCAAGCACAAGAAGGCTAATATGGATGAGATAGAAGAATGAAAATTGCTAAACCAGCTGAACTTCATATTGATTAGTGAGTTAACAAAGTATTCTGAAGATTGGAAAAAGCACCGGCAATAATTGCATTATTACAAAAAAAGATTTTTAATCATCATTAAATATTACTCTATTGCATGGACAATTGCTGTGGACGCGATTTCATTTAACGCCACCTATCGTACACAACCACAATGCAGACAAATCTACTTACTAGACTAGTCTATCTATGCTATAGCACATAAATACTTCACACTATTGTTTTTTTCATCGATCATTTGGAAATTGGCTTTACTCAAGTAGAGAAGTAAAATACCGTGTTATAATTTTCTTGCTGTCTAATAGAGAGTTACAATGAGTATATAGATTTTCTATCTTTTTCGTATAATGAATGTGATTGGTTCTGTACTTTTGCGTGAAGTAATCAACCAATCACTGCGTTAGTACAAAAGAGATATAGACGTTATAAAGTTGGTTTCTATCGTTTTCGCACACTACGCAATTGTCATCCATTTCTCCATTTAATATGCCACCTCTACGTCTACATGCTCGAAAAGTCTACAGTTCCCATAAAAATTGTTAAATCAATCGAATCTATAAAGTTTCTCCTGTCTTAAAAAAACTACTGGCGCAACTGCGCTAGAGTTTCGCTCGCAACTCGCACGGCTCGCAGCTTATAATTTTATATACCTGGCCTACGAAATCGTGTCGCGCGCTTTCCTCTCTTGCTATATTATGCGTTCCGTTAAGTCTAAACGAATAAAAAATAATCCACCCACAGCTCGATCGTGCACACAGGCGCGCGAGCGCACGGATCTCGCACACATATACCCACGGACACCTATCATCCCGCCCGACTTCTCACGACCGGGGCGTTTTCACCCGCGCCTTGCCTCGCGGTCGCAACGCGAGCACCGCGCTCGTAAATCACGGGGCTTTCACGGAATCGCTCGATGGCCTCTATAATTACGCGCTAGCGCACGGGATCTCGCGAGGTGGAAGAAAAAGGATATCGGTGAACCGCAGAGAGCGCGGTCGCGTGGTTATTACGCGCGCGGGTATATATACACCGTGTTTCCGAAAAGTCTCGCAAGCCTCAACAAATTGGATGCATCGGGCTGTACGTTCGTCAGCGAAATACAGTGCAAGCAATTCAATAGCGATAAGATGGGCATGAATGTTTACTTGAATGTAATAATAATTGGGATGACAATAAATATCGGAATAACTTAATTTGGGAAAAAATTAATTTTTTTTTATATAATTAAAAAATGTGTTTTCCATGCACGGTTAGTTGAAATTTGAATGGGTCAGAAAGACTTCTCGGAAGACAATCATATATGATTGAAAGTCATCTCGAAAATTGTTCATGGTTATCGCTATTATAATATACACTCGTGAATTTTTCCGCAATTTTTTGATCACTCATCTTATCGATATTTAATTGCGTGCGATGCAATGGATTGCTGGACATAATCTCAGACTGGTCCCATTTAGTGAGTGTGGCGTGTCTTTTCAAAATCACGGCGTGTCTCATATATATAGAAGATATAAGTCATATAAAGGTTGTGCGCATTTTAGCAAGTTGCAAATATTTTTTGCCTTAGTTGTGAATGCTCATCAGTTAATGAAAAAACTCACTATCGAGAGATACGGAGATTAAGAAGACGGGCAGATATTTTGATTGTAATTTGAAAAATAATGAGAGGAGATGAAAGACTGATACTAACGCCAGCAGTTATTTATAAAGCAAGATATCGTAATTGCGGATCGAAATTTCTAAATCATAAAAGGCATACATTCGTTGTCGTCTATATATTAATTGCACAGTTACTAGGGTACACGTAAGCTTATTTTCAAATAAATAACTAAAGCTTTTCTCGCCGTGGTAGTCCAGTTCCTCTCATTACTCTTTGGATTATACTAAAAATTTCTGTCCATCTTCGCCATTTCCATGCTCCTCAATCCAGAGCCAAATTATAGTTCGCTCATTGGCTAATGGAATTTGAAACGTAGCGCAAAACAATTTATAACTTTTCAAACTGCTTAAAATTTTTGTACACGACTTAGCCTGCTTAATACCGATCCGTTAATGTGAACCATCCGGAACAATCCTATTTTGGAACATCCTACATATTTGTTTTTTAAAATTTGGTTTTCCAGGCAGCCCTTCTTGGCCTCGCGCGTATCCGCTAATCCCTTACTTCCAGCACGTTAAATATATTTTTATTTCCCATCCCTATCGTACTTGGTAACTAAGGCCGACCTCATATCCATTTCGCTTGCATCGAAGGCTCTACCTGTGGAGCAGGGAAAGATTATAATCAACCCCATTGGGATAGATGGATCTTTTGCCTGAACACTATGAATTTCTGCATCTTCTACTGGCATTGTTGAATATAAAACGCCACCTAAGTAATCGACCAAGCCGCAAAATCCGCGAGGTGGTCACTCATCCATATAGTAGTTGCAGCGAATGCTACTTAATTTTGTTGATAGGCGTCGGTAGGACATCTTGTATAAAAACGCGGAGACTTTCCTTGGGGTGTAGGTGCACAAGTTTGCTATCCGCCGGGATCTGCATTGCTTTGATATATCCGTAGGTTACTTTTTTGGTGATAGGGAGAGGGGGCGAGCTATATACACAAGCCTCGTTTTTGTCGCGTTTCAGGCTGAAACGGAGGCAATATTGGTATATATATACCGAGAATATACGGCGCCCTATATATTATAGCGAAGCGGTCAACTTCTCTGTTTTCTCTGAAAGCGCATGTATAAAATTTGGCGAAGAAGAGACATGTCAGCTTCGCTTGATACTGAATATATATTTAGATTTCGGAGGAATTATACGATTCATTTCGAATAATCTCAGTTTGATTCATTGCAGCTAGAACTGCTATACTAGATTTCCGTTGCCTTTTTTTTACTTACCGTTAAACTGAATTTCTAATAAAAGAGTAACTGTAGCATTCTATATTTTATGATTTTAGATTGACATATGAAGTATTTGAGTAATTTTTTTATGCGTACGAAGCATAAGAATAAAAATATTATATATAGTTTTTAATTCTCTTTGATTAATTTTAACCCTGATCACGATTACGTTAATTTGACATAACTGGCAGATTTGACTTTAAATCACGAAAATATTTTTTTCAACAGAGGTAATTATTTTTTTTTTTTAATAATCGAATAGTACATCATTGAAAATGTCAATCAAAAGTTTTTACAGTTGTACTATGAATACGTAATTTCTGTTAATCTCTTAATTTTGAGATCCTATATAAAACAGTTAAAATGATAGATTTATGGAAAGAAATGAAGCTCGGCCAAAAAATTAGTTGCTTATCTAATTGTTCATAGCAAGCATTGTGAAAATAGTACCTCTTACATGGTTAATATATGGATAAATATGACATTTCGTGCGTCTTTAAAAATATTAAATTAACCGTTTTAAAAAATATTTAAAACAGGTGGCGTATAATTTTCTATAATTTGAATTAAGCTCGTACCATTCGTTCTCCAACTGATTTTTAATTTCAATAAGTATCATGCAGTTTTCTGGTTGCAATCCGCTCTATTATCTGAAAAATATTTTCCAGCGATATTTCTGTTTTAATCTTCTTTTGTTCTTCAGAGACAATAGAAATAGCTCTTAAAAGTTTTAGCAAGTCTGCGAATTAGATTCTGTATAATAAAGAGATTGTATGGGCTGACATATGTCTTGCGGTATATACTTGCACACCCCCTCGCAAGTTATGACGCAAAAGAGTTAAAACAAAGGATGCGCTTAAGATGATTCCAGCGTATGATGCTGTTTGAAGTTAAGAAGCCGATGTGAAGTTCTCTTTTTACTTTTTTTATACATATAGAAAAATGCAAAGATGTAAACAAAAATCTGATTTTATTTTATTTATTGTACATTATTTCACAGAAGCTTAATTATTTCCAAAATCGAGTTTTATTCTATGTATCTATTATATATTATCTTTATTTAATACAACTTGACAGATAAACATTTACTATTCATAATTTCCTTTATTTTATATTGTACTCCTTTAATACTCTAGAATCTAGTCCACTCTTCATAACATACAATAATTCATAATATTAAACCAAAATAACATTATTCAATATGATAGCCTAAATTTCAATGCACGTAAAAAAAAATTATTTGTAAACATCGATATAATTAAAAAAATTAAGAATTAAACTTGCTTTTCAATATGACAGTCAGATAAATAAATATTAGTTACAAAAAAATATGAAAAAAGCCCTTAAAGTCTCTCTTATTCCGGTATTTATAGCATCTGTTCAGGTATTTTCTCATCTTTAAATATTGAATTTAAGCTCTATCAAAAAGTATTCCAAGACTCTTCGTATTTTCTGTGTTCTTAAAATTTTTTTTAGACATTGACCCAGTTATTCGCAATTTATTACTAAATTTTTTTCCGATCATGGTAAATTATTGACTGTTTTAACGAATAAATCAAATGAACATTAATCATTTAAAGATTTCTTTTAGTAGTTCGACATTATAGATAAATTATTTTTATGAATATAATTAGAATTCATTTATATACGCTAGAGATTTTTCATATTATTTGTCAACATTTCTTTAGTAGAAATTATAACTTCAACGATGCTTAGTCAACAGTTGATGAAACTTTTAGTTAGTATAAAAAAATCATTAAATAATGGTGATCATTAATTTACTATTATATAAACAAAGATATAAACTTTAGTATATTATTGTTGTTATTATCATAAAGACTGTGTGACTTGTTTTGGTCAAATTATTGAAGAAAAACTGTTTCTTTGCTTTTATTACTTGTTTGATTAAATTACTCAATGAATGATTAATGCCTCTACATAATATTTCCATTTTGAAGGAGTCCCGAGGAGTCCACTTGGTGACCTAGAAAAATTTCCTACTACACTGATTTAAATTTTATACGCAATTTACGATTACGTGCATTCTTAATAATCATTTGAAATTGAAATTTTTAAAATCGTTTAGAATGACAAAAATTATCGTTTCAAGCGTCAACGTTTTACGATATGCTGGAGTAATATAATATAGATTTTTTTTTAATACAAAGATACACAATGAATTTAATTTAATCGATCGTTGAAGAATGAGAAACCAGATTTTTTTCTACATTCCTAACTTAGAAAATTATGCATTTTTTGTACACTAAGATAAATCTACGGCATTTTTTGTTTCTATTCCTACTCGATATGATTTCAATGAATACAATCAAGGATAATGGCTAAGTACGAACAATGCGAGATCAATTTAAACGTGAACTGAAAAAATCATTTTCATTTGTACGTACTTCAAATGTTGAATTTTTCGCTGCACGAATAATTACACCCTCTATTAATTTAAATAACAATTATAAGAATAATTTATATAAACAGATATTTATGTAAGAATTTATACGCACCGTTTTACTCAAACGAATCTTGCATATCGAAAATGGACCTTCCGATTGCTTTCGCTCCGACTGTTTCGTTACAAAATCCAGTCGCTCTGACGACAGTCTCGAGTTTTCCTTGTAAAAATTGCACAAGATTAAAGAAAACAACAAACCCCCAAGGCCGAGAGAACCGAATTTCCAACCGGCCCAAATCCGTTTTTACCAAAAACAGAGCGCCGCGCCAGTGTCGCAGCCCATTAAAAAATCGTGCATATAGGTTGTGTATAATTATATATATATATATATATATATATATATATATATATATATATATACGAGCTTACGTCAAGTGACGTCGTGTCAGGCCGAAAAAAAAGTAACGTCATCGTGATGCTCGCGTTTGTCCGAGAACATCTCGGCAATCTGGACGTTTATATCGATTCCCGTAATAACGAATCACAAATGTACGTACGTTGCACGTATATAACGTAATGTCCAATGCGAAGAAAAATTGTCAAAATTGCGGAGTCTCGTTAATAGATATCGATTTTATCTACGGATAATTTTAACTTTTAACAGAAGAAAATGTAAAAATCGTAAATCCGTACACTCCATTATACTATATCGATTAATTTCAGATTACGATACTAATGCGAATTTTAGCGTATTTTGATTAAGAATAGTAAAAAATTAGGGACAAGATTATTATAACGAAATTCATCGAAAGCCGTAAAAATCATGGTTTTCCACAACTATCACCTATATTTATTCTATATCCATAACCTGTAACTATTTAATATTATAAAATCTATCGATTAGAAAAATCGTCGAATAAAAGTTTTGTAGATGTGATTAGAAGTTTTGTTGAAGTTCTTTTGATGTAACTTTCTCATTGGTTTTGTACTTGATTTATGAACTATACGGAATTAGAAAAATTATTTTGCTCAATAGTTGGAATCTATATAGTCCTACTCTTTTTCATTTAGAAAAAGAAATTGAATAATCAATGAATGGAAAATGCTTTTATAAATTACAAGTTCAAATCCGTACAATATGAACAAGAAAACGTTGGATTCGGATGAAAATTTAAGGGGAGCTGTATACGATTTTGATAATTTTTTTTTTTTTACAATTTGCCCGATTTTTCACGAAGATTAGGTCAAAGGGATTTTGGAGACAATTTATTAATACATCCGTCATATTTTAGAATAATCGGATTAAGAACAAACTTTTGGAAAAGTACCGACAAGTTTTTGCCTTTTTCCCTTCACTTTCGATATTATATATCTTTATGTGAGAAAAAATATAGATCGAGTATAATCATAGGTATTTTTCTAAGATATTGAAGTAAAGGATCAGAATGATACATTTTGACTTTGGCCAGTTTAAGGTATATCGCTTAATTTAATTTATATTTTACATACATATACAAATATGTGTGCGCGCGCGCGCGCGCGCGTGTGTGTGTGTGTGTGTGTGTGTGTGAATTGAAATTATTGACGGAATAATAATGCAAATAATTAAATTGAGACTAATGATTAATTACAATTGAATTAAATAGTCAATATTTGCCAACGCATTCAACTCCGAAGAACTATTCATCAGTCTTTGCGTAACAAGTTAAAACTGATGTTGGCAAATAATTATTTATTTCATTAAATCATAAATACACAAAATTATACATAACGGAATAATCATTAGTTTCACTTTAATTATTAATCTATATATTTTTGCAAATTTATAGTCCGAGCTCTTAAGGAAATGAGAATAATTCGAAAAACCGCGATCGTAATAAATCGGAATAAAAAGTTTTATGACAATCGTATTTCGAGCTGTGCACTTTGACAATGTGAGCGGTTTAGAGAATGGTTCTGCGAAAGCCAAAACGAGCCGTACACTATAGTAACGTTTGGGTATTAGCCAGTAATAATTGTAAAAGTAAACGATCAAAGCAGAAGCACGTTAATTTCTTGTTTCAAGTGATAATTTTCTCGTTTGCTCTAAATACGTTTTAAAAGTCGGCACATCTCGCGCACCAAGTCGGTTTCACTCCTCGGATCGAAAAACCTATATATGAATTATTATTCAGCACTCCGTTCTCACTTTCCAACACAATGAAAACTCGGCCCCAGTGCCGTATAATCATCATCAGCATTTGGGTTAAAATGAAAATTATCTGTATATTATATATCTATACATACGCCGAAGCTATTCCTAAAAAAAAAGAAAAAAAAAACTAACTAAATTACGAGGCTAAAACCCATTTTACCGATCGTAACCATTCTGTGCTTCTTTTCTTATACATACAATTGCCTTTCATATATACCGCCTTGCACAAGCACAGCAGAAGTCCGCCGCTCTCTTTCCGCGCGCAACAAAATACAAAGGTGAAACTACCTCGTTCCGCGGCGAAAAAAGCCGTGAGAGGGAGGGAGAGAGAGAGAGAGAGAGCGCGCACGAGCGAGCGAACGAAAGGGCGAGGAGAAGGCAATCGGCATCGACATTATAATTTTAGAACTGTAGCCCGGCAATGACTCACTTTTTCCCCGGATTCGGGAATAGCGGGTCAGTGGGACAGCTGCTGCAGCGCGTCTTTTGAGTTGTGTCCCAGCTCCCCCCCTCCCCGCCCCCGCCATCCTCTCGATTTCGTTGCGGGCGGCAAAGAAAGAAAAGTGAACGCATCGGCGTGGGCGAGACGGCTTCACCTGCCGCGCGATCGCGATGCCCGCCGAGGCGCCCGTAATGACGAAATAACGCGGCAGTCCGAGGGCGGACGGGAGGTGTATTAATGCGCGGGCACCGGTCTCGCTTTCGGCGAATAATCATCGATTAACGGATATTGCGCTTCTCTGCCGCTTTTGCCGCGTTAATTTTTCTCCAATTCCAGCCAGGCACGCGATCGGAGCAAACAAATCCCAGAAGCACTGGATGTATTTGAAATTTCATCCGGCCGAGGGCTAAATTTTTTATTTCTCGAATTATTTTTTGGTTTTTTATATTATTACATACATGCGTATCAGGGGTGATTCGAGGTACTCGTAATTCTTTTTTTTTTTTTTGTTTCACAGAAAGTAAGCGTCCGATTTCAGACGCGCCGAAAACGCTTTCGACTCGAAATTTGACGTAAACAGCAGCAAAACGTGTATTTTTCAAGAATTTTGAATCAACGCCTCCCGAGCATTACTTTCGAAATCTAGCCAACCCCTGCACGTTTTAAGCTTAACAATAGACAGTCAAGCGAGGGCTTTCGATCCTTGCTAATGTGGGAGCCTCGCGTGGCGTTTTCGCGTGATTCCAATCGGTTGATTCGAAATGGAGGACAAAAATTTATCTCAAAAATTGACAAGTACAGGAGTGGTGGCTGATTCGTCACGCGTGTGTGTGTGTGTGTGTATGTGTGTGTGGTATGCGCCTGCTGCTTTTTATTTTTTATACGATCGTAAAACAGCATCTTTTTTAATCATTGCCTATGTAATTACCAGGAAATCCCTAAATTTATAATTTTACTGATTCTCAAAAACCATGAAATTATTGCGGAAATTGCATGTAACAACGAGTATGAGCTTACGCAAGTCGGCGTCACGAAAGCTGACGTCAGGAAATAAAAAAGCAGCATGTTGCACGGGCAAGTTCGATGAGGTTTTATAGGTAAACGTAATTGTTGTTCGCAATTTATTTAATCAATGTCAAAAGGTCGTTAAATGATATATTCCATTTCAGGAGAATTGGTGTTACCTTTTTCGAAGTTCATTATGTGCTTCAGTTAATTGAAACAAAATTGTCTTAATTATTATTTAATTGTATATAAATTTTGACTTTTACATAATTTTGTAGTCTACGTATGTAGACCATTTTAATAGAAAATATTAATAAGAATAAAAGAAAATAACAATTAAAAAATAATCAGTTTAAAAAATATCAATCTGGGTTGCTTGGAAATATTTTTTATGTTTCGTAAAAATATTTGAATATTTTAGTTGATAGTTGGTTTTGACATTGTTTGACAGATTCTTATTGATTCATTCTGATAATAATTTATTGCTATAATATTAAGTTATTTTTTTAAAAAATTATATATAAATTAAAAAAAACATGTGTTTGTTAATTAAAAAGATGCAACTCCGCAAACGGAATAATATTTTTTGAACACACACACGCGCGCACGCGTACACACACACACACACATTGCATATTATAAAATGCATTATAAACTTCGTTATACTCTTATATCCTCCGTTATATACTTCGTTATATGCTTCTAAAAAATAGTTAATCTTAGTATGTATACGATATGGACACACATAAGTAGAAAAAGAAATATAATATTTAGATATTTTTTCGTTTATTTTTAACTTCAATTATTCAAATAGAAAATTGCGAATTTAACAGATCGTTTCCCAATCTAAAAGGAATACAAAACGTGTATCGATCAACTATGTTAAATAATCTTTTACGTCCTTTAGGGACATTCACCATGGAAACAGATTTATTCAGATCATTAGATTTTAGCGACGGAATGACGAAAAATTCGCTAAAAGAAAATGCAGAAAAACGTTTTTTATTTAAACTTTATTAGACTGGTTTTAAAATTATTATAAAAACGATTTTTAACTATTTTTAAATTACTTTTTTTATATATACAAAGGCGATATTTATCTATACTTTCTCTTTGGTATACAAGCATCATTGACGTGATATGAAAATGATTTTTTTTTTCGATGGTGCCTCGGGCCTCTTGTCGCTCTGGTCCAGCCCTGATTCTAACAGAAAAGTTTTAAAACGAGCGTTTGAAGCCTTTATGCATACATTAGTTCGATTTATAAGCCAAAACAATTTACTTTCACGGCTTGCGCATTTTCATGGCTATATTCATTATCCTTGCCGATGCAATTATACATGCTTTGAGAAAACTCCGCCGAGAGCATATAGAGCACCTAGCGGGCCGATCGGCTTGACCGTGAAATTTTTATGTATTGCTATATATATATATATATATATATATATATATATATATATATATATATATATATATAATGTCTGAAAATAAAACGAGCCTTTAAAAGTATTGTTGATTGTGATCTATTGTTGCCCAACAATAACAATCAGTATAGGAACTATTTCTATAAAGGAAACAAGGACACTTTTTTTTTAATTTCAATTATAAAGTCACGCCGCATACTTGTCTATAGGTATATATTCAGCGTGTCGGAACAAAAAACGGTTTGCGTAGTCCGGCGTAGTCTGTTTATGTATGTATGTATGTATATATATATATATAGTTGGCTAGTAATTCTCGCGCTACTAGTTTTACGCAGTCTCCGGTATTTTAATGCGTTTTTAAGAGAGCCAATTTTTTATCGAAAGAGCAAATCGTAGAAATTAAAACTACGTCATTCTTGGACAAAACAAAATTTAGACGATGAATTTCGCTGATATATTTACAATGTAAGTTGTGAGCAAAATTAAAAGACCTTATTTCTATTATAATCTTCGGAGAAACGAATACATGCATAGGTATATTCTGCAAAAAAGAATTATTCTTTCAATTTCAATGATTGAACTGTTACGGAATTGAAAGAAACGAAAACAAAAGAAGAAATGTTTGATGTACGCCTGAAAATATTCGCGTCATTCTTAAATTCTTACAATTATGAAACGCCATACCAAACACGGATGTGTGTGTGTGTGTGTGTGTGTGGAAATGGCGATAAAGGCGGTATAACGGGAAGGGAAGTCCGTGGCATAAGAGAGTGAAAAAATAAGATAGAAAGCAAAAGAAAGTAAAAGGAAAGACGGGCGTCATTCGTGCAAAAACAAGCGGATCGGCTGATAATGTTGCCTTGTTTATGTATTCACGCACATGTCAATAAGTTTAGATTCCGAGAGGGAGGCGAGAGAGAGAGAGAGAGAGAGAGAGAGAGAGAGAGAGAGAGAGACATAAATAACTTTTAATATGTCTCGGAATTGTCGAATGGCAACATGAAAATATTATCCGTATAATGTGCCAAAATTTCAGAAGTAAACGGGAGCATATATTTTGTCACTTGCCTTGTCAAATTTGATAAATAATAAACGATCGATTGTTTCTTAATGACTTTAGCATGTATATTAGTACCGCCAATAAATAAACGATCTCGTCGCTCGCTGAGAAGAATTACGTGGTCGCGCGAATTAAACGAAGTATAGATTATGATATACGAATATCATTGGAATATGGTTATTAATAAAAGAACGAAATAAAACAACGAGCTCGGTATATATAATTCGTATTTAATGAATCACGAACATGTTAAGTGTATTACGCTTGAAATTTCAGCCATTGGTTTTTGGAATTCGTTCGATGAAAATTGCATTTAATTTAATTTATTTAAATCTTGCTTTATATATGAAATTAATGCTCTAGCAGTTCGATCTCCATCAAATTTCTCGGATCAGTTGCGCTCTATAGCTTTTTTTTCTCCGTCGCAGGCGATGGGTTTCGCGAAAAAAGAAGAAAATTAGATTAGTACTGATATATAAAGTGTATATATATATATATATATATATATATATATATATATATATATATATATAATACTATCAGATCGATCTTTAATTAGAATTCCAAACGAGTGCGGGCATGTGTTTGTATGTATGTTATGTACGGCACCCCCATTGGAAGAAAGTTCAGTATCTAATCTATCCTAATGTACAGTTGATTCGACGAGCCCATATATATATATATATATTAGTGATGCAAATTAACGCCTGATGAGTTTCCTCGTAAGCTTGGCGAGCGGCGTCGAATCTGCCCCCTCGTCGAAGACTTGCTCGCAATCGGTTCGCGTTGCACGCAGTTGGGTTTTACTTTTTGTTATTTGAGCCCGTTCGATTGCATTTGTGGAATAATATTTTTATTTCAATAATTTTATTTCGTAAAATTTAACGTGTTCTTATTTTTTTTCTATCTGAATACTGGAATAAATGTTAAAAAATTCGATAGAATTTAATTCTAGGATTTACTCTTGTCATATTTAAGCAAATATAACATGAACAGTTTAACTGTAATAAAACTTTCACTGACTCTCTCGTCTATTTGGCAGTTTTTAGATATCGTCCTTGTATAATAAAACTTCGGATAAAACATATCGATGCGGCACTGATACACATTTATGGAGGAATAATGAAAACTTCTTCTCAAAATTATACTTCCATAGTTATTTTTTCACAATCGAGATCTTGGAGGATATTGCTATTGCAGAAAGCATATGGTGCGTCAATAATTCGTGACTGAGTCACAAGAGAGAGGCGAGCAATCTAGAAATTTTTTTCTATCTCTTTTGCGCAATGGCTTCGAATTCTTTCTTGGAAAGAAACAGAAAATCTACGTATAACCCTCGGCATAACCTCTTTTATGTCTCACTCGCGCTATGCTAAATTTATCATAGATTTCCGATCTGGCAGTATTATTATATGTGTTAAGTAGCACGTGCTCTAAGATCGAGGTTCATTAATAAAAAGTGACGCATGAAGTTCAATGTCAAATCGTGTATATAGAAACAAAAAATTCACAGATATATATTAAATATATTGTTTACCAATCTAAATCTTCTATATATAATATGAAGTTATATAACTGATTCGAATTAATGAATAATACTCGGAATAACAGGTACATATAATTCGGGACATATCTTTTTTCATATGCAAGGACTCTAATATCGTCATGTCGGGTCACAATACGAACGCATTTGCAATTTATTGAATTCATTGTGACTTCAATTCAGAAGAACCAAAAAAAAATTTATTAATTCTAGTACATCGATGCAGGAGATTGAACTTTCTTTTATTTAAGGTTAATGTATCGCTTCGCGCTTGCCTTTCGATGTGAAAGAAGTGAGCTGTATGATTTAAACGTGTAAGGTTAACCAAGAACCAAACATATATGTATATATATATATATATATATATATATATATATATATATATATATATATATATATATACATTTCTTAAAATTATATACGTAAAATAGATATGTAACCCGGGGAATGGATGATATTTTAGCGATAAATAAGACGAAGCCGTTAAGAGGACTTTGAAAAGCTCGCGACGTGTTCGTTCGTAGTAAAATTGCGTCACTGCCCGCATCGTAGACTTTGCAATTTTCGGATCGAATCTTCGTTTAGCGCAAATTGATGCGGTATATATATAGATATCGGTTCTTTTGCTCTGATGCCATAGAGCTGTAATAACCTCGTCTAACAGTGTTTTGGCATTGTTATATATTTATTGTTTTGAAAATGAATGAATCGAAAAAAATATTATGTGCTTCGTTTTATGACGTTGCGCGTGTGCCATTGTGTGTTTGTTTATTACGTCCGACGTTGTTTCTGCCACCTCGCGTCGTATTTTGCAACCTCCGCCATAGGAATTTTAGTCTTGCACGGTTTTTTAATGGGGTATATCATTTTTTTTGCCCTCTTACTGGCAGCCATACCACGCTCAGCAGTATCTTGCCGTCCATTGCGTTTCAAAATTGTTTAACTGAAAAATCTTCTTCGTATTGCGACCGTCAGTTTTAACTCCGACGTCTTTTTAAGCGAGCATCGAGAAGTACAGGTGATCGAGTGCAGGCTCATTACATCATTCAAACACCTCTTATATAATGTATTTATCTTTAGCCGTATAAAAAGATCAAAGGTATCAGTCCTGGTAATTTGACCTATACTAAACAAGAAAATCCGAGCGCAAAATTGGAAATTAGGACTAAAAAATTCAATATATCGATTTTTGTATAAAACAATTATGACAACTTGTCTGATTTGAAATTTTGATGATTTTTTTTTTGATATATGAAACCGCACTAACGCTAGTAATTTTTTTGAGTCATCGGTCCACAAGATTGTTGAATTTCAGTATAAAATTTTTATATGCATGTTTTTACTACCAATATGATAGGCTTCGATAACCTCCCAAAAGTCTGCGATTTATAATTATTGTTATTTTTCTCGTAAACTGTAGAGTTTGTAACAAAAAGTTGGAAAGAACAAAAATATCCTAGAATCGATCAAAGAATATATTTCAATTTTTTCAGATCTTTTAAAATTTATTGTTAATTATTGGATAATCACGAAATTGAAGTTTCCTATACAAAAAATCTGTTTAAAAAATCTGAAAAAATCCCAGAGTACTGTTTGACTATTTCTAAAAAACGAATGAGATCCACGGTGTGAAATTCATTGTTTTGGTCGTGAATGGGATAAAGCTTGAAATACCGTCTCTGCCGTCTTATATATTTATAAATATTTTTTCGTTCCCGGGTGCACAGTATAGATTGGACGAGAAAGAAAGACAGAAAGAAAGAAAGAAACTGGAGCAGATACCGAGCTATCTGGAGATAAATTAGTGCGTCAGTCGTTTGAAGATATTATAATCGTGTAGCATCGCGCCAACTAACCCATAGGCCTAAAGAACGTGTGTGCATTGAATTTTTATTTGCTAAAAGATAAATTAATAATAATGGCAATAATAACAATAATAAAGCGAATCGTTCGATACGCTTCACTCGACGGCTCTGACTTCATCGAGTATAATAAAGACGAAGAAAAAACAAAACCACTGTCGAAAAAGTTATTTTGCTTTCGCATTAACGGGCTCTATAAAATTGCTGCCCGAAATTAATTCAATTCCACTGTCAAAGACTATAATCTCATCGAAGAAGACCGAGGCTCGTATCGCAATCCCGCTCTCTTAGCTCCGAATCGCTCGTTCGACTTTGCGAAAGTCTCGGTCGCAGTTACGCGAAAAATGCATTTGTAACCGCGAATAATTATACGTGCGATCGCGCCGGCGGCGCGGCGGAGGCTTGGCTCGCAATACACGATGCTCTTTGTCTTTCGTAAGTTATACATTTGATAAAGTTCCGAGGAATAGTGAAAAGAATTGTTTTGTACATTGTAGTGTGTGTGTGTGTGTGTGTGTGTGTGTGTGTGTAATTGGCGTGAGTTTCTATAGGAATAGATATGATATTATTTTTAATTTATCTAAAAATCTACCTTATTCTCCATTGTGGCGTCGCAGGACACCTTTAAACGGCTCAAGGATTAAATTTGTATAATCTTATCGTCGAAAATGCATCAATTTCCATTGACTCGGCTTTATCAACTTTAATTGCGAAATAATTTTTCAAAGTTTTTAATCTAGCTTACGATACATATATAACTAACATAACGATAGAGTTAGCGAATACATATCACGTTAGAACAGTAGCATAAATCGCATTACGGACCTTCTGTATTGTATAGATTTTTCGAACAGTCAACGCGCTATGATGTAATTGTCACAATAATTGTCACTTATTTAAAATTTCTAAAACAGACCGATATCGTTGGTTGGCATATTTTTGTCGTGCAAATAGAAAGTAAAGGGTGGAGAGGGGGAGAATTGCAGAAATTTTCTCCAATTTTTGTGTCTAAAGAGTTGTTTCGGAATTATCTGTATCGTATACAGTTATATGGGCAAACCGAGAAACATCCGTTATTTATCAAACTATATATTTTCATCAAATTTGGCGATGGGTGAATTTTTTCCGATACGAGTAGCAGAAAGTTTTGTACGTAAATGGAAAGGGTACATTATTATAGTCTATTGTCTGCGCTATCAACAGTCGACGAATCGACGAGCTTACGCCTACTGCGTGTATCGCACTTTAGGTTTATTTTTACGTTGTATTGCATAAGTTCATTTTTGCGAATTTCGCTTAACCGTTTATTAACAGCATTTAAACATATATATTTTTTTAAAACTAGTTTTTGTTTCAAAATAGTAGGTTAGTGTTTTTTAAATATGAATTTGATTGAAAATGCGCTGTATCTATAGAAGCTTGTCAGCTTTGAGAATATTCTAAGGAATGAAAAATAATTTTATATGTCAATCCAAGAGCCATGATTTCGATTTTTATGACTTGTTTTCAATAATTATGTTGATTTTTTTTCTTTTTTAAACGAATTCGAAGTATGTCCATTAGTCAAACATTCGTGGCTTTACTCACGTATTAAAAGTTGAATTAGATAGTCGGACGTCGAGGCAATCGGAAAAATTTCTCGCTTTTAACGTAACAACGCCTTGATACAGGATTGTAAGACGATAAAACCGAAGATTAAATATGCAGAAAAACGTCCCAACTTACGATGAAAATCCATCGAAAACTACTTTCGTCGAGTATTGGAAACTGATCGGGAATTTCAATGGGTGTATGAAATTCTTCGGGCATTCCGCATCTATATATACATAGAAACTTGCAAAATTGCCTGGGAAAATTTCATATTCTAATACGGGCGGCACTTTGTCGCCGGGAGTTTAATGAAATTTCCGCGATTTTTCGATTTCCGAACAAGTCAGCGTGAAATTCTTGGCGATGGATGCATTACGCCCAGGGAATCCGAAAAGATTATTTGCGAAGGTTTTAATTATAGAGCCCACTCCGGTGCCGCTCGGGCGTCGAATATTGTTTCGACGTATACAAGAATAAACGGTAAAAAAGGGGTACAGTGAGTATGGGTTTTTAACATATATAATAGTTAGTTTGTAAAACGTCCATCTCGCGGTACTCGAACAAATGTATAGTGTGGCCGGATTTCGGTGTTTATCGGTAAAACATGTGTTGGCTGTTTTATTTTTGAAATCTGTATATATATATATATATATATATATATATATATATACATATATATATGTATATATGTCGATAAAACAACGTCAATCAAAACGTATCCAGCGACGTATGTAAGTATTATTTTCAACGCTGCTTCATTAACGTAGCTATAAGCCGATCCTTATAGCAAATGGGTAAAAATACAAGTGGTACGCCGTTAATAAGCTCTAACGAGCGCTCGAGTCGAATCGCGATTTTCGACTTTAATTAATAATTCTTCGAAAATAAATACACGAGTCCCAGAATCGGAAAATCTAACAAGCTCCGCGACGCGATTATACGCACGTGAGCGCAATAAGTAGAACTATATATATATATATGTATATATATGTGTGTGTGTATATATATATATATATATATATATATATATATATATATATACATACATAGACATACTAATTCTATATAATCGGATTGGCTTATCTATTTTCAAAGTTTTTTTTTCAGTCTCGGATTTTTCGCGTAATCCTGATCGGCGAACAATCAATATACGTAGAAATGTATCTGTGTGTGTATGTATATATATATAGACTTTCTCATTAAAATAATCACTCACTGAAACAATATATATGAAGGAAACCAAATCTTTAATATGCATATACTTCATATGTATATAAAATTTTTCGTATAGAAAAATTCCATGACTCCGATCTTCTCTCTCTCTCTCTCTCTCTCTCTCTCTTTTTAACAATCCTTTAATAAATATAATTGTTCCGAGTGTATGTAGAAAGTCGATGATAAAAATAATGGCTTGGCTCCGGGTGATTCCAGGTATATTCGGCGATTATATAATTTGGCCAATCAGTACGTTCAAAGAAAATAATGGAAATGACACTATTGCAAGATAATTGGTAACATAATAAGATCGACACTATAATAGTGATTCCGTGAAAAAAAAAATCTTTTTTATTTAGATTTCAATAAATTCAACAAGCGTTTCGAATCTATAAAGACTCTTTTTCAGTGTCAAAATATATAAACGAGCCCTAGCAATTCTAGTCGAATAATATTATTTCGAGGAATAAAAGATTTTTTTCACGGAATCACTATTACAGTGCCAACCTTATTATTATCGAAGAAAATGTGAAATTTTCCATTTATTTGGCCGAAGCCGGCCAAATGGCGCCCTTACAGGGCGCGAGGGGGGCGTTGGTCACGCGAATCTATCCTTCATTCGGTCCTAAGACTAGTTTACTTTATAGAAATAAAGCGACATTTGGCGAAATGGATCGCGATCGAACCACGGGGTTATAGATAATACCCTGACATTGGCGTGCTTCGAACGATAAAAATTTTTTCAGCATAGCGACAATTTTGACGAAGGAGAAGTCAGCGCGCGAAAAACGCGTAATTTCTTGCTCTTGTTTTGACACGCATGGCGACCTTTCCGAATGAGACGTTCGATTGATCCTCGCACCGTTCAAAATCCGCCGGTTCACTTGGAAAAAGAAACGGAGAATAAAAGTTTAACGTTCAGATAGTCATTCGGCATGGGAGATGAATGCCATTCGTAACAAGAACGATCCGTTATTCTGCACGTATAAGTAGCAAAAGATCCGCTGCTCTACGATGAAATGGATTTAATAGCGATTATCGTAAGTGTAAATACGCAAACGGATGGGAATTTATCACAATATGAATAATTAGATAAGCCGAATAGTTTCGCTGCGACGCTTACCTTGGGGGACGTTTTGACAGGGATTTTCAAGATTCAGGTCGTCGTCGTCGTCGTCGTCGCGCGAGGCAAGCATCCAACGCCGGAATTCCGCGGACGTGCGACGATCCGGACAAAGAGAATCGCGGCAAATCGCGAATATGTGCATGAATTAATGAAGGAAGCGTCCCTCGAGCGCTCCGTTCTCGCGCCTCGTTGTTTCTCTGCGAGCATGTTAAAAACCTCATTGCGCATTGAAAAATGACGATTCCTATCCCGGTGTATTTACCTGAAATTTCGTTATTTCCATTGACTTCAAGTTTCAAATTTTTAATTTTAACATTTGTAAATTATTGACGAGCTGACATTAGGCGAACGATTTAAAAGTAGATTTTAAAATGTATATCGAAAGTGTGGAAAATTTAAGAGAAATTACTTAGCCGATTATTAGGTATTTTTTTCTTCATCGATTAATTATACTTAGATAATTGAAATAAGGTTTTCCAGTTTTCAATGCACACGTGAAGTGTACGTAAAGTGCGACGCGTGTACCCGTAAAGTCGTACTTTACAAATACTTTAGCGAAAAATAATATAATAATGTTAATAAAATAATGGCGAGCTGTCTATCGAGCGAACGAAAAAGGTATAATGTCTTTAACATCTTTAATGTGAAGCGCACGCTGAAACAATTTTTAAAGTGATTATATTAGACCGTATAAACTGTATAATTTGTAGTTGTATAATAAGTATAAAGTTGTAATAATTACTCTCCTTGCTACGAGGTGTAATATATTGATCTTTTTTTTCCTAAAGCCCTTAGAATTTTTAACAGTTGGTAAATATGTTTCTTTTTTACGTCAACAAGTGTAAAAATATATTTATTGTCAAGATCTATTCAGCGAATGTGTGAAAGGAAAAGACCTATTGTTTCTGAATTAATTATATAGATTATATGAAATTATAGTAATACTCTATATTAAACATATTTCGATCCGTCGGTCGTTTTACAGCGTCATTTTTCATATTATATATATATATATATATATATATATATATATATATATATATATATATATATATATATGATACAGCCTTAAAGACGTAATCAGTATATATTGGGTAACCGCAAAGATGCAAAATACGCGGGCGAGAGCGAGAGTAAAAGAGCGCGAATCTGCAGTTACATCACGCCGCGGCCGTCGTAAAATACACGGTTTCATCACCCGAGAGTAGAAGCTTCGAGGCCTTACTTTAACACAACACACACACACACACACATAATATAATATCATATAATATAATATTTAATGCTGCGGTGTGATCGGGATCCGCGTTAAAAGGCAAATACGATATATATAAATATATATATATATATATATATATATATATATATATATATATATACATAACGAAGCTACTTTCTGACAGCGTTCTCGCACGAATAAGTACGAGAGTACGTGTTTCGCAATGGCATTAGTTCAAGCCTCACATCACCAATATTAAGGTAAAAAACTTTGCGTGCATATATAGGTGTACAAAAAGAAATTCTATCCATCCACCCACCCTATGATAAAAGTATAAATGCGAAATTGCGCGAAAACTAATATATATATATATATATATATATATATATATATATATATATATATATATATATTTATTTATTTATTCAAATTTGTCTCGTGCGAGCTATCTTTGCGCGTATTGTACACGCATGAACTCCCAAAAACTCTTACGTTGAATCTCCCCCCCCCCTCGACGTCCGGAAACTTTCAGATTTACGACTGCGCGTTTCCGGAGGTTATTTCCCTCTGACTAATACACAGTCACCCCCCCCCCCCATTCGTATACACATACATAAAACGCATATCTTATAACTAGGCTTTCTCAATTTTAAATCTGCTCGCTGCACGAGTGGAAACAGCAGGGAGATGGCAATGGACGCCAGAGAGAGAGAGAGAGAGAGAGAGAGAGAGGAGAGAGAGAGAGAGAGAGAGAGAGAGAGAGAGAGAGATAGAGTAAAAGAGCTCAGCATAGAGATCTGCCGGATCGGCGAGTTTTGCAATTCTGCCATCGACACCTCCATTGCGATACGGCTGGAGTCGCATATGATTATATAGATATACTTACAAAAAGGATTTCAGATAATTGTTGCGTCGTGGCTCTCTGATCATTCTGCCGTACTGCTTATTTATGTATTTGGTTTTTACTGCTAAAACTGTTTTTAACGCGCATTATATATATATATAAGCCTGATGTTAAAAAGTTGACAACTATGTGATAGTCATATGTGTAAAATTCAAAATTGTACTTATTTGTAGTAAATTAAATTGACAAATATTTTTACCGGTTTTGCAGTCTTTATACAATAATCTATAATTAGAATTACATATAATGACAGTCAGACTGTCCTCGGACTGTTCTTATTTACGTCCCCTCTGCCCCTCCCTCCTTCACCCGAGGAACCTTAAATAAAAATTACTACGGAAAATAGAAATAAATTAAAAATAATATGAAATAGATGTAATAAAAATAAAAAAAAAATCTATATGCTAAGTTAGTAAAGGACGAGTTGGCTGAACAGTTTAGTGCCCGAAGGTGAACGGAAGCCGTTCGAAACGTCGGACGCGTATACAGGACGAAGACACAAGGACATACCGTAAGTTGAAACGGTGGGGACAGTATGATTGTCCTTTACCAACTTAGAATATAGATTATCTTTATTTTATTTACTATTTGAGTAGTAATTTGTATTTCAGATTCTACGCCAGGGATGATTGTAATTCCCTAAATTTATTAGTGAAAAAAGTAAAAAAATCACGATAGATAAAGAGAAAAGGGAAACTAGGCCCAATTTTTATTGTCATTGTATGAAATTAATTCTTTTGTACGTATATTGAATTTCTCGTTATGAAGAAAAGAAAGAAATGTAAATGCAAAAATAACGTAAGCCAAAGGCCAGTTTCAACCATTATCTACCACATTTCATATAAATCCTATACCCGACTAAAAACAGATTCGACATTTCGCACCAAAAGCGACTGATCCCGATCTCTAAAAATTAATAAAATTAAAAATTTCCCTGTTCGGCAACCTAACGTACCAGCAAATTCGCCCATTTGAACGGGTTTCTCGGAATATCGCCTATTCGCTATCGAGATTCTCTGGTTCTTGTCCCTAATACGCGAGCGTAAGCCGGAAACACGTCGACGTAAAAAAAAAAAGAAGAAACTAGGAGTTTATATTACTTTTCGCGACGTCATCAGTGACCGCGAAGAGCAGCGGGTTGGATTTGAGGGTGGGATGAAAACGCACGAACTCGCGCATGGCAATTAAAGTAACGACCGGAAACGGACGGACGGGCGGTCGAGCGACTTTGTAATTTACCGAGAGCGCGCGGACGTGCCGAGAGTCGTCCTGTATTTCTTTTTCTTGATCTCCTCATTTTTCTTTCTTTCTTTTTTTCTTTTTTTTTTTTTTTTTTTTTTTTTTGATTCGCTTCGGCGCGACGTCTGGGCAGGTGGATTCGTATTTAATGGCATAGAGTTTTCATTCGCTCTCTTTGCAAACGACGCGTGAATTAAGGCCAATGCAATTTCATTGGGTATTATGTATTATACATATATAGCTCGTTCGATGGGTTTTCGATTGAATTCGGTCAGCTTTGACAAATACGCAATTGAATGTCTATATATTTGAGAAAATTCGGGAAACTTGGAACTTTTGCGAAGTAGAAAAATCAATTATTTTTACTGCACACATTCTCGACTGATTCTTTCTTCTTCTTACAGTATTGGCTTACAATAATAAGAAAATAATGGGACGGCTTATTTTCTTTTAAACTTTATTTTTAATTTTGAAAGAAAACTTGTGTTTTCTACTAAATCAATGTTAATTATCAGTAAAAAATTTTCTTCAAAAATATTTAAAGATTTCATCAAAAAGTAACAATGTGTGTGACATCATTATTTTATGTCTTAATGCCATTATTATGATGAAAAACAAACTCTTGGAGAAAAAGTATAAAAAAATAAGGCAAATAAACTTTACTAATAAACTTAAGCTTTACTGATGAATTATTTTTGCTAAACACACCAATACTTGGAAATTTTATTTGGACTTTTGAGAAGCTATTTTTAGATAATTTTTAAAAATTCACACAAAACAACCTTATCTAAAACAGGATAAAATAAATGATAAAATATTACACCGACAATAAATATAAAAAAAAGTAGTTTAAATTATTAATTGTTATTGACGTACATTTCATTAAATTTAAAAAAAATTGAACATATTCAATCATCTTAATAGAGAATGAGGTGCATCGGGATATATCGATAATCTACATTTGACCATCGCGAAATGCGATATCGATAAATTTGTTTATACCGAAATCAATACCTAAATAAGAAATTTGAAGATATACTTATAAATTCGTCTTAATTAACATCGACATAATGTAGAAGAAACCAGAAAGAAACTATCAAAAGTTTTTAACATTTTCCTTGAACACTTCAACCGTTCGTGTTCTTAAAACAATAAGTTTTTGTGTAGTTTTTCAGTTATCGTCAGCTTTTGTCAATAATTGTATTGGGAATATAAGTGTTGTTAAAAACTTAGTTTTTAGTTAAACAATCGGGAAGATTAAAACGGGAAGATAAGAGCGTATTACGATATATGTGCGTGTTTAACAAGAGTCGGCCAAGTGTAAATTCGTGCACTGTATACTCGAACTTTTTGCTGGAATTTTTATGCTCACTAACGGAAAAATGAAACACAGAAGAAAAACTTAAATTCGAGCAAATATTGAATGCAAATAAAGTGCTAATTAAATGTTTTATTTCGAATTAAGAAATTCATCGTATACTCCACATTATACGAGGAAATAAAAATTTATTTCAGCCTCGTACAAACATAAACTTGCTTCAAATGTAAGATTTAATTATCACTATGTTTGTACAGATATATATATATATATATATATATATATATATATATATATTTGCTCGCAATTAAAAAAATTTTATTCTCGTTTCGGCTGGAATTTCATTTGCCGCACGGTCTATTGCACTGTGTAATTTTAAAAACCCGATATTTTTGAGCGAAGTCGTAAAGAAGGGTTGTAAATTTGATAAGCGAAAGGTACACGACAGTCGTTCAATATTGTCATTGTTACTATTGAATAGCCAGTTCGAAAGCCAGTTCGGAATAGTTGGCTGATTAAACGGTCAATAAAAGTCTTCCTCATCAGTGTAGACGTAATTATCATTACCTTCCAATATTCTGGATTATCTTAGTCAATATTCGTATAACCGTTAATACGATCGCAATGTATTTTTTTTTCTCACACGCGCGACGATAAATTGTGAAAAGTGCGAGGAGACATTTTCAGAGAAAAAAAAATTATTTCCATACTAACGCGCGAGTGATTTAACGCCACGAGTGCTGTATAAAGAATATATACTATTTTTAAAAGCCACCACTGAAGCCGTTTTCTGTATAGGAAACTGATTGTATTATACAGCGACGTTATCTTTATGCAGCTATATATATATATATATGTACATGTTTAGGTGACATTCGTTATGTCACACGCGCAAGAGTCGCTGTCGGGAAAGGAAAAATTGCCGGTTCGGTAACTTTACAATTGTTTGCAAAAATGTATATATTTAAACGAGTCGGGGCTTTATTAGAAATGGATGATTATACAAGAATTGATTTTTTTTTCTTTCCTTATGCAATAAGTTCAGGGGGCTTCCTTTCGCTCCTTCTCTCTCATTCTCTCGCAGTCCTCCGATATATACGTGGGAATGAGTTTTACCTCATTATTATATGTGCGATATTATGTACCGAGAGAATGTTCATAACCTACGGTATTAATTTTCGATAATTTTTCACACCCATTCCTGTGGGAGGGGAAACTTCTGAAAAGCGCCCACGCCCGATTTTTCCAGAAATTGGTACACTTGCCTTTTTGTTCGGGATCGATTATGAATATCGCATTGGCTTTTGGCGGAAATTGAATATTCCCGGCGTAATCCATAAAAAGAACGTATAAAAAAGGACGGTTGTTCTCGTATTTATCGCGGAAAATCAGAAAAATCATAAAAAATATTTCCAACGAAAATTGTGGATCTCCTCGCAATACGGCGCGTTTTTGTTCCGCAAATTTTTCGGGCGCAAGCGATACTGCCGGAGGGAAAACGAAGGAAGCCCATAACGGGGTCGCCTGGCGAGCATCGGCGATGGCGCGGCCGAATTCGCTTGCGTCTCTACCTTTCCTTCGCCGAATATACTTATTATAGAAGCCTTTGAGCGCACTTATCGCGCGAAGAAGAACTGGGGAAATATATCAGCGGACGAGAAAGAAGTATTTCAATTGTTACAAACTTCAACTACTCTTATGCCACGATATTATAATAAATTTTTCCGTCACTGGTGTATAAGATAAATTTATCGAAATAAATGAATTAACCGGGAAAAAAAATTAGATTTTTACGCTATATAGCCCGGGTATGTTAAAAACAAACAGCTTCTATATGGCGCTGATGGTATCGGTGAGTTGCCAATACTAATATACGCATTTATAATGTATAACTATCGAGGTAAATACGTACTCCCCCCCCCCTTAAATTAGAAAGGTGGTTCACGAACGCTTCCTGACATATATATGTATATATATATATATATATATATATATATATATATATATATATATATATATATAGCACGCGAGCGTCACGTTCCGATGAAACGGTTTATCTATTAACGCACGTATGCATATACGTGCGCGATTATAACATGTTTACTTCGAAGTATTAGATCCGAGCCAAAATCTAATGCATATATTTATATATATATATATATATATATATATATATATATATATATATTTCTGTATATATTTCTGTATATATACATCATGTTTTCGAGGCCTCTTAAGCTTCGATTAACATGTATGCATACAATTTATACAAGGCGTATTGTGCAGCGCTACAATTTTCTTTTCTGCTCATCGTCTTTACAAAATACATAATGTATACATTTCAAATAAAATAATATCCTTGACAAACTGGCGCTTGCTCGCGGACACGATAAGATACAATATGTGCGCGGGAAGATATATATATATATATATATATATATATATATATGTATATATCGAGCGCGCGAGAGACAATGGAGATGATATATATATATATATATATATATATGTGTGTGTGTATTATTTGTATTCTTTTTCACCGCGTTACACATTGTGCCCGCTTGCCTTTCGGAAGAGGCGCGCGGTAGAGCGCCGTCGGCGCCGGATATTAACACGTACGAGTGAATTTTACGCGCCGTCCGTCGCGAACGGCTCGCGAATCGGACGCGGGCGATGGTTGATCGGCAATACGCGCCGCCTAGCGGCCGATGCGACCCATCGGCGCCTCGGCGCCACAATCGTTCGCGATGATATCAGTGTAATATTTCGGAAGAACGTTTTGTTCTGAGGACAGAATCGTTAGCGGTGCACATTATATAGGCTCGGCGTTCCAGGGATGCATCGAGTAAATAGTCGCGTGTTTCGTCTATGGTTATATGCCGTATATATATATATATATATATATATATATATATATATATATATATATATATATACATATGGATGCGTATAATTATTTGCATGCCATACGAATGAAATCGTTTAATTGAGCGGAATCGCTCGTCGCCAATATCCATGGTTCCGCGGCTACGACGCTTCCCTTCTATTTTCTTCTTTTATTTTATTTTATTATTATTATTTTTTTAGATAATTCGTAAAATTATAGTCGTTTTTCGAGGAAAATAAAGCGCATCTCCGACAATCTGATATTTTAGCTCTGAAATAGAATATTATCGAAATTTTGCGGGGCGCGTAGTGGGTATGTGAGGTATAATTTGCCTTGCCATTTCAATTACGCGTTGGTCGCCGTGGCTGAGACGGAAATTAAACGCTCCTATCCGTTTTCTCACTTAGACCAGTATCTAAAAGAGGCTTTTTATTTACAAATACAAAAATAAAAAAAAAAAAGAAGAACTTTCGCCCTCCGCCGGGCAGCTTAAATTTCCTACTTATCCCCTTTTTTGTTCCGTATAGCTGCCGCTTTAATTCCGAGCCGCAGTCCGTACATAATAACGAAACGTGCGTTATAACGCGCACCGGCCTCGCTCAATATTTGCTCGATTTATTTGTTTCCGCTTCGATGTCTATTGGACGCTTCGTATTTTTTTTTTCTTTCTTCGTCCTATTCTCTCCGTCGTGTTTACACCGCGCATTAAACGCGCTCTCGATTCGAGGCGGCGTAGTTCTTTTTCTTTTCTTTTATTTCTGTTTTTTTTTTTTTTTTTTTTTTTTTTTTTTTTTTATCAAAAAACCACGCTTACAACGCGCTAATTTAATAATGAACGCGATATATTATACTGGCAATTGGTATATAAATTTCGAGGAATTACAATGCTCGCGCGGATGAGATCTCTGTCAAAAGCAAGAGTGTAAATACGTGTGTATAACGATAAAATCGCGAGCGTCGACAATTAATAATAGCTTAAGGTCTATTAAACCAGGTGATCTTGTGTGTGTGTGTGTGTGTGTGTGTGTGTGTGTGTGTATTATGCGAGTCGCTTGTGCGTGGAATTACTCATCGAGTCTACACTTTCCGCGGTAAATATTTAACAGTTTTGAAGAAAAAAAGCGCAAACTCCTTTTAAATTGCAAACGTTTTGAATTACGATGTCTGTACTTATATTTATATTTTATTAATTATATTAATGCGAATAATGGCTTGTTATTGGATTGCTTTTTTTTTTTTTTTGTTAAATATATCGTTTCCCACAGCATGTACATATATATATATATATATATATATATATATATATATATATATATATATATATATCTACAAACGCAAATATTATTTTCACCGCCTATTGAAAAAGCGAAATTGTGTTTTTCCTTCATTGTTGGTTTTTTATGCGCATATAATTAACTTTATCAATTATCAGGCAGCGCTTTTCTGCGGATCTGAATGAAATTAAAATAGATTTCTCGAATCTGAATGTAATCACAATTTTACGACGAATTCGTCGTTTTTGTTGTTCTTGTTTGGTTTTGAAAGAGATGCGGTATAATAATCCGAAGAGACACGCTAACGAGTATACATCTATTAATATATCTACAGATAAATAAATATTGTAAACGATATGCAAATTGCGAATTTATAACAATCTGCAGTTTTGAAAATTTAATTTTCCCCCCGCAATTTCGCAAGTAAAAAATGACGAGCGTGTTTAATTAAAACGAGATCGAGGAAGTCGATAGCATTTGCTATTTCAGCACTAACTTGTCTTGTTTATCATGCTTGAATTAAAAACAGAAAAGGAACAGTTCTCTACGTTAGTTATAATTTTATGCAGAGTATATTCTTGTGAGCAATAATAATATCCAATGATGTATGCTGAAAACGCTAAGAGTGAAAGAAATTTTTAAATAAATAAAACATGCTAGATAAATCGTTTCCTCCATATATTATTATTTGACGTAATTTGAACCGATCAACGGCAAATAAAAGCTATGCCGATCTTTACCAATTTTTTCCGTCGATTGCTTCGTTCGGCACAGAGAATTTTGGCCACTGATCTACGCTATCCAAACATACTTAATTTCATTAAAATTAAATTCATACACACATATTGTATGGAAAAATATAAGGACTGACGTTCGTCAATAAATATACACTCCGCGTTTCAAAGCGCATAAAATGTTTTTCTCCCGGTATATACGTTGATGTTCGCGGCATAATAGATTTTAATAATGCGTAGCGATATTGAATAGCGAGAGAAGATAAATAAAAATAAAAAAAAGAATAAAAAAAAACAACAAAAAAAACGAACGATTGTTTGCAGAGTTGATCCAGATACATAACCGAACTGTAGTAGATGAATAGTCAGTACAGAATGATAAAAATAATTTAAAACTAGAAGATATATATATATATATATATATATATATATATATATATATATATATATATCCGGTCTCATTCGACTACGGCAAATAAGTAAGATTAAAATTCGGATAATAAATTCATTATTTGGTCGCTGTTTTTTATGAAAGTCCTGGAGGGTACAAAATATTGTCCATTTGGACGTGTCCGTTACTACTTGGGCACGAAAGTTACACTAATACCACTGATGCATATTATACATAATGTAATGTAAGATAGGGCAAAATATATATATTTATATATAAATATATGTAAATATATATAAATATAAATATATATATATATATATATATATATATATATATACATACACACTCATATATATATGTACATATTGCTTTCACTCCTCATAATCGACCGATCGACTTCTCGATCAATTTTATTCGTCAATTAACTTTGTACAACTGCGACTTTGGTTTTTCATCGCGACACATTGTGTCATATATTTCACGTATTATTTCTATAAGCGCATAATGAATTTTTAAGGTTACGATGAGGGCTTCGAAATAATAAAATATCTGGAAACATCTTCGTCTCAAAAATTCCATCGAGACTGGCTCTCTTCATTATTTGAAACTTTTTGAAATTTTTACTATTTGAAATTTTTCGACGAACGCGATCATAATACATCTTATTGTACGCGGTATTCAATTTTACTATTACAAAGCTTACGATAAATTCGTATTGTAGCCATAATCAATTAAATCCGCCCCCCCTCCCCCAGTTCTATTTTCCTATCGCGCGTCAGTACCCACTCTGCCAAGCTCGCATTTTTACCGCAATCGAGTCGGCTATAACTACGAGGTATTTATATACGTGTGATTTTTCCTCCATCTTCCTATACGTTTCGTATATTACAACTTGAAGCGGTACACTTTCGCGCGCGCGCGCGCGCAACGAAAGTGCCCAGCGTAAATGCGACTCCCATTGCCACGTCCTCGTACCCCAGTCCGTTCCTTTCTTCTCGCGCGAAATTCATAATTTATACGTTGCCCAGACGGAGGAAAAGCGATACGGCGATGCTATCTCGCGTGGCGGCGGCGCGGTAGCAGCTCCTTTGTTTCGAGCAGAAACGGGGAAAATGGGACGGACATATCGGTGGGAACGACATATTTTTATAAATAAATATATATATATATATATATATATATATATATATATATAATACTCGACGCCCCGTGACGCCCTCTTTAAAAAGAGGCGACTTTTAATACAGAAGGAAAAAGTGCAAGCACCGGAGGTGAATAACGGAATTGCGCAACCTGTTGCGGTTGCGAAGCATATATATATACTATACACACACATATATATATAAACATATATATATATATATATATATATATATATATATATATATATATAATATATATACATGCATATGTACTCTCGCGCGCAAAGCAATTTTTCGCTTCTGTCCTCATGATGATAATAACGTATATATTAGCGTCCTAATATATATATATATATATGAGAGAGTTAAAAAAAAATATATTTTTCAAATCAAAAGTTCGGTGCTGCTTATGCGTGCACGCTTCTGTATAAAATTAAAGAAGAGTCGTACTTTTCAGTATGCATACTCTAATGAAGTGCATTATTCGCTACTTATGCTCGTAGCAGTAAACACCAGATTTTATATGCATATATATATATATATATATATATATATATATATATATATATATATATTATATACACTCTTCCAAAGATCCAGCTCTCGCATAAAACACACAGCCAACACGCGCGCGCACCTCTAAAAATAAAAAAAAGGAGCTTTGTCGCTCGAGAGAGCAAATAAGATAATATAGTACGCGACACGTGATGCGGTGCGTTGGGATTCGTGCGCTTTCGTGTAAACATGCGCCAGGCCTATACGTGCGCGTGAATGTATAGACGCATACGTAGGTATGCATGTAGCGCAGTCGGCGACAGGAGCGGGGCGAAAATTTGAAAAAAGAAAGGAAAACCGCTCGGAATGTATCGGTAAAGAGAGCGAGAGGGGGAAGGGGGGATAGAGACGGGGGCAGAAAATGCGCATGGAAACAAAGGATGGCGCGCGAGAGGTACGGAGTATTTATATATAAGTATGTATACGCGTGTTTGTGAGGTGCATCGAAAATAAGATTCTGGATGCATCAGCTCAGTGCAATGGTTCTTGCACACGTATATAGACATGGACAAAGAGGGAAAGAGATAGAAAGAGAGAGAGAGAGAGAGAGAGAGAGAGAGAGAGAGAGAGAGAGAGAGGGAGAGGGAGAGGAGAGAGAGAGAGAGAGAGAGACAGAGAGTGAAATCGAATGTGAAAGATACGTATAAACCGTGTATAGTACAAATAAACTATAGTTTCGCGCTATGATTATACCTTTCCCGTTTTCAAGAACAATTTTCATATAATCACTACGGACAACTCGGCTCGTCTCCTTTACTTCGATCCTGCTCAGTGATTTTCCGAAACTTTAGGTCGGAATGACTTTGGTGACAGAATGCCCCCATCAATGCTACAAGCTCCCACAAGAGTCTAATCTTTTGTTTTAAAAATTTTACGTTATTGACATTTGCGAACGACTAGCGATTTATTCGCGCATTTGCAACATTTTATCGTCGATTATTTGGTTTTAAATCGTTCCACGGAATTACTTAACGTGAGCGCACTATCTTTAAATTGCGAAATAAAAAAAAAAGCATTTTAAATAGGTTATAAATATTATAATCAAGACTTATCTTTTCTACAATAAGCAGACATGATTACCTAGACTTTCCAGGGTTTAAGACATATTTAAGTCCACGCGATTTGAAGCTAATATAATAGGATGTACGTGCAAAATTGAATTTCCAATAAATTGAACGGATCAAATGAGCTCAAGTTTCAAGATGTTCTTGATAAATACATTTTTGTCGTGGCATGAATAAATGAAATTCAATTTTGACATTTAGGGAAAGTTTTATAAATATACAACAGATGTTTTAGCGAATTATGGACGAATTTTCACACAATTGTATTTTTTGTTCATTTCAATCGGTCTCAAATACCTCGAATTATAGGCAATAATATCTAATTAATAATAAGCTGTATATATATAACAAATTTGAAATTATTTTTTTTTTGGATTTAACAAGATAAAGGTGGTGTGTTTCTTTAAGAGTCAACCCACCAGTATCGTTTGGAATTTCCGTTAATTTTAATTATCATTCCGATTTTACAAGTATACAAAGTTATCCAGAGATGGCAAAAAAGTCAGAACTTTTAAATCTGCCTTTTTGGGGATTCAGCTTTAAACGCCTTATTTACTGCATGATTTGGTATTTGAAAAAGAAATATTATCCGATATAACATATTAATTATTTGCTATTTGTTTAAAATATTGCGCGTTAAACAAACTCACTATGTAAATTCTATTATAGTATTATGTCTATAGTAAAGAATGTCATAAAATCAATATTATAAAATGCGAATTATTTTCTGATGAAAATTGAGATTAAAATTTATCAATATCTACACCCACACACACGCACGCTCGCAGAGAGAGAGAGAGAGAGAGAGAGAGAGAGAGAGAGAGAGAGAGAGAGAGCACACACATACACACACAATATGTATTTCAGAAAGAATAACAACTTTCTGTAACCAATACATCCCACTTCCGGCTTACAATCTCAGCTTCTATATATATATATATATATATATATATATATATATATATATATATATATATATATAGTTTACCAAACAATATTGTTACGCGGATAATATATATGTATATATAAGCTTTCCAAACAGTTCTTCCACTTAAGACTTCCGCATATAGATGCGTGATATAGAAAACAAGATCCGTATAATCGCGCCCGTATAGTCCCGCACATTGTTGCAAGATTAACGATGCCTGGGACGTATGCGTTCGGCGGCGAATCTCGAGGTGTAGCAAAGAGGGGGAGGTGTGTATGTGTATGGGTGCGTGTGGGCGCGTGACCGAGGGTTCCGGTCATAAGTTTCCGAATGAAATGACTATAAGTGTATGTATATATTTATACGGGATGTTTGACTATAACTGGGTCACCGCTCCGGGTGACCATCTAATGCGAGGAGATCTGTATGGACAAATATTGGAACGCTTATTCACGTTTTCCTATTGACGTAATCTTTCGACTCCTAACTTCAACTTGGCTTCTATACATATATATATATACTCTAAAAATTTTCAATATAAGAAAAGGAGAAAACAATGGTACATGATAATATCAATAAAGTTTTATGTGTCTTCAACTGTTATTTAAATAGCGTATACAATTCGTAAGGATCTGTATATAAAATTCTTCAAATTTTTTTAAATGGTAATCTTACTTTTGAAATTTATTGAATTCCATCAGTTTTCGGTTTTTAAGATCATGCAGATCTTTTTTTACCGTTTACGGATCCTGAATACGGTCTGTATACAGTCGAAGACACGCAACTTGTCTATAAATCATCTATCGGATTTTATACGTATTTATTTTATTATTATAGTTGAATATCTAGTGATTTAGATCACTAGAAATTCGTGGAATAATTTTTGCAAACTTCGAATACCGAAAGAATCGAACATTTTAAGTTATCGAATGCCCTTCTAGACCTCTTTAAATTTTGATTCCTGTAGTAGGCGAATCGAGGTGAATTTTCATATATATATATATATATATATCATAATGTATGTAATAAAAGGATTTTTATAGTATTATAAAATTTTAACTATTACATGACCGCCTTTGTTCATATATATATATATATATATATATATATATATATATATATATATATATATATATATATATATATAACGAAAAAGTTTCTTCAATTCGTCATTGGACCGCGGGTGAGTATTGTAAACATACAGACTATTAGTCAATGAATAGTGATGAACATATATATATATATATATACAAGGTTCTCGCTCGGTTATTATATTTTGCGTGGGTGTGCTGCGGAAAGGTCACCCTCCAAGTATAAATTTCTAAGTTATCTCTCTCTCTCTCTCTCTCTCCTAAATATTACATCAAGGGCTGCGATGAAAATATAATACGCATGTATATAGGAAAAATGCCTTTTCCAGTCCGTTTAACGATACATCGAGGATATTACGTCGCTGAATGATCCAAGGCGTATGAAAGCATTTAAATAAACTCGTCAAAACCATAATTATATGCCTCGTTTAAATCAGTATATATTCTCCAAGATAAATTTTTCACTATCGAATCATTATATTATATGTTATCGAATTTTACAGATTGTCATAAAACAGTATCAGAGATATATAGATATAATCATTTTGGTACAAATTATGTCTTCGTTATTATATATAGAGGAGTGAATTACACCGTGCAATGTCAACAATTAATTTTTTCCTTCGTGTGTTAACTACTGCATAAAATATTATACTTACATATTTTTTTTTAACTAATCAATTTTTTTTCGCACACCTGTTCGTGTATTCGATTTTTCCATTCCATTCCATTTTTAAACGAACTGTAAACGCATAACTTTATACTACAAATTAAACGTATAAATTTATATTTCACAATGCAAAGATCTATTTAATAATCTAAGCTGGATAAGACCATCCCCTCTAACACATCAGTTGACCTTAATCATAGATGTTTACAGTCGTTTAATTTGAGAAAATCTTCTTTTCCTACATATATATATGCGCTTCCCACTTCCAGTCCTTGAGCACCAAAGTATATGCAATTATAATTTTCATAATTGAACGCGTATATAATATGAAGCTGAATAAGCGTAGCGCAATAACGAACTATTCGAGTGTATATATATATATATATATATATATATATATATATATATATATATATATATAAATTGAACGCGGTGCGATCAAATGACGCAATTTTCTCTTTTCTAATTCCACCTCCGCGATTCTATAATAATTCGTCAATGGCATTCCGCTTTACGAAATTTAAAGGTTCATTAGACAATTTTAAATATTTCCCAGTCGTCTATATATGATATATATATATATATATATATATATATATATATATATATACGTCCGAGGAAATGTATTTATACATATTATTTTTAATAGTTATAAAAAAATACTTTTCGTACTTTTATATTCAAAACTTTTGCGCAGTTAGGGTTTAAATGTATGGAGGAAATGCGGCACGACATAAAAGAGCTAATTAAAATATTAATTAAAAAAAAATTAAAAATAAATGTAAAGTCAGTTTTAAAAAAAGTACTTCAGCCACAAAAATGCTGCAATGAAGAAGTTAAATATATATATATATATATATATATATATATATATATATATATATATAAGAATTAAACATATCATTTAATTTTAACACACTTAATTATTAATAGACTTTATAAATTTAAAGCAAAACTTATTTTGTTCTATATGCATGTATGTTGTTATAGTATTTAAAAAATACAAGCCAAATAAAATCAAACGCAAAGCAATAAATATTTATTAGACTTAAACGATAATGTCTCGCTTGTACGTATGCATAACATGAAACGTTTTAGTTTCTTGCTTCAACAACGTTTTCAAGCATTATATATATAATACACGCACACACACACACACATATTCTCTGGGCGAGGGGTCTGCCGCTCTATCGCCGTTCTATATATATATCTATAAATAATATTCAGATCGTACTGGCGCTACACTAATATACGTTTGGCGATTCGGAATTATGATTAAAGCACGTCTGCGCGGCTTATAGTCGGCAGACCGATGGCCGATGCCAAAAGGTCTGCGTAATATATAAAATACGCACAGCTCTGACGCGGGTGGGACGCTGACGGCTCTCACAATATATATATATATATATATATATATATATATATATATATATATATACACATATGCATATACATATACATATACGTACGTTTGAACACGCGCCGATACGAGCGGATTGGGCAAGATTAGAACAATGATGTGTGTGTGTGTGTGTGTGTGTGTGTGTGTGTGTGTGTGTGTGTGTGTAAGAATCTGACGATTACCGATCGAAATGATTTAACGATCGCATCGGTCACTGACCATGTACATGGGATACGGTTTTGTTAGCAAAAGTACATAGTCCAAAGCTTTTAAGTGCTCGAATAATTTTTTAAATTTTACAATTACATTATCTTCAACTTAAGTCCAATTGATGTATATGTAATCATGTGCAATATGAGTTTCTATAACCATTCGTTAAGAGAATCGGTATTATTGTGTCGGCGACAATTCGTCCGCAAGTCAAATGCAGGTTCATCATATTATAGAAAGAAAGATGAAAGAATAAATAATGGTAAAGGCAAAATGAGGGTATTGACTTTTGTGAAGTGTTTTGCAGGACTTTATGCGAGAATAATTGATTTGAACATTAATTTTTTGGCCTGCTGACGTTTTTTTTTGTCAGATCGAAGTTTGGACAGGTTATGTTGGAAGGTGTACCACTTCGTATACCTATACATACATATACCTTTTATTTTATAGATTTACTGTGAAATTATTTTTATTTATCCTTTAACAAGTATTATGTGATCGTTATAAATATGATGAATATATAGTCGTTGATTGTACTTAAATATAACGACTTTTTACATAAGTGTATAGTTGACATGTTTATATATCATGGTAATGCACAAATATTGATGCACAAATACTGTTGATTTAGAGTCAATTATAAAATGTGCAAATGGCAAAGTGAACAATATACATTTTCATTTTTTATATGAATTACACAATTCTTTCCTTAATTATGTAATTAGTCGATAAATTATAAAAAACAGGGTGTACATTGTACACAATCGCTAAATTGCATAATTAAATGATTCAATGATTTCATTTTCAAGGAGAGAATTAATCTCGGAATGTTCGTTAAATTCTTTCGTTTTTACACAATCGGTTTGTTGCAAAGTAGTGTAAGCGCGCGAAAATCAGATGGACTACTTGTCGAATACGCGTTGGGCAAAGAGAGACTGTCTTGAAGTTCTGAACGCTTTACGTAAGATGTACGTGTATGTATATATATTTGTAGATCTGGGTATATATGTCTGTATGTATACGCGCGCGACAATGAAAAATGTTAAAAGCTAATCTTATACAGCTAACGCATAATTTCTCCTTTATATACTGGTTTTATAAGCTGAACGAGCACGCGAATGGTTTTGTATATACATACATACATATATATATATATATATATATATATATATATATATATATATATATATAATGTATAGTCCGTATTGTGTTTATACGGCCTGCTCGTGAGTTATGTAGAATTGAAACGAAGCAATAACTATATAGCAATTAAATATAATTATAAAAACGTTAGAAATTTATATATATATATATATATATATATATATATATATATATATACGCACGCACGCACACACACACACACACATATATATATAAATAATAGCAATGCAATGTTTTGCCTATAAATAGTAAAAGTATTTAGAGACATCGATGAAAAAAAAAATCGAGAAAAGCAGCAACAGCATCTTTAACATGTGTTATTACGTTATGTTTCGCTGGCTTTCAAGTGAGTCATTAATAAATTCTATGCATACACGTCCGAAGCCTATATGAAGAGATATTTTTTTTATTTTGCTAATGAAACCTTCGATTTAGTGTAATTATATTTATAAAATATTCGATAATGTAATAATAATTTTACAAATATGGAAAAACAAATGATAAAAATAGCTTATAGGAATAATGTTAAAGTTAAATAAAATTGTTCGAAATATTTATATAATATGTAATATACAAACTATTGTGTGTGTGTGTGTGTGTGTGTGTGTGTGTGTGTGTGTGTGTGTGTGTACGAGCGCGCGCGCGTGTGCGTATGCATGTGTAATATATGTATGCGATCCTTTTGGCCTGTGTTCATCTACGCGAAAATCTTCAACGTAATAATTTCTAGTTCCTTCCCCCTTTTTCTCTTCGAAAGGAAAATGATTTATTGCTGCTCTTTACGCAAGCAATGCTCTGTTACATAAGTCATGGTTAGCTAATATATACTCGCTGTACAATATCACGATGCTATATATATCTAGTATTACTTTCCTTTTAGCTTCACTTAACCTTTAATATTCAGAAATAACTTTTCACATCGAGTTCACGAGCTGCACTTTTGTGTGTGTGTGTGTGTGTGTGTGTGTGTGTGTGTGTGTGAGCGCACACGCAAGCGAACTGAGAATTCAACATTGTCATGCCATAAAAAATTTTTTGGACAACGCATTGACGAGCTGTTTACATCGAAATTTAACGAGTCTCATTGGGCCTATTGGAATCATGGAGGGTATAATGTCGAATAGATTTAAAGAGGTTTTAGACTCCATTAATTATAGATAATATACTTAATTGTGATTGTAGTAGAGAATATTATATTTTCATTCGCAATGTTTAATTTAATGTTGGTTTGTTATTTTCTAATTTAAAGTACAAAAATAAGAAAAATTGCCATTTTCTACTATACTCTTCTACATAGTTTGCGATCATAACCATGTGAAATAAAGAAATATTTTCTGATGCAAATCTACAATTTTTAATAAGTAAAATCATTCGATATATATATATATATAGTCAGATTTTAATAATAAAAATAAGCATTTTAGTTTGCGGAAAATTTCTCCCAATTATTCGTAAAAGCAATAAATTTGTTTCGTATAAATTTGTATAATCAAAAGTTTTGAAAAGTGTCTGCACGATTGTGAAATGATTTTGTCTTGTAAACTTTAAGTTCTATTAAGGGGTTATCTTAAACGCATGCATTTCTTTCGTGCAGCATTGCCCCGGTTCATTAATGTTATGATACATCTATCCTTCTTCTGGCATATACACAAATCTTACGCCTAAAGTTGGACGCGAACCCATGCGAAACAGCTCGAAAAATTGGGTTAGGACTCCCAGCGATCGGCACGGATGGGAGATAGCGCGGGCTACAGCGCAATGCACAAACTACTACACTCGTCAGCGGTTCCCAACCATATAGCACTAGTACAATAGATACAGGAGAAATACATTTAGGTAAAACCTGGTAAAACGGAGAAGTTTTAATCTCTATATAGTTCGATCAGCATCTCCAAGGCCACACTCTTTCATCAACTTTCATCGATTCGACTTTCTAGTTTCTATATAAAATTTAAATATTGAATAAACGTGTTATATATATATATATATATATATATATATATATATATATATATATATAATTTTTCCTATCTTCAATCTCATTCATCGCTTACATTATATATAAAAATTAATATCTACTTATTATCAACAAACAAGGCATCTCAGTTTCGTATTCGATCCTAATGCCTGTTAATACTATACTTGTACAATCTACACGCGCTGCCGAAATCGCGCGTGCAAGCGCCGAGGTTATATGCCAGTGACGAACGAACGCGTGCGCGCGCGCGCGAATCGCCCGGGCCGGTAAAACGACACTTTATTATGTATCCATAGCGCAGCACGTGCGGGCGATTTTCGCGAGAGCGAGCGCGCGCACTAGCGCTAAAGGCAGAGAGTAAGAGAGAGAGAGAGAGAGAGAGAGAGAGAGAGAGAGATAGAGAAAGAGGGAATGAGAGGAAGAGAGAGAGAGATTGAGGAAGCGAATGGAGACGTGCGCGCGGGCAATCCCATGGTCACGGCCCGAGGGCTGGAAGTAGATATACTCCCCCGCAGCCGAGAGAATCGCACCGCAGGGCGTTGTGACGCGCAGAGCGGGCGCGAGTGCCCCGGCAGGTGTGCACCGCGAGGCCACGCGGGGGTGGACGAAATGTATATGCGCTTTGTGTGTATATATATATTTGTACATCTCCGCGGGAGTGACTGTTTAATATCGCTCCCCCGCTCGGCCTGCAGACCTGCAGTGTCTGACCGTGAGCGATTTACGTTACGGAAATCGAGAGTTCCTTGTGTGTGATGTGTGGGTGTGTACGTGCGCGAGCCTGCCTGTGTGCTTGTAGTTATCAATTAATAATTGATAATAGAACCTTATATATTTAAAAGTATTCGTTTTAAAATATTTCTTCTACTATAAGCTGTATAAAAAGGGACGCTAAATTGTAATTGACGCTTGATGTTTGAATTGGTCTCAATTAAAAATTAAAATTAAACTAATTTGCTTGAAATTATTTTTTACTTTTATATACACACATATTAATAATGATTATTTGTATTAAGATTGGATAATAATTGATGATAAATAAATCGATTGTGAAGTTACAAATCTAAAGGGAGTTTTATTTTACAAAATATAGGTTATGTAGCATGCGTCACCATTTTGCAACTTATTTTCAAAATAATCGTCCGATATATTACTATTCAAAGAGAATTTTCTGGAGTCCAACGAGCAAATTTTTTTTGATTTTTTTTATTTTCTAATTTTTAGTGTTAAATTCGATTGTTCCTGTACGTGTAATTGTATTTAGTCGCAAAAGATAATTTTAGTATACCAGTAAATGACTTGTTTATATATATATATAATTATGCTTCCTTCCTTGTTGGTACCGTAAGTAAAGCGTACTTATGAATAATTATTGTTTGATGTTTCTAAATAAATATTTAAATAATATTTAGCGCGGTATAATTACGAGTGTAAATCTGATTAATAAATATTACTTTAAAATCTTGGAGCAATAAATTATTAAGAAATGTTATAAAATAATTGCTAATTAATATATAAATTATCTTAATACCTTTAGAGGTATGTTTAAATCAGAAATTTATTATAGAATATATTAGTATAATTTAAATTGCAATAATAATTATAATTTATTCCGTCGCTGATTAGCACCGATATTTGGAAGCATAAATAGAGCAACGTTAAATAACATAAAAAAAATTATAATTTATAATTATATCATTACTGCAATATAATAGCAGTGCATATAATTTCGTGAAATAGTTTTTAATTTGACGAATATAAGAAATTAAAATATTAAATTAACCTTAATTAAGTTGCAAAGAATATATTTAAAAGTTTATTTATAATATGTCGAATGCATTATGCTCTAATTGATCAGCGATTGAACAATTGATTAATTGTATGCATACTGTTTTGAAACGGTAATTAAAAACGATATGAAGCAATAAGTTCAAAAAAGACTATATGGTTAAATTTTTTGAGTTTTCTGATGATTTTTTAATTTAAAACTTTTGACGACAAACACGACTCTAAAGATTTAATTACTAATCTCGTCGAATAATTTATTTTCAAATATAAAAAAGTTTTAAATTTATGACTAATATTTATAATGTATCATTAAAAATTTGTTCTTATTTTACCACAGCCATGTATGAAATTCGATTGGTAATTAATATACTGCCTGTTAATTGGTAATAGAAATTTATTATTGTACATCGTTATCGTTTATAAAACATCAAATTGATTTCAATGGAACAAAGGACAGACCATATTGTTTTATACATCACTTTTAATTTATGTTATTTATTAACGTATTTGGCAAAAATAAAACATTTACGTGAAAGAAAACATTTGTTCAGTAAAACAACTATTATATATATATATATATATATATATATATATATATATATATATATATATATATGTATGTATGTATGTATATATATACCTCGAGCTCACTTGAAACGGAAGTATCGCATATACGGTAAAGTTTACGTACTTCATACTTTATATTAGTATACTAATATTTTACAAACTTGAAACAGAGCTTTAAAACATGCCTCAAAAATATACATCAGTTTAATGTGGAATTCTGCGATCCTCGGTCTGTTTCTTAAGCCGATACGCGAATTATTCAACTCGTTTGCGTGTGTTTGCGCGCGGGTGTGTGTATCGAGTGTGTGTGCATGTGTAAAGTGAAACCGAAGCAAATATATATATATATATATAAAGCAGATTCGATTTCGTCTTATATATATATATATATATATATATATATATATATATATATATATATATATTCAAGAGTTTCATTTTTTATTGTCTTTAAAAGATGTTTGAAAAAAAATAGAAAGAAATAAGTGCTCGATTAGGTACCTTGTAATAAGTTGCCCAGAAAAAACACGACGAATTATTTTAATATTTAATCATATCATTATCTTTTTATCATAGTGTAGCAAGACAGGAAAAAGATTATTCTTAAAAATTGATATAGATTACAGAGGAGATTGTATAATTCAATGTTATTCCAAGGTCGCTTTCGCTTTTTTCAATGCGAATTTCTATTTTTTTCATCCTGGGTTTCAAAACAGGAACCGATTTCACGCTACAAAAAAAGTTTAATTAAATATATATATATATATATATATATATATATATTAGGAATAACAATTAAAGAAGTGTAAGGGTTACCATTAATAACAGTTAAACTTGTAACGACCTTGAAGTGTACGGTCATGGACACACCGAAGGTCGCCATAAGTGGACCTCCTCTGTACTCTATAATTTTTGTATTATAATGACTTTTTATTATATGCTTCGATAACAATATAATTGGGATTAGATATTAAAATGACTCATCTGTATATGCGCGCCGTATAATTGATATTACGAATGGTTTCGCTGTGAAATTAATGAAGTCTAATTTGATGGAAGATATCGATTTTTAATAATTCTTGATTTACAATTACGGAAACCTGCCTTTTTACCTTAAAATTCTTTGCTGTCGAATTTCTCAAATTTATAAAGAGATTAATATTGAAACTATATATACATCTTGTGTTTTTGGATACATTTTATTACATATATGCATATAATATTTAGTACTGAAAATTGGATTTTTTATTTACTCTCTTAATTTTTTAAGCAGTCCACTTACGATTGCTCTCAAGATTATTTCTTAATAATTGACTACATAAATATGTAAGATAATAAATGTTTTTATTCATATTTATCAATAATATAATATACAGAGAGCGAAAGATAAATTACAAATATGTTTATTAAGAATATTTTAAAGAGAAGGAATAATTTAAAATAAGATTGATAATTAAATTGAATTCGCTTCTGAACTACACAATTCTTACAGCGCCATTTCGTTTGTTATACAATTTTCAGAAGAAACTTGAAGGTTGGATGAATAAATTGTAAACAATAGTGAACTTTGTCAAATTAAAATAATTCATTGATGAATTTTATTAGAAATTGTTAGCAAGCCTGAAAGACCTGCGAAAACATTGATTACATAAATTAAAATAATATAAATTATTCAAGTATTTAATAGTCAAATAGTCATAATTAATATTTATAAAGTAATCACTGGTTAAATATGAAATCAATGAACGTTAATTAACGACTTCGATGTATTAAAAATATATATATATATATATATATATATATATATATATATATATATATATATATTCTGACGATTCTAAATTCATTAAATTACCAACTTCATATTTAATTTACGTATACGCGTGGTTATTGTAAATTTGAGAATCAATCGAACTTTTTACGATTAAAACTCCTCGTAGGTATTGAATGGGCTAATTAACGATTAAAAAAGTATAAAATGAAAAAAAAAAAAAACAAGAAGTTGAACGAAAAGTTTACGGCGTTTATCGCGTTCAGCCGTGAATGAATAATGGCAATAATAAACGAGTATTCCTATCGGTATTATTTTTACTATTTTGAAATTAATCTGTCAATAAGAATTTTATCATTGATAATTAAGCTTCATTATAGACTTTTTAGCGTTTAGTTGTATAGGCATTTTAATTATAATGAACTATACCAAAAATATATTTTTATACACATAAAATTTATTGCGCTTCATAAACAAAAAAAAATTCTAATAGAATATATATATATATATATATATATATATATATATATATATATATATCTTCTTATAGAAGATTAAAGAACTGAATCAAACAATTCCCCTTCTTCATGCATTTAATCTTATTCCTTTCGACTACCTTCCGTGGTCGAGTGGCGTAAGCCGTTGCTCCGAAAAACCTGCTGCACGAAATGACGGATGTGTGCGCGCGCGCTTGTTTTAACCGGGGTTCGATCCCAGCCGACGGAACATAAAAGAACAAAAAAAAAAATCGCGTTTCTATCGGGCCAAAAGTTTTTTTTCAATTTTTCTCACCACCTCTCCGCGCAATTATGGGGGGGGGGCAAAAAAAAAGAAAATGTCCTAGTGTTACTCGTGCGCGATTAATCCATAGCGCATCGAGTGTCAAGCTGGACTAAAATTGTTAACGGCCGAGCTCCAAAGCCAGTATCCACGCTGTCGCTGAAAAGTGGCTTGGGTATCGGATTTATCGGCGACATTTTTTTTCTTCCTTTTACCCCCCCCCCTTTTTTTTCGCCTCTTTGTTTCGTTATTGCGGCATGCGCGCGCAATTGGAGTTTAATCGAAAGTAAGATAGCGATCGAAACTGGTTTTGTTAATTAGCCGAGGGAAGCGTTGGCGCAATTGCTATACATAATAATTGGTGTGCTTCGTTTTTTTTTTTTTTTTTTTTTTTTACTTTATTTAATTTCATTTATTTTATAATACGGATAAGAATTCGAAATCTAATTTTCTAGCTTTTTATTTCACGTTCGCATAATTCCATACTGTATAATTATAAGAAATATTTATTTTTTGCTATTTTACTAATTTTAATTGAGATAATTATTTTAGACGCGCAATGTAAGGAAATTTTTTTACAAAAGCATTTTTTTAATTTAATATTTCAAAAAATATAGATAAGGATCAATTTCTAAATATATATTTATATTTATATTAGATAATGTTTTCTGGTACATAAAACTCGATATAAACATTACAAAAATCTACCAATAAAGTAAAAATAAAAAATTAATAGTATCGAGTTAACTCTGCTAATATGCGTGCTGGGCACAATGAGCGTAAAATATTTATGAAATACATTTTCATATCAAAATATATATTTTGTATATTTAATAATAATTTGTACGAGTTAATATCTAATTATTACACTGAAAAGCCTTTATAGAAGTTTACATTATGAAGAGTTTAAAATTGAAACATATCGATAAATATTATACAGAAATTTTAATAGTGTTGTCATAAGGAAAATATACAAAAATCATTTGAAAATAAATTGTGGCTAATTCTTTAATTAATTTATTGGCTAGCGTTCGTATGATAAAATATGAATGTTTAAGAGAAGAAAGAATTACAAGTCGAATTCGATATATTTAATAATAATTATGATGTTAGATTTTTACTTATCTGTAATTCAATGATTCGTACATCTGTTTTATACTGTGAAATTTTGTATCCTGTATAGAATAAAAAATATAAACTACAAATTAATTGATTGCAAGCATAAGATTAAAATAAAAAGTTCGAAACGAGCATGATAGAAGCATTTTTTTTTAAGTTTATTGCAGACGCATTAGAATATATGTGTGTATAATACATAATTGAAATCAATGACTGTTGTATTATTATAAAAAAGTAAAAACTTATTAAAATAAAAACTTTAATAAAGACACTCGTTATAATCATGGCCTAGATAGATAAAAAAAATTATAAAAACATTTAATACTATTCTTGAAAATAAAAAAAAAACAATCACTATCCAAAGATATATATGTATAAGAAGTACGTAATAATTCCACTAATGAATAAAATGAAATTAATATAAAAATAAACCGCAATAAGCCTAACAATATCGTATTGTATATTGAAATAGTAATTATAAATATTATTACGTTGGATTATTACTTCAACCTTGAAAAAGTGTCACTAGCATAGTAAACGCAAAAATTGAAAAGCGAGGAAAATTTTTAGCATTGCGATCATGCTCCATGAGTATTATAGTAATTTTTCTAGAGAATTTCGCGTTAAAGTGCCAGAATCGGGTGTTGGGGGCAGTCAATTTTAGAGTAACGTTTATTTATATTTCAGATTCTACGGGGTGACCATAAACAAGGACAGTCTGACTGTAATTATTTAATTGTAAATATATAATTCTATGCGACTGTAAAACTTATGAAAATATTTGTTAGTTTATCTATTTATCTATACATCCATCTCTTCGTCATATAAAGTAATTTAAACGTCTTGATTTACCGTATATATATATATATATATATATATATATATATATATATATATATATATAGATTTTTAGTCATACGGCAAAAAGATAATGATCCTGTGTAAAGCACAGCTTCCGCAGGATCAAACCCATAGGATAAAACTCGCAGCACCAGTCCTCTGTCATGGCTGGGTGCGCGGACAAAACGAGTCCCCTATATAACACGCGTTTATCTGGTTGCCGCTGTCGCTGTCGCTGCAGCACATATACGTAGGGCATACACTTGCACCGTATGCAGATGACGTTTTGCGCGCACACCCATATTTAATCCGCGCGCGACGCGACGTCATGCGCGGCCCTCCGTCACTATATGTATATATATATATATATATATATATATATATATATATATATATATATATATATATATCGATAAATAAGCGAGAGAGCATGATGCACAGCCTGATGGTGTATCGAGGGGTTGGGGTGAGCGGGAAAGATAGTAAGGGCGGGTGGGAGTGAGGGGGAGGGTGAGACTTGCGCTGCATTTAACCTCGATCTAGAAATAGCAGCGCAATGGCGTTATTACATATATAGACCCTAGAAAGTTTTTACGCGCGAGAAAACCGACTATATACATACATACATATATATATATATATATATATATATATATATATATATATAACGCATAGTATATGATGCAGGAGAGACTCACGCGTTCGCGCTGAGAAGCCCGCGGGGAGCGCTAATTATTTATCATGGACCCCGATCCTTTAAGCGGGCACGGCGCGCAGGCAGGCCATAAGAAGCGTTTAACAAAGTCGGAATTTTGTCGCATTGAATAATTTATTGATTTGTTTAGTTTTGAAAGCCGAGTCGCAAAATACGCAAGACACCGGCCATTTAGCTCTTTCTGCGCAGTTGCGAAGCTTTCTATTTTGCGAAGCTTTCTATATATATGCACAATAAAAAATATGTTATTATGTATGCGTTATGTGCGCATAATTGACAGCATTAAGTCAGACGCGGCGAGCCGACGCAGTCGCGGCTTTGTAGCGCGCGGAAAGATATTTGAGCAAAATATTTAAAAGTTTATTTTATGATTGTATAAGAGGATCGTGTACTAAATTACATATAAAGTGGTTTTAACAAATTCCAGATGTCCCCTATACTTAAAAGTACTGCACTTAAGATATTTCGTTGCATTTTGTTAAACGTCTTCACTCGCTCAATATAGAAAATGTTAATACCTTTTCTATACCTTATAGTTTTTTTTTTTTAATGTAATTTAGGAGTAAGATGAATTGAGTACGATTCACAGTACTGGTTAATTACATGCAACTAGTCTTAATTATTTTATAAAACAAAATTATAGATTTTGAAGGAAAATAAATCAAAATTCTAGCTCCACCTCGATTAGTTTAAAAAAATACCTAATGATCCCTTTTAGTAATCGAAGTATTTTCATGATTTATGGTAAAATCTCACGTTTAATGGAAAATAAAAATAATATTGATCGGTCTTAAAAAAAAAAAAATATCAAACGGCATTGCTGACAAAAGTATTAAATTACAATATTCTCCGGCAATAATTGCTTTTAATATTGTTAATTTAAATATCGTATGCGCCGTTATCGTATAGGCGAGCGAAACTCATAACTATATGGCTGACCCGAATTGACAACAACTCCAACGACAAAGAGGAAATTGTATAATGTTAGCATTAGAATATTTAACTTTTGACACGTTTCGATTACAAATAAAACGACAAAAATTGCTGAATTTAATAATATTAATAAATAAACGTGCTAAAGTCTGTAAAACGATAAGCTTATTAAAATCATCGAAACAGTGTAATTAATTATGATAAATATTTTTACAATATATTTTTTCATTTCAATAGAGCTTAAATAAATTAATTCATTTGACTTCCGTACTGTTTGTCAATTTGCGTCGGCCGTATGTCTGTTTTTTTATGCCGCACCTTCCTACGTATGGTGAATACTTATTTTCCTACTTTATCTGATTGCACGCGGATACATATATACTTACCTGCTCGTACAGTCGGCTATATTTATACGTTAACAAAATATTAGAAAACTTACGGTGCGAGTATCAGCATTTGTAATGATAAATAATCTAAACAATAAGGTATATTAAAAATCCTTAAAAAAGAAGCTTCGAACAATAGTTATAAGAAATTAAATGGGATTCTGATGCCAAATGTCGATTTCCATAGACGACGTAGTATGGTATTTTTGGAATCTCCCTTTTTAAATTTCCGATTCGCCAAATTGTTAGGTTACAATATCAGAAATTTTAATAATAGAACGAGTCGCAGGAGTCTGTGAATTAAATAAAAACTTTTTATGATATATATATATAACTTGAATTTCGATTGGGAAAACATTTCTCTAATACGAAGAAATACCACGATGATATTGCTGAAGTTTTCTATCTTATGATAAATAACCCGACCTCTGGATATTCACCTAAAGAGATTGACAATATAATAGCTGATTAGACGGTCTTTCTTCGAATCTTTAAACCAGATCAAATTTATTATTTAAGAACGTTGCCCAAAACCAATCGAAATTCTAGATTTTACGTTTGTACGTGAAAATTATACTTCGTACACGAAGGTATATTAAATGATTTCGACATTTATATTTAGCACAGAATATTTCGGTAAAAATATGCATATAAATTGCATTCAACTTTTAAAGCAGTGGGTTAGCCGAGCAGCCGAGATACGTAGAGGCGTTTTCTGGAGCTCGAGGGATTGCTTTCGACATTTCTGCCAATTTTCACCTCAATAACTGCGGTGGATGTTTATTATCAAATTGCCTTTGTTCTTTGGCGAGGATCAAACAATAGAGTTACCGATGTTTACAATTTCGTATTTTACCGAGCAAAGGAGTCGAATTAACGTTTCCATATTCGTTAATTAGATTCCATTAAAACTAGAAATCGTTGACCAACGCGCAATATTTAAAGAAGATCGACAAAACGAGGAAGGCAAGTTACATCATTAGCCGTCAAAACTATCGCCAAAGCAAAAAGCTGACATTCAAGATGTCAATGATAGCCTTTATTCCGGTGTAAAAAGAAACGAAAGAAAACACTGTCCGACACTGTGAAATTTCGAAATGATCAGTAGTCAGTGTACTGCTTTAAAAGATATTTTATATCTCAGATGATCAAGTCGCTATTGGATCTGAAGAAGCGCCAAATTTTTTTTCTTCCAAAAGGTATTACTTTGATGAGATGATTGCTGATTATGATCCGATTGTGAAACGTATTACAGAGGGCGATCAGATTTGAATCTAACATTCATGTACGATCCAAAAACAATCGATCGATCTTAATTAAGCCAAAGCAAATCCAAAATCAAGATATACAGTTGACAGTTTTTTTTATTATCGTTGTGTGTTAAATGTTCATTTCTTTATTCCAGGTTAAATTTTCAACGAAGAATATTTATTAAGGGTACACGCCATCTTTATATTACCAAATAAAAACTAATTTAAAATATGTTAAAAATATTATATAACAAAACTACTCTTTTATGCAATAAGTAGGCAGTATGACCTAGAATTTGAGGGGTTTAATAGTTACTTAAATCCATATGATTTGAAGCCATAATAGGAAACACGTATACAATCCAAATTCACTCATCATCTTGAGAGCTCTAGAGATAAAGTGTTTATATAATATAAACAATTTTTATTATCTTAGTATTCTTATCTTTAATATTTTAGTGTTTTCTTTCTGTATAATGTCTTCTTGGCAATCTGCCAGAATAGACGTTATTTATAGATAACATTAATTTAATAAAAAAAAAACATCAAGGAAATCTTCATTAAACTTTATTGCTGACGAGCTAAGATACATTGATTTTTATCTTTTCTTATACATTTCATGTATCGATTACGATCGGTTATTATCGAATATTGACTTGAAGTATCGAAAATTAATGTGATTAACGAAATTTCGGCAAATAGATAAATAGAAAAGAGATAAAATTTATTAAAAGTACTGAAAAAAAAGCTACTATAATTGTTATCAATGAGCTTTGTGCCTGTAGCACCAAGAACTAACGAGGAGTAAATGTGCAGTATTAAGAAGATTCTTGGCTCTACAAAAAATGTGAGTTAAAAATACAGAATATTGAAAAGAAATTAAATTCACACGAATGAACTTTTTATTTATCAAGAAACAAAAACTAACGACAAATCGATACGCAGATGTTTAATATATTGCTAATATGCTGTATGTTTATAAAATGTAAGTGATGGAAGTGGGCGAATTTCAATATACTATATACAGTATTTTATCTGTTACCTAACATTCTTATAATTATGAACTTTTAAGTTTTACAAAAAGTCATGAACTATTAAAACTAAACTTTTACTATAGAACTTTGAAGGGTTTCAACGTTATTTTGAAGTAAATGTAGTAATCAGTTAGTAGCAGCATCGTCTGTTGAATGGATTGCTTAATATTACAACGTCAGCGATATCAGTCCTCATCGCTGTTAAAATCTCGCCGAGGTGTCAGTTTAGTCGAATGAAGCGAGAGAGGCCCACTCGATGATTACATGAGATAGAAGTAAGATGGGAGATGGAAAATTTTAGGAAAAAAATAACTCTTTAGGGAATTTTTTTTTTGGTAACTAAAACGAACTCGCTACTAAAATACCACTCATCAAATCTGCACCGATCATTATACTGAAGGACATTCCATTATTTTCGTTATCCGCGTGCATGTTTGAGGGTTCATCGTACGTTGATTTACATTTGACGCATAATTTTTTTAGCAAACAATCAATTTATTGGAATTCAGCCGATGGTTGACACAGGTATTGGATTATTTTATCGTAAAGACTGAACTTTGCGAGTCGATACCCATTCATGGGTTCGAATTCTATTGCGAAACTTTGTTCCAACCCAAAAGTCTCAAACAGAAATCCGAGACGCATTTCTTGCTAGCGCTCAGAAAGAAGATTAGGATACAATCGAACAGAAATATTAAAATGTCTGATGTTTGACGTAAAAAAAATTTTCACCAACTGAATTTTTCTCAGTGACATAAGTCACGCGTAATTTAATAATTTTTCCCAATATACAAGGTCCGTTGTTTCTGATAAACATATCTATTGCACAAGGAGACATTGAATTTTCAGACTAATCACGTATACAGTCCTCATTGGTGGCATAAGTGCACGTATATATAGCTGTATAGAATATAGGATTGTTTTTCGATTACTCGCATATCAGTGTTGAATTTTTTATTATTATCGTACACTATTTTAACGAAGCTCGTATGTATGCATAAGTATAATGACCTATTGCTTCTCTTATTTCCTACATATAATCATCGTTTGTTTTTATTTCGTCGCTGAAATTAGTTTTCGCAAAAAAAATGTCAAACCAAAATATATACCAATTGCATTTCTATTTATAAGGAATAAATATTCTCTATTCATTCGTTATTCATGAAAACTAACGTGCGTTTCGGCTTTTTTAAAATATGAATGAAATGTTTTTAAATGTAAGTCACAAAATTATACCTTTGTTTTATTACGCTTCTTTGACAATTTTCACTTTATCTTGTGAATATAATGGAAAACCATTAAAAAATTTCAGAAGCGATATAAGAGTTCTTCATTCTTATCACGTCCGATCAAAAAAAAAAAAAAGCAAAAACAATTTTTTGGATCGATAACAGTGTTGGTAACGTGTAATTATGTATTCATTTATTTTATCTAAAACTATAAACAAAGCAAATCTATATAGAAGCAAGATATCCTCGCTGAAAACATTGGCAAACCATTTTTTCCCCAACCAATTAAGCGTTTGCACGTTACGTGCAAATCCCCAAATGACGCAGGTAATGCACGTTGCATGCTTATCGCCATTCGCCCTCCTACGCATTGTTATACACTCGAGACTGGCAAAATCGCGATTCGAACGGTGCAGCGATTAGAGAGACACATAGATCGCATATATATATATATATATATATATACAGTCGCGACACCCCCCATACAATTTCGCCCCTTTCCCTTACGCGCGCTCCGCCGTCACCGTCCGGATCGATCGCGGCGCTCGTTATCCAATATTATATAAATGTCGATATTACATATTAACCGGCGCTCGCCTCCTACCTCGGCGAGCGCAAGAGAGGCGCGTAAATATAACGAAATAGCGGGAAGCTATCGCATCGAGTACACGGACACGCGGGCGGAGGCGGGCGCGCATTCCGCATTCCGCTCATCACGTGCGTCGACGGCACGTTCTTCCGCCGACACGACCGATATTATTCCGCGCAATAGACGGGCGCAGCCGCGACCGCGGCCCGGCAACGTACGTGCGCCAAACCCCCGCGAACGCACGTGACCGATCCCCCGTGCGCCCAGCGCGAGCCCGGACGTCGCTCGCGTGCGGTCGGGCGCTGCTCTGCTCTGCTCTGCTCTGCTCTGCTATCGGAAAAATTCATTGTTCGACGATGATAATTTGCCTCGTATTATACAGGAGAGTTTGTCGTGTGGCCGCCGAACTGGAGGGCGGCGCGGTTCTCGGGCCGACGCGAGCTAAAGCGTTGCTTAGATCGGTGAAATTCGGGGTTCCTAAAAAATGTATTTAAAAAAAAACAAAAAAAAAAAAAAACTGGAAATTACCGAAATACGTCAAAGTACAGCATAATAAGTGTTATATGTCAGATTCAAAGCATGATAAGAGTTCTCTCCGCGTAATCGCAAGGGTTTTACAGACGGAGACTGCTATTAAGAAATTCACTGTTTATCGAACTGTTAATACTAATTTAAGTTTTCGTTGTTTCGTTTCTGATCCTAAATCGGCCGCAATTTTGAAATTTATGTTGAGATAATGAAATGGCGAACAATCGTAATGAATGGACCGAAATAATAAAAATTAAATGCGATAAGAAAACGGTCATTTACGGTTGAACTGATAGCTATGTTTCTAAATAAAATACATATATGTATTACGATCATTCGGAAAAGCAAATCTATTTCATAAATTGTTTTTATTTCATTCCTATGTTTGTTACATCGTGTGCTTAATTAAAATATAAAGAAAATAATTATAACACAATATATACTGGTTTCTAATATGCTGTGGGACTACAAAGTATAGTGCAACATTTAATTATTTTAGGCACGAGAATCTATTTTATAATTTTAAAAAACAAGTTCAATCTATATATATATACTCTGTACTATATGACCTCCCATGGCTGCTATTTTACTTTCCGACGGAAAATTTTTTTTCTTCATATCTCTCGGTCTGAAATTTGTATTTGCTTTTCTGGGCCACTGACATTCTATGATTTTAATACAGTAAAGAAAAGGTACAGTATACAGATAAAACAGAAAATTTATCTTATCTATGCTTTATAAAAGGGGTACACCATTTGAATGACCAACATATAGAACAAGTTTTGTGGTTTAAAAAAAAAAAGAAGAAAAAATAAAAAAACGACACTTAAAAAATTAGGTTAAAAAGCATTCATTTAATATTATTCAGGGTGAATATTGTATATATAGCGTAATAGTAACCTTCAAGGATTTTCGCAGAGGTTTGGTTTGGTTACTCTTGACTGACTGGCCGAATCCAGAATTCGCGATTTCAAAATATTTATCATAATTAATAGTAACAAAAAAAAAACATTATTTACAAAATTAAACAAATTTGTTCAAAATTCTTCTCGTAAATTGTTTTAACAATCGAACTGTACAATATATAAAATAAAATTTAAAATTAATCGATGAAGAGTGTTGGAAGAGTAAACGGTTCATGAGGCATGAAATTTTGTGTTTCAAGATATTCGAAATCGTCGAGATTCTATTAAACATCTTTTTTTTTTTAATAACGAACCAATAAGTAGCTTAAATATTAATACCCGTAAAAGATCTGAAAACGTATTTGAACAGTTACGTAGTTTTTCTGTATAGTAAATTTTGTCATGTGACTTTTACAACAATAATAAGGTAAGGTTGATAACAAAAACGTATACCTGAATATGGAAATCTGAATTTTCACGCACTGTTGTTAGTATTTAGTCTATCAATAGTGCACGAAGTATGCGATTCTTCGCATGTCTGCTTAAGGCTGCGCAACGTTACGCAATTTTATTCAGAAATTTTTTGAAACTCAAATATAACAACTTGAAAATATTATGGCAATAAGACTATGTGGATCGTTCTGATTATGTTATTGCAATTAAAAATTAAGACAGGCTTCTACGAGAATGAAAGCTATTTTGACTAATTTTTCAACTTGGACCAATACAAAAGGATGCATTGAATTTTCTCACGCAATATTATTGTGCCTATTGCCTTGAGAGCCAATTTCTTCAGTCACGAATTAATCACTAAATGAAGTAATATAAAGATAAAAAAAAAAAGAAATTTTTCTTAGTTTAAATACACGTTTAAGCTGTAATCAAACCCTTATATTTGTAATAGATATTATATTTTTACTTCAGCTAAATCATTCCATTGATACCGATGGTACAATTCGGCATTTATTCGAACTCGGTCGAAGCTCGATAATTTGTTATTTCGCGTCGTTGAACGTAATAATACAATGAAGTTTGGTTGATTTTCGAATTAACTCGTTATATATGTGGCCGACTTTACAACCGAGCGTGTTTTCCTCGTCACACATATTACATTCATTGTTAGCTTAGTCTTTCAGTCTTTAACAATCCGCGTGTATAATCTCACGTATATTATGCATAAAGACGCGATTCGAGCAGGCTCTAGCAGTATCTTACCGAGCGTTTAAACGAATTTGTCAAAACGTTACCATTAGTCCGTTGCGGGAATAAAAATATATCGAGCACGAGCGATATCTCTCTCTCTCTCTCTCTCTCTCTCTCTCTCTCTCTCTCTCTCTCTCTCTCTTTCTCTCTCTTTCTTCCTCAATTCGATTTCGATCCCCGTGAAGCGGGAGGGAGGGGGGGAGGAGCCCGCGAAACCTCATCACGCGACGAGCCGAATCGCTCGAGCCGCTAATCATTCTGTTGACTAGATTCTCGTTGACTCCTCCATTATACCGTGATTCCGGCGAGCACGAGGACTCGATATGTAATCCAGTCGCATTACTATACTCTATTGATCCCGCGGCGCTCGCTCGCGATGTACTAATGCACGCGTGCATTTTACAATGGACGGCTTGTGTGCGAAGCTAACGAAAGACTTGAATGACCTGCGAATGGACGAGCGCAATTTTTAATTAACAATGAATTAATTGATCATATTTAATTATTATCATATTGAATTAATTGTCATATTCTTCAGAATTCTCAGACAGCGTTTATATTCTTTGTGCGCCTGTAAAACCTCTTCGAAAACATTTCAGTTCTGTTTCTTTCTGGTGCAGAATCCAAGGCTTAAAATGTAGGGACTTTCGCTTAAAAAAAAAACAGAGTCGATATTACTGATATACTGTTAAAAATCCTATTCGTTGGATAACGTTTATAAGTGGCATCGACTGAAACGGAATCAACGTTTTTTTGTGTTTTTTTTTTTTTTTTTGATTTGCTTTTATTCATTTATCCGTGGGATATCGGCATACGTTTGTATGCGAACGATGACGCAAATTTCACCGACTCGCAATCTGGCTTCAACTGGTTTTCGTGCAAATCTCGCGGCCGTGGAACGGACGCACAATATTCGGCTGTGATCATAGTAGGCTGTTGCGATTAATGGCGAGAGATGTCGGTACTGCATTACGGGCATTTTGTACATTGAGTGCATAAAAATAGTTGTACGAGTGGAAACGATAACGATCATGTGCTTCTTCAAAACAGAAATATGGTGTACGTTTGAGCATTTTTTATGTATTTACCCGTCAAGCCTTTCGAGAATTATTCCGTTTCGGCTTGGATAACGAAATCTCAATCGCGCTCGAAGTTTATTTTTTTGCACGAGAAAAGAAAGCGGCAATATTTCGGTTTGAACTGGAAAATCCAATAGATAAAACATACTATATATAAATATGCACAGTTATTCATTATCACAAAACTGTCATATATATATATATATATAATGTATGAGTAATTCGTAAAATCAACGTAGCTTTTAGATTGATAAGTGTATTAAAAATGATTTTTATAACGTAATTATAGTTTCCTTCTTGCTTAGACGGTGACTTAGCTAATTTATTTATAGTTCCATTTTATTTGAGCGCACTACTTTGACGCGGCTTTTTTACTTAAAGTATATCGCTAATTTTAGACCGACGGCAATGTACTGTATAAATAAATTTTAACGAAATTTCACGCTTCCGGGAGAAAAAAATTCGTCCCGATAAATAGTCCTAGACTATGCGTCTCGATAAAATTAAACGGAAATTAATTTTCATTATTTGCCCTTTGCCTCAGAGCGCAATCGGCCGTTTACTAAGTAAATTTGTGGAAGATAGTACTTTCGGTTATGCACACAGTGAACGCGAACCCTAATCAAGATCGATAGTAGTAACGTTTTACGTAAAAGGCTCAGAAGTTTCAAATGGACAATTATTTAATCGAGAATTTTAAAGCTCTGTATTAAATCTCTATATTAAAATAAAACTGTATACTAAAAAACAATATTAAATTTAGGATAGGCGTATTAGTTGGGTGTTGCATGTTTGTCCTTAACATGGCGCAAAATCCCGGGACTTTTATATAATATTGAGATATACAATATTATATATATGTATATATATATATATATATATATATATATATATATATATATATTTACAATAGAGAGTGAATAGGATTGTATATCTGATGCGCGCGAATATTTATTACAATGACCCTGATTGCCGCCCTTATAATTTCAAATAAATAATATAAAGAATCAACAACACTGAACAATCGTTCTTCATACGACCCATTGAGCTAAACAGGTAATGAAGCGGAAAAATGAGAGTACATCAAAGTCTCGCGCATTGAATGCTTTAGCGAAATATCCATCCTATTTACCAGCAAATTGTTCCGTATGCCGAAGCTCGTGCAAATGTCATCGTTAACAAGGAACCGAAAATCCAATAAATCTAACGTTGCTGCAAATACGTTATTCTATACAATTATTGATTGGTCAAATCGCAAATCTCGGAGTTTCTCGATTTATACAGCCCCGGGTTAATTTGAGAATTCTATTCGCAGAGTGCTGTTGGACACGTCGTTGAAGTGGTTGCTCTTTTTTTTCTTTTTGCAAACGCGCGCAGAACATTCCCGATGCGCTAGAAGAAAATTCTTTGCAAATTGCGATTTTTTTTGTACTGCGTAATCATTCCTAAAAATACCGATTTTATTCTCGTTTAGTGTCAATTTTTTTTTTTAATTTTCAGTTCGTATTATTATATTAATAAAATATTAGTATTTTAGTCGAAGGTTTACACTGCCTCTCTATATTTTATCCAAACATGAAAAGTAAATTGTTAGAAGGTTATTTTATATAAATATTTGAGTAAAAATCTGTTTGCATTTTCATACTTGCACAAAATATTTTTTTCTTTTCTTAATTTCAAACACTCAACTCACTGTTTGAGAAATAAAAATATCATACGAATGCGTCAAAGTAATAACCAATCATATCAGTTGAAAATTCGCTATGCTGACGCGTAAAATATGTGGCGATAACAATTAAAATTTTTTAAAAACATCGTATTTTAACTCAATGTTTATTAAAATGTTTGCAAAAAAAATAATGCAAAAATTCACTACGCTCATGCTTAACATTAGACTTGCATAAGCTTTTATATAGCTTCGAGCTGTTTCTCGGTGAACTGCAGGTGAGGCATGCAGTTAATTGAATTCCGACCGACGATATAATGGCGAATTATATTATTGCTGATCTGCGTCGCGAGTTAAAATAATAATTGATTCAATAACATCGCTAATGTCAATCTTAACGTTTCTCTCGGCGTTTTATTTCTCAATTACAAAAGAAATGAAGAAGGTTCTGCTCGATAAAGCACTATTCATCTTTGTTTGTCTTTTTCTTTCTATACTTCAAAGATATATTTTTTATATGCCATTAAATTAGACAATAAGCCAGCACAACTTTTATTCTCGTTTTTAACGGCCGTGTTTTCCTTTTGAAAATGTTGGAAATACGAAATTACGTATACTTCAATCTTGAATATTAGAATGATAATATTTTTGAAAAAACACCTTGAAAAAAGTTCCTCAAATAATAAGCCTTTGGAACGGAGAACGAGTTTTTTGTTAGCTCTTTAACTTTGAAAAATTACCAAAACTACTCGTCGTTTCAGCGTAAAGCAAATCGTTAGACGTCCGTTCACAAGATGTACCGAGGTGTTTTCCTACCCGACTTCGAGTCCAGATGGACAATCATAAGTGCCAAGCTTTTCTGCTCAATTATCGAGGATTGGCTTTTTACACGAGCGAGTCATAAACATTCGTATACACATTATATCTTCTTTTCGTCGGCTCTGAATATAATAATGTCCCCGAAGACTTTGCGATAATACCGTGGGCCGTGGAAACTTTAATATTCGCCGTCGTCAATGGTCGGCTTGTAATATGTTGCCCAACGAATATAATGGAGAAGGCGCGGGCATTTCGCGAATCGATTAAAAAAAAAAAAAAAAAAAACGAAAAAAAAGAACAAAAAAAAACTTTTATTCCATTAAATATACGTGACGCGATGCTTTTTTCACATACGTTTTGATCGATAAAGGTGCGAGGAGACGATGGGCAGGGAGTTGGAGGAGTAGGAGGGATGGCACTTGCGTTTATAGATTCTTGAAAAGCAAAACGATCGATTGTAATTTCATTGTTTCCAAGAAACGTTCTTAACTATTATATTGGCTAATGAATCTAGCCTCGGTATTTATTTATTCGAGCTAATATGTATAGACCACTCCTCGGAGACGACGAGGAAATTGCGCTTCATGTGTCAACTTCTTTTACAAATTTTTAGAATCTTTGCTATATAAGCTTCTGTTATCATACCGATTCTTTGAACATAAATCGTTTCCGCTTTATTCCATCCTTAACATACAAAAGTATATGTATATTGTTGGTGGTGTTGTTGTTTTTTTTTTCATGTAATAGCGTTTACTTTAATTTATGGACAAACTAGGAAACAAAAGTGAAAGTATATATGAGCAGGTTACATCTCAGCGCGGCTTAATAATATAATTTCTGATGTTTGATATAAAGCTAATATAGATATTTATATAAGTAAGTAGTACATTTGAATTTTATTTGATCCGAAGCTGGCGTGAACTTGCTACTCTTATGATGAACATATTAAGCGTAATATAAGCAATAATTTAGTAATTGTACATTGATGTATTAAGAGTATACGAGGTATGGACAAACTGAGAGAAAATCGATTTCATTTACACACTCTGTAGTGGTTTGAAGTGAATTTCGACGATTAAAATTTAGGAAAAACATTTTATCTGGTAAAAGCAAAGCCGACGAATTAAATTTCAAAATTACATACAATTTTGCCTGGTGTCTTGAAGGGATTTGAAAAAATCCCGCTCTTAAAAAGTAGAAACTTCACATCATCCGCATGATTCATACCAGCTTTATCTGATGACGAATGCATGAGATATTCAACCATTCTTCAGTTCGGACTCCAAGGGTTGTGCGCTCTCAGAAATACTTAGATCTGTGCTAATCAATCGTTAAGTTATTACAAATCGTTTTTAGTTATTTAGTTATTACAATCGTTTAAAAAACACAGTCTTTTTATAATGAGAAGTAACAAAAAAAAGTAAGAAGTGCATATATCAATCGTTTGCGATTATCAATATGATAGGTAATATGATCAACGATTAACATACAAAAGTATATGCAGAAACGTCTATATGACCGATTATTAAATCACGGTGAGAACTCGGAAGTTTCTCTTTGACGACGTTATTCTTTTAACCTCAGTTTTAGCCTGGCTTCTCTCTCGAGCTGATATATTCCTTTCTAAAACGTTTTGATAAAGAACTTTTGAGTTAATACTTGAAATGAAAATACGGCTAGTAAAGCATAATTTGATTGATCCATCAGGCAACCTAGCAACCCATACCCCAATAACTTGAAGTCGGAAGTTTCGATCACGGTTCGGGTTTTCCTCAGAGACTAAACTAAAACTCTATCCTAGAACCCAATCGACCCAGCTCTTCACTGCTTCCGCCTCTACTGACATCATATTTTTCCATTCCTTCTTTAATATAGAGTCTTTAATGCTACCTACTTTACTTGTAAATTTACATTATTCTGATTCTTAAAAATGTAAATACTTCAGAGTCTCTCGCTCTTATACTTATACTTAATACCCTGTTCCAAGGCATCCACACTTCCAAAATAAAACAATATATATTTTAGTAAAAAAACAATTATATAAAGCAATATGTTAAATACTTTGAATACTATTGAAATTCTTTGAAAGAATTTTAAATCATTCGACACCATATACAAAGAATTAAAATACTTCCATGTATTTAATGTTGATGAGATCGTTTTGACCTTTTTACTCATCAGAGTGAACAGATCCTCGTTCTTTATATACATAACAATACTTGCTTAGCTGTTTGCGCTGGAAAACTCCAGGAAAAAAGTCAATTTGTCGAGCAATCGGTCACGCGCAATGGTCAGCGTTTAAAAGATATGCACTTCAAAGCGGATACACAGACGCACGGGATGATGGTTTTGGCTCAAGATTGAGTCAGGTGGCTCTGATTGCCTAGAACAACAATCCTGCACATCTTAAGAAGCCAACGCTCTTTCATTCTCCAGCTACGGCATTTACTTCTTTAACCTGAATACGTCTCTGTAATTCAATGATAGATCCTTATTTTTTTTAGCACCAGATGAGAAAAAGTTTAAGTAAATATAGAATTATTATCAATCTGTAGGCCAGAAATTGTATATTACAGTTTCATTATTTATTCACAATGGAAGTTCGATTGAATTCCAATGCCTGCCCACCTACTCTGAATTAGTTAAACCACTCCGTAATTAATAAATAATTAGCAGAATTTGTGTAATCTCTCTTTAATGCCATCGATGAAATTCAATGCGAATATTTAATTTTAATAAGCCACACACACGTATTATGCGTTCGACTGTCCGTTTCGATATTCCAATATAATGGTGCGACGTATTACGAGGAAATTTTTGGTGTAATTTATACGCTTATTTCGGAACTAATGGAGCGCCCACAGTGGGTGAACGACCCCTCGTGAACCGCCACTTTGAGATATATCGCTTCATTATTTATCTCGCGCGCCTAAATCCGCCCTTGCATGCATAATGCGAAGCCTGCGCGCCATCGATTATATATTATAACTCTTGCCTGGGATGTCGTGAATTACGCTGTCGATACACAAACACACAAACATACAAGCACAGAGTGAGAGAGAGAGAGAGAGAGAGAGAGAGAGAGAGAGAGAGAGAGCGAGAGAAGTACACACTGGCGCACACACTCACAATTTAAATATGTGCATATAATCAGAATGCCTCCGTCGGTCACAAAGGAAAGGTCTGCGCTGATGCAGCGTTGACTCGTGCATGCTGCAGCGTCGCGTCGTGTCGTGAGGAGTCAGGAGAGACGAGCATTCAAAGTGCCTCTCAGTTTCTGCTCGCATACAAAGTTAAGTATGTACATATAGGAGAGAGGCTTCTGCGTCCACGTGTTGAAACGTAGGGGTTCTCAACTACATAAGTGTATTATATGAAATGAGCGTATATGCAGATAGTCTTCGTTCACATTATACTCAATACTAAATATCTAATTTATAACATTATTTCTTAATCTAATTAAACATTACAATGACTATGCAGACAGATTTATGATAATAGCTTAGATCATTTTTTACTTACACAGTGCTATAACTATAGAAGGGATTTTTAAAATAAATTTTTAGCAAATACGCAAGCAAATGTAAAGAGCAGTATGTTAAAATCGATAATGCAATGAATAGAGGCACAATTGATACACGCAAAAGTCGAGGAAAAAAAATTTCGTTTTTTAATTGTTATGTGCTTCACGACGTGTCTGTCTGTCTGTCTGTCTGTCTCCCTCTGTTTCTCTGTCTCTCTCTGTGCGCGCGCGCGCGCGCGTGTGTGTATGTATGTGCACTTACTAGATAGACTTTTTAGGGCGAATAATATTTACAAAAACCAAAGCTTGGCATCTTTTCCGTTTTCAGTTAATACGCGTCTTTAACAAAACGAACGCTTATACTTCTCTTCCATGATAATCCCTTGCTCGGAATTGCCTCCACGATTCATTTTTGAGCTAAAAAATTATGCACTCCAGTATGAAATGTTTTAGGACTTGTCCTAATATCTGTGTCGTTCAACCTAGGACTGACAATATTATCATTCAAAGATCCGTCTTACCACACTTAACATCACACTACTCAAGTACGAGTCATGTTTGTATAAAGAATTTGATTCTCAATTTCGGAGCACACGTATAATTATTAAGTACGCGTAATAATCAATCGAATTCGTTCATAATTCAAATTCATAGTAATCAATCGATTATTAATTACGCGTAATAATCAATCAAATTGTTATAGTAGAATGGTTTATTTTATTGTATTCTTTTTACTTATTATGTAAAATTATAATTGTCATACTGTAAATGATGGAAAGCATTTTTCATTCTTCGCCGCAGGAAACGAAAAGATAACTCTATATAGAGTTACAAATCCCTCCTATGATGCAATATCAGTATGCTCTTACCGATTGTCTAACTTATATCACATTCTCATAAAATTCAGTAAAGAATAGATATACAGAATATATCTATTATAATTGAACATATATATGCATACACGCGGATGGTGTGCCGTGCAAACCGCTCTAAGATAAAAGAATTTTCTCTCACTTGCTCCTCTCTCTCTCTCTCTCTCTCTCTCTCTCTCTCTCTCTCTCTCTCTCTCTCTCTCTTTCTCTCTCTCTTACTCTCCACCTTTATCACAATTTATCTCTGCAACGCAACAAGATGAAAAGAAGGCAGCACCTACGAATAAATATGCATACAAATAAGCGGTCCTCGCTCCCGCGTCGCGGGCTCTTGATTGCCTTCGTGCATCGTTGCGTCGTCGCAATAATAAGGCGTGATGCAACGAAAATACTCTTACTGTATACATAAGTATATATATGAAAGAGATCGAGAGACAGTGAGGAGGAGGGAAAACACAGAGAAAGACAGAGAGATGAGAGAGAGAGAGAGAGAGAGAGAGGAGAAAGAAAGGCGAGAAGTTAGAAGACCTATAGGTTATTTCGAGCTCGCCGCGCGAACGCACGCGCGCGCGGCCGCCGCATAGAAGACGGAAGCGACTCCCGGTTGTGGTGTGCGCTTTCTGCTTAATATACGTATATATATATATATATATATATATATATATAAACGGCCAACCTCGCGATGCGGAGCATCGAACCTGAATTTTCGCGCTAAAAACTCGCAGCACCGCGCTCGCACGACGATCGAGCCGCCGCCTCGCCGCTGCCCGTTGGCTGCAACAGGTCCGACGGGTTTCTCTCGCGCGACTCCCCCCCTCCCCCCTCTTTCCTCTCGCTCGCCACCCACCCGCCGGTTATATGCTATTTTCGTGCCGGTCTCAGCGGATGATGCGCCCGAGGGGGGGGGGGGATGGAGTAGCTGATGCGTAATATCAAGCGCGCTTCGTGCGTGCTTTGGAGCCAATTCGGCCCTTTTTGTTTGTTTCTTGTTGTTTTCTATTTTTGTTTTTTTTTTTTTTTTTTAATTTTTTTTTTGATTTGTTTTTTTACCATTATTATTAATAGTCGAGAGTCGCTATAGAGGGAGACGATAGCACTGTACGTTGACTTCTACGACGAGAGCTGAAAATCTATTTTTAAACTTGGTATTCTACAGAGGTTCGTGTACGCGTTTGATTCTGTTTTTATTGCATATAGGTGCAAAATAATTTCGATCGAGTTATGGGATTTTTACGGAAATTCTTGAAACGCGGCTGTGCTCGTATACACTCTTATGTGCAAAAAACTGGGCTGTGCTATAGTTTTCGATGCAAATTTCTCGCGTAATTGCATTTTCAATAATATTACGTTACGGAATCTCTGGACAGAAAATTTATATGTAAATCACGTTTATGATGTTATTAAAAATTGTAAAGCGAGGAGAGAGAAAGAGAGAGAGAGGAAGAGAAGTAAGATTATTTCATACTAGTCTACTAATGGAAAACCATCCGGTAGTCAAAGAAAATTCGCGCAGGTATTAGTCAATTCCGTCAACTTCTTTAACAAAGTTCATGAAACTTGCAGGAAGCTGACGAAATTCCTAGTATGTCGCGAGGAGGAGTACTGAACGTTCGTGCACATGAATAAACGAATGCCGATGCGGACGGACTTTGCTAAAAGTTAAAGTTACTACGTGCATGTCGCCTATACGAAGGCGGATTTTATTCCCGGAAACTTGCGGCTTGGCAACAAGAATTATTTCCGCCAGGATAACGATGGATAAAGTATCTGTTGCTTCCACGTTTAAATTGAAAACCGAGTTTTGACGATCTTGCAATATATTTATTTGCATAAAATTTCTTAATTTTGTTCGGCCAAAAAAAAAAAAAAAATTCGCAAAAATTCTAAGCTATTTGTAACCTCTCTAACTCTCTAAATCTGTAAAGAAGCTAGAAACCAGCTCATCTGACCTCGTTTTTTTTCACAAATAAAGAGCGAGCCACGCGCGCGCGCGCGCGTGTGTGTATGTGTATAACGGCTACTTTTTCTAGTCGCAATCTCCCGAATCTCGGAATGGCAACCAGGCTGCGCTTAGCGAAGCGTGTATTTAGTTACAGGCTTTACCGTGCACCTATTAATATATATGCACACACACACACACACATACACATTCGCATACGTAAAAGTGCTATACGGCATCTCAATCCTGCCCCCTTCCCTTATAGCACGCGCACCTAACCTGCACGCAAAGCCGATAGCATCGTTCCAACATTCTATATACTTATTTATTATATGAATACACGCGCGCGGGCGCACACACACACAGAACACACAGACACACGATTGCAGTAGCAGCAGCAGCAGCAGCAGCACCGGCTGACTTATCGTCGTGGGCCAGTCGCGGCTCTGCATGCACGCGAGAATGCGCTATTGCGGGCCGTTGGGTGTTCGCGATGTTCCATTCGCCCTTCGTCTACGGTAGTTTTCTTGCCTCCCATCCCCGACTACATCGCTTATATATATAAACACAGACGCCTTCTACCTGCGCGCGAAGCCTTGCCGCGTCGATTTTTCTACATATATATATATATATATATATATATATATATATATATATATATATATATATATACAACTACCCGCATCGTCATCGTGGCGCTCTGCGCGCCGGCTGCGGCATGCGTTTTGTAATATATATATATACACATAGACGAAGCGCACGCCGAACTCGCGTGACCGCGCGGCGCGCTCGACCTTGGTGTGCCGCGCTGCGGGGAAATGCAGGCGCGCGCAACGAACACGCACAGACGCGCCTATGTACGCAAACCCGCACAACTGGACGTTGCTCGCTGCGTCGTGACTTACCGCCCGCCAAGGAATATAATGTGAGGCTGGGGAGATTCTTACGAATGCGATGGAGCCGCGCGATTTTACGGCGAAAAAGCTGCAATACAGTTCACATTATCGGACTTTTGATCTCGCTTTTGGTGCTTATGCGTGTACATATATATATATATATATATATATATATATATATATATATATATACTAATCTGCTTTTTGTTTTCCTAATGTATACGATCTGGCATGCGTGTAAAACGCGTTTGTTTCTTCTACTGGCGAGTAGAGTATCGCGCATCGTCGTTATATTGAATTGCAATACATATACTATCACTATACATGATACGGATTCACTATTTGTCGAGCTTTTAGTCCTATCTGTTTTCTTTTCAATCAAGCATAAGCTGTGAAGAAGTGCAGAATGTGTAAGCCAAGCGTTACACTTTCGCGGTACAAATCGTGCATGTATATCTATATAAAGGCAAACGCGATTACTAACGCGACACAATTCCGGCCGTACAATATAAAGTATCAAAAAAATCGCTTTCGTGTATGTTTGCCCGCGGACTCGTACGTGACTTTTACACCATAGATAAAATTCGTATGAGACTGTATATTTAATTGAGTTTATAATTTTGAAAGCTAAACTACTGGATTGCGAGACCGATTGTTTCGAATTGTTTATATAGCCGTTCGAGATTTACTTTTTCTCTCGTTATAAATTACACTGCGATAACAGTAATCCTCGGGTAAAGAAAAAGAATACTTTTATTCTTCGTATGCAGTAGTATTAAAAGAGATAATGTTTAAGTGTATGTGGCCATCATTGCGCGTATTCGATGGATTTGAAGTATACTGAATTATTTGTTAAAAAATAATTTTTTGTTCGAATAAAATGTATATGAACACAAAAATTTATTATTTAATAAAATATTTAGTAAATATTTAATAAATATTTAATAAAATTTACCTTCCTTGTAAAACAAAAATATTCACGAAACAAGTTCTAAATTAAAATATCGTCAGCGGCTTTCGAGGTTATTTGGCAATTATCGAACCTTTATTGTCTCAAACATTAAACTTACTCATTTTTAGTTTTTTAAAGTTTGTATTTTTTTTTCTTTTTTACTATTCTTTATACTTTCGACATTGTCATAATCGTAGAGACATCCAACAAACGCCTTTACTTATATATTATCTATTAATAATAACATTTATAAGAAATATATAAGTGCATATAATTTGATAATTATAACGACAATAATAGCAATAGCAATATCAATAATAATAATAATAATAATAATAATAATAATAATAATAATAATAATAATAATAATAATAATAATAATAATAATAATAATAATACTAATACTAAAGTTAAACAGAAAAGTTTCATAATGTATATTTGTCTTTTCAGGACAAAATCATTAGAAAAGCGAAGCTCTGTAATATGTTGGAGTGGAAAATTTCGATGGGGAAAGAAGTAATTATTAGTAGAGCGCTTATATGCTTCTCGAGTTGAATAACGAAGACGTAGGAGAGCAAAATGATGCTGAAAGCCACTTTAAATTATCGATCTCAGAACCAAGAAAGGTGCAGCGGATTAAGCAGCCTCGGAAGTGCCTCGATTACGTAACTTGTATTTGAGCAAATTTAAACGCATACGAACGCTTAACACACTCATACACGTTTCGTAAGGAGTTTGTCATTCTCTTCCTTTTAATCATAAGCCCATATGCGTATACTGCTTGGAAAATTCATTATAACATTTTCGTAAGCATTATGTGACGATTATTATTCACTCGTATACGGTTTCTAACTGTTTTATAAGAGGAAAAAAGGTTATGAGCGTTCGGGGCAAGAACAAGGCTGCAGCCCTAAAAAGTTCGGTTCAGAAATAGACGCGGGTAAATCAGAAAAGGTTATAAATATTCATTGGAAATAGTCGCTGTGGACGCGCGTGTGACGAAATCCCCCCCCTCCCCGCCCCCGTGCGCGGCTTCTCAAATTTGCATACCACATATTTAAAACCAAAAGTGTAAAAGTGTATTTTTGGAATTTCTAAAGATCGCGCTCGAATGCCGAAAAAATGCGCGCGTTCAAAAAAAGAACGAATTTCAGGTCGAGCGAGGTCCGAGGCTGCTCTGCGACACTTTTTTTTCCCCTCGAACGGCGTATTGTGCAGCGACTAGTCTCCGTTAAAAATGTTAAATTATTTTCATTCGGGATTCGCACGAGAGCTCGGACTCGCGCGATGGAACGTCCGCGGATTTGCTCGTACGCCACTGGGACTCGGTTCGATACGCACAATAGAGAGGCGACATGGAACGTGCGTATGCGACGCAGCGTACAATTTCTGATTGACGTCATTTGACGCGTGAATATACAGAAAAAAAAAAAAAAAAAAACTCGCAAAATATCGGGAGTTGCTCGATTTATACATATATACACGTACATATATAGATCTTTATAAGTACGAGCAAATACACAGATGTAAAACACGTGGAGAATTCGCGTTTGCGCGAACGTTCTCTCAACTATATAAAGTTCTATAGAACGAATGAGATCCGGATGGCACTGGTTCCACGTATCCATATAGCATCATATATATATATATACTCTCGTTTATTCGCGAATCGCGTGCACTGCACTACTCGCGAAGAAAAACCGAAGCGCCAGAGATCTAATATATTGCTGAAGAGCATATATATATATATATATATATATATATATATATATATATATATATATATATCAATTAATTAATTGTCCGGTAGGTCGAGGTTTGATTGCACGCCTCTCCGAATGCCTTTGGATTCAACGATAAGATATGCGATAATAGAGGTGCTTTATAAATTCATCCTTTTATATCATATATATATATATATATACCGAAGGTTCTGGACATTCGTTGGAATTAATCGTCGGACTTTTGCAGCATGTCCGATTGGCAACTGATAAGGAATCCGAGGTCATATAGAGTTCAAAAAATTTTACACAACGTACCTGGTGTTTTTAAAACTTTACTTTTCCGAGATTTAATATCGTATTCTTCGTTATGCTTCAACGGACCTATGAAATAAAGGTTTTATACTCTTGTGCAATTCTTTTTCAAAGTAAAGAATAAAATCCTTTTTTTTTGCGGCTCTAAACTCTAAATCGTAAATTTAACACGATTTGTCTGTTATTGTGGTTAAAAATCTAATTGAATAACTTAACCCGTAAACTGTCTCAAGTGGTAAATAATTAACCTCCGCATGCGTATTAAAAGTTTTTTTAAAAATTAACCTCGCCATATAGATTCGATTGGCTATTTTGAATATTTCGAATCAGATCTCGAATTGGTAATCGTGCACAGATCAACTGTATCTACGATTAAATCGTTATGTGTAATTTAATTATTTACCTTGTGATTTAACTCAAACATTCTCACTGGCCCAATAAGTAATCAACTTCCAGACCCGTGTTGAAATACCGATTTAGGCCATCGTATAATATGGATCTGTTTTACACGATGTGGTTAGGTTACCGAAGATTTATATAATATATACATAATAGGTCAATCAAACCAGCAGATTATTTAAATACAGCTATGATTTTTATTATTGTCGCTCGCAAAGTAATTTTAAGTCAAATTTGGGCGCATCGAAATATTTTTCGTTCCATCAGATTTAGCAATTGCATCCCGGATCAGTCATTAGATATAGAATAATCGAGGACCCAAGATACATGCGGTTCCTATGGGAAAGTCGTTGGGCTTTTTTTCCGAGCTTCCGCGCAGCCACTAAGACCTAGCGGAACCTCGCGAAAGCGCACTCTCGTATAATAATAATAAAAACAAAAAACAAAAAATGTTTCTTTTTCCAGGAACGATCCAAGAAATCTATGTATTGTCACAGTCGCGCGCGAAATCGCCCCTTCATCTCGATCGAGCTGCGCAACGCGGCCGCGGCGCGCTTATTACGAAGACACGACAGGCTGACGCGTTATTGTACCCGGCGATCGATAAGACCGCACGGCGCTCGCGATTCGCGGGGAGTTGTAATTTGTATCCGCGGCGATCGGGTCGCGGGCGCGCGCGCGCGCGCGCACGAGGGGATCCGTTTTCGGCACGACGATTCGCGCGCCGAGCGGCCGTGCGTGCGCCGCGCGTACACGTCGCCCCCCCGCCCCTCCCTCGAGGCGGAGATCGAGCCGAAAATCACACACACACACACACACACACACACACACACACATATATATATATATATATATATATATATACACGCGGGCACGGGGAATTTGTAGTTTATGCAACTTTTATTGGCGCGCGATAATTATACAGCGGGGAGAATCTCACCGAGCCGGTGAGTATATGGTCGGCGGAAGTTCGTATCAAACTAGAATGACTGATATATATATATATATATATATATATATATATATATATATATATATATATACACACATGTCATGGAGAGCCTAATTTTTATGCATTATCCTTACTCCGATAGAAACGCGTCCATCCGGCACTGCGAGGAAACGATTATATTTAGATACATATACCTATATATTACATTAGTAATCTGCGCTCGTACAACGCGCACGAGCCGTCGAGATATATATATATATATATATATATATATATATATATATATATATATATAAACGAGCGAAGAGAGTAATGACTCTGACGGACATACACTCGCCCCTCACGGCCACTCTTTGCCCCTTCCCCATTGTTTACGAATCTCGAATTTTCCTTCCTCCTTTCTCTTTTTCGCTCATTAATGCAGGCCGTATGCGGATTTTCTTCAGCTTCCTAAAATTCACTGGCTCTGTTATCGATGTAAGCCTATATGCATATGCATATGTGGTATGCATATATATATATATATATATATATATATATATATTTGTGTGTATATGTATATATGTATATATATGCGATATGCAAATAATCTCTGCTTTTTTATCGTATACTTATACCAGAAATCTATACCGTTTTTATATCGCGCATTGGAGATGTTTACTTGTGTGTGTGTGTGTTCGCGCGCGCGCGTATTCGCATTGTTAACTAATCTAACGCGGGTGAAAATAGCGAAGTATGATAAAGAAGCAGTGAAAATTTCATATACGGTACAAATTTTGTATAACAGTATCTGTAAACGCGGCTGATCCATTATAACAATTTAACTTATTGGTAAATTCATATAATTCTACGTACTCGTTATCAATTTAGTATTGCCTATAGAGTTCCTTCCAATTCCTTCCGACTGTTCTATTATTTTAATGACAGGCATCGATCTGACTTCGCTATGGTTTATTACAATCGTTAAAAATTTAGTGCGTATATGTTTTAAAAAATACATTACAGAAAAAAGTTGGATTTTTCCTATTTCATTGACAGCCTTTTAATTAAAACGGATTGTTTTATTATAATAATTATGCCCTCGAATATAGCGTGAATTTTAAATCGTGAAATGTTTGAATTTTGAAAATGATTAAATAAACTTACAGATCGACAGTTCGACGTTAGTGAATTATAAAACTTTGAACTGGATATTCATTGTGTTTTATTATAAAAAAAAAGAAATAAATAACTACTGCATAATTAACGTATAAGCATTTCTTACTTACTTCTCATTCTGTTCGTTTTTAAATAAATATATTTACTTTTTGAAGTATTCGAACTTTCTGTTAAAGCAAGTTAGCTTTCTTAAAGCATCCGACATGCTTTGACTGTAATAAAGTACGCATAACGCAGGCGCAAACAAGTCAATATTTTCCGTGAAAACATTTTAATTACTAATTTATCTGCATATATAAGACGAAAGCCGAATAATCTAGTGAGCAAATAAATGTATTTTAATACGAGAATTTTAAGAAAAACTACAATTATAAGCGTTTAAACGGTGATGCTTCTATATGCCTTTGTTTATTCAATGCCGTAAAGACAGCTGCTTTGTCTAAATTTGTTGTCATTATTATTGCCAAATCGATGAATTCTATGGAGAAAATTTGTTTTCTCATAAATGTCTAAAATTTGTCCTGCCTTAAATAAACAAGTCCGCGCGGGTAACGAATATATTCGCTCTACGTGCACGGGTTGGAAGCCTTTCACTTTCAGATGTATCGTGGATCGAAGGTAAGATTTTTCATCGGACCGAGCCGAGCGTGAATAACACACTGATCTAATTCCCTCGCGAATTTATCGTAATTTACAAACGCTTAGACCGCGTATATTCGTACTTCAGGTCATTTCTTTTCTAATTTTTCGAACTTGGTATAAAAATATATGTATATATATATATTATATACATTGTTTCGTCTACCTTCGCCACGCGCGTTTAAGAAAGAATCCGAAGCAGAAAAACAAAAGTAACGATTCCATTCTCGCCGAATTCCCTCGCGTGATTCTCGCACTTGTAATATGTGCATGCCTTCTCATTAAAAAATTTTCTATTATTATTTCCCTATTTATATAGAAAATTTCTATACTTGTATATACATATTGAGCTATTTCAGTTATGTACGCCCGCGCCTTGCGCAATAATTCACGCCCAATATAACCGAGCCTAATTATTTTCGTCCCGACCGAGGAAACACAAGGCGACGCGTATTATACCTATGTATATATATATATATATATATATATATATATTACAGTCTTGAACTTTCGCATAACCCCCCCCCCCCCACGTAGTTCGTGTACATATTGTGAGTGTATAAAGAGCCGGCTTTCTATTGATTGCTCAACGCCTCGCGTAGTCCTGGCTCGTTACTTAACCGTATAATATAAATGCCGAGCTTAGCGCTTTATCAGCGAACTGCGCCGCCGAGCTGCACTTGTAAGTCAGCCTGCAGTTATAATACTATATATATATATATATATATATATATATATATATATATATATATATACACTTGGATTTATTTTAGATAATTTTAGAACGATTCGATCGACGGTGATCATTATTCTTATTATTAATATTATTATTTTTATAATCATTATAGTGACTGTTTAAATATGCGTACATACGCTTGTGTCAAGTTTTTTGAACTACACCAACACTGTTAATTTTCAACGATTGTGCGGCTTCATTGTATACCGCTTAATTATCTATACGCGCGCCTCTGAATAAATCACGTTTCCCGCATATAAACACTTGAGAATATCGAGCTCGATACCGATCCAGATTTCAAGAGGGTCGGCTATCGTCGAATTTCGAGCTTGATCGCGGGGTTCAAGCCCGGGGTTCAAGCTCCATGACATGTACCTCGGATTCCGCGATTAAAAAGCAAAGTCGGAATTTAAGCATGATTTTCATGCGGCGCGAATCGAGGCTCGATCGATTTATTGCCTTGACCAAGCCGATAGAATTCAGCGTCGATTGTTATTATTGTTATTTTTTAATTTTAAACAGATTTGTATTACAGGCACATTTCTGAGATAATTGAAAAAAATAGCAATAATTTAAAAAAAATTTCTGTGAAACAAGTAAACTGTAAAATAGATCACTATTAAAAATTTAGCATTATTTATTGACATTCTGTTTTACATTCAATTATATGTAAAATAATTATGAAAGATATATATTATTTAAACCGTATTTAAATATTAAAAAAAAATTAAAAAAAAAAACTATATAAATGAACTTTAACGATTCATCCAACGGATTTAATGATTGAAAAATAATAAATGTTGTATGCGCACGAAATATATGTCTTGTAATATAATAGAGCGACATTCCCCATGATAAATGACGAAATTTCTTATTGAAATGGTATTCTTGGAAAACGTTGTTTTTCAAATTTTCTGTTATTTGTCATCTTTTCTTAGTTTAGCATATATAAATATATATATATTTGTATCTTCTTGCAACACCCGCATATCTTTCTCTATTATTGAATACGAGGCTGGATAATATATCGATTGATCTGAAAATACATGCGGAAGAATCTGCCTCGCAGAAATAAAATTAGCTTATTAAATCAATATCCTAGATTGTTTAATAAATAGATTGTTAAACAATACCAGCGCGTTAGTAATAATTTTAGCGATTTTATCAGGAGGGAAAAAAAGGCCGCGCTCGTTCATTTCAAATATATATATATATATATATATATATATATATATATATATATATATATAATAAAGTTCTGCTTTTGATAATGCATAAAGGCAGAGAAGACAGATAAGATAGCCCGGGAGTTAAACATTGTCGTATATTTGAACGGTGTATAATTCGTCTTATTTTCACATTCGTAATGAATTAACCGTAACTCCGCGAGATAAAAGGACGCCTCTCTTATCAGCGATATTCTAAATTATAAAATTTCTCATTTGACGCTGGGAAAAAAAGTGTAAATAAAAGGCGCTGACAATTATGTATGTGTGCGTTACTTGCTAGAATGTTAAAATAAATTAATGCTATACGATATACTGCACTGGTGGCTGAAAAATCATCATTCGTTCGCATTGCTCGAAAGTCAGTCTTCGATAATACGCGAAAAATGCCCGTACCCGCTCTCGTGGTAAATTTATTTTGTCGCTGGTATTTTATCCGGCATCCTGTCCACCGTCGACGCGCCGCACGCTCGACACCCGGCCGCGCCAGTCGTAGATTACTTAAGAAAACACGAGTTCGCAAACGCCGCCCTTTCAACAAGTCGAATTGAAAAAAAAAACAAAAAAAAAAAAAAAAACGGTCGTATCGAAAAGTCGGCAACAGTCCGTGGGTAATTGTGCCGAGGTGACGAGGGTTTCGAATGCGGGCGCAGCGCCGAGGAGGAGCCGCCCTCTGCCTCCAGTTCGTTTCGCTTCCATCCTGATTTTCCTGCATACGAGTTAATCGCGGGATTGGCCGTACGGCGGAAAAAGAAGGGGGGACGGGCTTATAATGTTCGAGAGAGAGAGAGGATATCGCCGCGATCCCACATGCGCGTGTCCTCTGGACGTGTCGCTAGAAGGTGGTTCTGCGTCTACGGACTTCGTACCCCGACTTTGGACCGTTAATTTTTCGATAAAAATTTGATTCTTTTTTTGTGAAAATTCTCTTAAAATAACCATAACTGAACTCACGTTCGACTTCGAAAATCTATGCAACGTAATAAACGTATATAAGATTTATATACGGAAACAGTACCAGAAGAAGATATTATATTACAAATGAAAAGTCAAGACTTTTACGAAAATACGGAATCACTGAACAGTATATATTCAATCACAAATAATTGTATTCGAAGCAGTGTCAAAGTTTTCTTTAAATATCTTTATTGCTTAAACAAAAAAAAAAAACAAAATTAATTCCTGCCCTATAATGATGCCAAAGTTCCATTCGTCTTTTCGCCTTTTGGTATCTACTACCTACTATATGACGACTTCAACGCCTCCGTCCGCACTTCGATTCGATTAACGTTAAGTTAGTACGAAAGGAATCATTATTGAAAACAAATATGAGTAGGAAAGGCACGAATGCCTGTTTATTTGTTGAGTACGAGTCAAGTCGAAGGGCGCGTGAAACAGGTATGAACGGGTACGAACGTGCCGCGAACGGTTTCGAGCCCTGAGAATCGAAAGAGGGAGCGACAGAGAAGTAACAGGGCTCGACGGGACGAGGCGAGAGAGCGAGGGTCCGTGCCAACGAAACGTGGGGATCGGCCGGAGGGTGTTTCTAAGGCGAGCGACGCCGCGTATGGATTGTGTCGAGGCGCCACGGACGCCGGTCTGCTTTTAAGGGCGAACGAGGCCGCGTATCTCAATGTCAAGGCAAATGACTCGGCGTGCTGCGACTTATCGCGCGCGCGCGTGTCTCCGAAAGTATTTCTGTATTAATTATATATTTATATACTGAATTGTGAATCGTGTGTGTGTGTGTGTGTGTGTGTGTGTGTGTGTGTGTGTGTGTGTGTGTGTGTACGGATTAAACGATACGAAGCTTAAAGGACAAGTAAATTTTTCTAAACCTTTTGAAAACCCTACAACATATCCTTGCCAATCGCGTATTGTATTTCTGCGCCTGGGTCTCGAAACGGCACAAGAAGCGCCTGAGTAAGCCTGCTGGATTCAAAATTTCAGCCCTCGCTGTGGTCTAATATATAATTAGAAAATCGTGGCGAAACAAAGGAAGGCGCGCGCGAAAAGGGGATCGCGAGTGCACATCGGACTCGAAGCGCGGAACCATCCCCAGTTTATCCAGGAATTTTCCTACACCGCTGAATTTCTCGCAGGCGCAGGCACGAGGCAGGCAGCGCCGACTTTCAGCCGTCTCTCTTCACGTCGTTTATATCTTTTCTTCTCTCGGCTGATGCACGCCCGTTGCAACCCGCATATATATATATGTATATGCATCTGCCTGTGTTGGTCTAAAGAGCGAATCGGCGAACGCTGTGCGCTGCTGCCGCCTTTTCTACCTTATTCCGAAGTCCACGCAGGCTCTTGTTATTTTCTCTCTCTCATATGTGTGTGTGTGTGTGTGTGTGTGTGTGTGTGTGTGTGTGTGTGTGTGTGTATACCCGTCGCTTTGTCGAGCGTTTCTCCCTTTCGATTTATTATATGTATAGGTATATGTAGTTGCGCTCTTGGTTCGCTGGAATAATGGAGCTTTCTTGTCAGCGTCGCGCACAGGGCGCGCGAGTGTAGCGCACGGCTCTGTGGGGGGGGGGGGGATATACGTCAACTCTCCGCGTGGATTTTAAAAGAAATTCTGCCTAAGGTACGCGGCTACGGTATTTAAAGAGGGTTTCGCTGAATTCGCTTTTTGCTTAGGGCTTTGTTAAGCGACGAGTCGGTTGATCTTCCTTTTTATTCGTGCGGATTTTTATTTTGTGCTCGGAGACAAAGAACGCGTTGTCTAAAGCTTGATTATAATTTAACGAGACTTATGACGTATTAGTATTTAGTTAAGCAGTTTATTTTTAGTTTTATTTAGTTAAGCAGTTACATCATGTCTGATTTTCTGAATGGAAATGTGGTGTTTCACAAGATTAATTTTCTAATAGAAAGTCAAAATCGAAATCTTAACTACATCTTTCAAATATACTGGAACAGTCAATTGCTTCCGAATTGAAATAACAGAAAATTGCACATATGATACTCGGTATAATTTAAAGTAGGTAGGATCATCATTATAACTCTGGCTTCAACAATGATATTATGAAGTTATTAGATAGAATGTCGTTGATGACATAGAATGTCAATTTAAATTTTGAAATTTAAAACCTGAATCCTGGTTTTCAATCACGAATCCTATTGTTTGTTTTATAGTATTATGTTTGTAATTATATTTTTAAGCTATAAATTTTTTAAAATAGTCAGAGTGACCAATTTTTATCTCTGCTTTAAAGATTTCAAAATTAAGATGGGAAACACTATCACCTGTGGCCCTTTGAATCCTAAACAATGATACTAAATAATATAATTTGACAAGATTTGTAAGCTCCAAATCATATTGTCTCGATATTTCCAGTTGCGTGCCACCTCCACCCTTGCATAATGCCGTAGGATTGCCTTTAGTGTATACCTGTCTTAGCTAAAATATAGTGAGTAAGAGATACGAATAATTGATCTACTGTATACGAAAAAAATGTAATGTCCGAAACTCTAATTCAAATATCATTCACTGTTTGAATTTATTTCGAGATCCTTTCATTACAATATACCAAATTGTTCGATATATTTATAGACAAATAATCGATATTGCTAATAATTTTGCTCATGTATAAAAAGTTTTTACGCTTCTGCTAATATGTACAATAATAAAGCAGTTTCGTTTATAAAAAATATGGCAATTCGGCAAAAGATCTAACGATATTATTATTATTTATTCAAAAAATATTACAAAATGAAAAGTAATTTCGCTACCTAAATGCAGCTGATTTACTAGGAATTCAATCACATTAATTTAATGTCAGCATGAAGAAAAGGATAATGTTCGTAAGAAGGTACAATATTTTATTGGGTTTGCGAAAAATTGAACGATTCTTGTCCGAATTCGTATGGAAAAATTTTCCTTATGGGCTGCATTTTCGAGAGAAAGGTTCTCTTTATTTTCCCTCGCGAGAGTCATCTAAATAATCGTAATTTACGTTTATTCAACAAGAATGATATGACTAACGGACATGCCGTTAGAAGTCACGTGTTAACAAATAATATAGCCTTTAATAATAACCTTGAATCAAAGTCCTTCATTGGTACTTACATGTGAAACGCTGCCCTCCAATGGCAACTCAATGGAATGCCATAGTACAAGTCAATACCTCGCAAAAAATTCATTGCAATAACGTACTCAGAGACCTATTAATAGTAATTCTAGATAAGTTAACACCTAAAGAAGAAAATTATGAAATTACTTGTGATTTAATAGGGCAGCGTTGTCATACAAAGCAATATCGATTCATTGCTAGATTTTTCAGAAATAGCAAAGAATTCCTCACGTTATTTAAGAAATGTAAGAGAAGCCGCACAAATGCACGCGGACGCTTTAGCAGCGTTCGATGATCCGTCGAAACAGTGGGGTTCAATGTTCAGCTTTTTCGATGAAATATTACGCGCTGCTTACCGGAACGTAGATTAGAGGACGAGGAACAACAGCAACGGACAATATTCGTGACACTTTCAGAAAAACAAAAACGACGTGATGAAATTGAGGAGTTTGAATATAAATCAAATCAGCACGAGCACTTACTGATAGAAAATCATATGCATAAGACCAAAAAGCATCATCCTCGTACACGAGCATTTATAAATACTAAGACTGAAATATCTTGTAACATTTGTGAAGAGAATCATAACATATATGCTTGTGTAAACCATTGCCAGATTTAAATACACAAGATCGATTAAATACAGCTCAGGGGTCTTGATCGAACCGTCAACAGAGTAAGACGTGTTTACAAACTCGCTCCGGCAATTGTCGTATTTCGAGATTAGTATTCGCGCTTAAAATTACGAGTGAGATCAAATTGTCTAGTGAAGTGTTGTTTAAGTGTACAGGGGATAGTGCTTCGGCGCCCCCCCCCCTGGAAAAACGCAGTCGTGCGTCAACATGAGCGTTTCTGATACCAGAAACGACTCAAATCTACAAAGTATATCCAGCATGAATAACTACAAAGTGTCGTACGCCCAGATAACAGAGCAGATCCAGTTCCCAAAAAAAGAGCAAGCAATTGTAACTGATGCAATTGATGGTCTACAAATTAAAGATTATGTAGTTAATATAGGTAAAATTGTTGGACCCGAAAATATAAGATTTGCTTCGCGCATTTCTCAAGGAAGAGTATCTATATTTGAGTACACAAGAATTAGTAAACAAGATTACCGAAGAGAATATAAAAGTAAATATTGGCCCGCATATATTAACCATTAGGCCATTAATATCAAAACAAAAACGCATTATCATATCAAACGTGTGTCCTGTCATTCCCCATTCGGTTATAGAAACAAAGTTTTTAGAATATAATGTAAAACCTGTCTCTCAAATTTCATTCATAAAAGCTGGAATCAATGAACCGGCATTTTCATATATCACGAGTTTTCGCAGACAAACTTACATAAACCTTGAAGACGAAGAAAAACTTCCACAAAGTCTAAAAATTTCATAGGAGGACACAGCATACTGGATATATATATCGCGTGAAAAACTTGCCTGCTTCTTGTGTAAACAAGAGGGGCACTTAGCCAAATTTTGCCAAAATAACGACCAGCTTACAGCCCCGTCAATACAGGTGAATGATCCACAAATAAACAAAAATAGTGAAAATATAAACACTACAATATCGAATTCTCCATCGAACTTTATAATGCCAAGCCCCCTTACTAATCTGTTGGGATTTAAACGTCAACATAGTGAGGGTTCAAGCAGTAGTCAAAGCCCAGTACAGCTCAAAAACAAAAATAAATACGAAAACAATACAGAACCTAAAAACTTAACTATGACAAGGAAAACAAGTAAAGTTAAACCAAGCAAAAGCGAATGTACCCAAGAGGAAATAGATGCACAACTTTAACCTGCTAAACAAGCTTTAATACAAAATGCAGAAGAATACCCATTCGAATATACTAAGTTAGGGTTTTTTCTTGAAAAATTTTATGGCAGTAAAAATATACCAGCAATAGCAGAACAATTTACGAACGATACTCCTGCACTCATAATGATGCTAAAGGATTCCATTTATAATATCACGGATAAAACTTTACAAGCTCGAATTAGAAGAATTATCAGAAGACTAGAGGCCTCAAACGACAATATAGAAACCGAAACAAGCTCAGTTGAAGACTATTAAAATATATACCTGCGATTATCTAAACTTAATGAAAATTATATTTTGGAATATGCGAAGTATCATTTGGCGCAAAGAAGAACTTCAAGATTTACTATACGACGTTGACATTTTCGCTACAGTAGAAAGTTGGCTGAGTCTAAAATCTCAAAATTTGATATGCCTGGCCTTGCAACATACAGAAAAGACAGAGAAAACGCGAGTGGAGGAGGAATTTTGATTCTGATTCGTAAAAATATAGCTTTTAAAGAAAAATACGCAAACGATAAAAATCTTAATAAATCGGCTGAGTGTTGCTGTTTAGAAATCACGAATACAAATCCTTCCTTCAATCTCTTTGTATATAACAGACCACCTGGATCAATTCTTAGTTTAGATAAATGGAAAGAAATGTTCTATACGTTAAAGAGCAATGAAAATAATATTATTGTAGGCGATTTTAATTCTCACAATATTAGTTGGAATTGTAAAACCACTGATCAAAATGGCACTAACTTACTAGAATGTATAGAACATTACTATCTCTTTATACAAAATTCGGATTCTATATTCTACTACTCATATAGATTCTACTTCTCGATCTAATATCAATCTTGTAATAACCAGTCGAAGCCTTGCTGATAAAACTGCGACGCATGTCATGGACGATCCTCTTGGATCAGATCATTTTCCAATATGTATAAGTTTAAATGTAGCAAAATTATTATATACTAAAAACTCTTTTAAAATTAGATCTACTCAAACAGACTGGTCACAAGTGCAAGCCAAACTTGAAAAATCCTTTTCCAATTTTTGTACTAAAGAATATGATATACTACCGTCTGATAAAAAATATAGTACATTTATTGAAACAATAATAGAATTTATAAAAAGTAGTACACTGATTAGAAAAAATGAAATAAACGCACGTAATCATAGAAACCCCGTGTCCTGGTGGGATAATGAATACCAAGAAATGAAGCAAAAAAGAAAAGTAGCCTTTCAAAAATGGAAACGTACTGAAGAATCTATTGATCTTATAGAATACAAAAAAATAGACGTAATAACAAAAAAAACTATTTAAAAATAAAAAGAAAGAGGACTATATAAAGTTCACGCAGTCTCTTAACATTAACACTAGTAGCACATATACCTGGAACAAAGTAAAAATTTAAAAAAATGAATGGGTTACCATATCTTCTTCTCACCTGACTGAAAACCTACAAACTGAAAAAAAAATAAAAGCATTAGATAAAATTTGCCCTCCTTGGGTGCCTACGGACCCAGATTGGATCCCTCCATGTCATGAAAATAATTTTCTAGACTGTGGTTTTACCTTTGCTGAATTCAATCTAGCCTTAGACTCTCGTAACAACACCTCATCTCTAGGCATTGATTGAATCGATTATTTTTATTTTAAAAAAACTACCTATAAAATATAAATTATTGTTACTGGATATGTATTACTGGATATGTATAAAACAGGAAAATTTCCCAAAAGCTGGAGAGAAACTTACGTACATTTTGTTCCTAAATCGGATACAATCAACTTTCGACCCATTGCTTTAACGTCAACAGTATGTAAATTATTCGAGACTATTATCAAAAATAAATTTCAATGGTGGGTCGAAACACAAAATATAATATCTCACAGTCGGAGTGGCTTCCGTAAAGGTCTTAGTTGTACAGATAATTTAGTTAATTTAGTAATAAATATAAAAGAAAATTTCAAAAACAAAAAAGAGTTATTTGCGGTGTTTCTTGATGTATGTGGTGCATTTGATAATGTAAATAGTGACATCTTTATTAAAAAATTAGCAGAGATAAACTGTTCTTTAAATGTAATTAGATTTGTCAAATTCTTAACAAATGAACGGTTAGTTTCAACTTGTATATCGAATGAAAACAGAAAATCATATAAAGGTGTACCACAAGGAGGAGTCCTAAGTCCACTGCTATACGTTATTTACGTCTCAGAAATTGTAAAAAAAACTACCTCGAACCATTACTGTTTCACAATTTGCGGACGACATTGCACTATTTTCTAATAATAAAAATTCATTGCAAAAAGCAGTTCAATCGATCCAAAATCATCTGTTAACATTAGGCCTTGAACTTTCTCCTCAAAAAACAGTTTTTATAGTATTTAACAATAAAAATATTCAACCAGGGGAAACTGAATTCGAATTTAATGAAAATTGTAAGATTCAATCAGATGAAACAGCAATGAAATCGAGCAAAACACCAAAAACGACTTGTAGAGTAACTACTGACTCCGATGTTCTATCCGGTAAAGCGTGTATTAAAATTTCAGACAAATATAATAATGAGTACGAGTGTACAGATTTGTTTGAGAATTGCTCGCAAAGTCATTTTATGTCCGTGAATTTAGCAGATAAATTATATAGTTATTTACAGAAAAAATAGATTTAGCCTTTGATGGAATAGGACAAGTAAGTACGCGCGCGCGCAATTTAAAGTAAAGATTATAATTATAGATCAAGAATTCAAATCCTTCGCTCAAAAATTATATTTATTGATCTCGAATTGGACAAAAACCAAGAAAATCTACATTAGAATAAATTAGAACAACTGTATTTCATCAATCATTGTGCATTCGTCAACTAAAACCATGCCATATGAGTCAATATTCATATAAAAAACAGTGCCAGATGGGATTATTACGGGAGAATTTTTCTTTCTCTTCTCTTTCTGAATTTAAGGTAAAAATGAAGTCCTGTCATTTGGTATCGAGTTTAGAAGATCGAGCAAAAAAGTAGCGTGAAAAAAATTTTCTCAATGAGAGAAGCAGAAAGTGAAGGATTACATAATAAAACAATTGTGCTTGATATACGACGGGCAGATATGTTATGAAATTGTGATTTCGTGAAAATGCAATTTCTTTAGTTTATTGATATAGTAGGGCAGTTAGACGATTTTATTCATTAGAAATAAATTTGGCTAAAAACTTAAACTGGCTAAGAATTAAAAGAATAAATGTTTAAAATTCTTAAATGAATACAAAAATCTAAATTATATAATCGATATCACAGATTGCGGTATTAAACATGAGGGTTATTACATGCCTTACTACACGGTAATAAAGAATGAAAGCACTAACAGAAGGATTCGAGTCGTATTTGGTGCATCTGCGACGAGCAGTACAAATCTTATTTTAAATAATGATATCTTAATGGTCGAGCCTACCATATGAAACGATCTTATAGAATTAATACTTAGATGTAGATTACATAATGTTGTATTAGCCAAATTTACAAAAAAAAAGAAGTGCAAACAAATAAAGATTTCTTCTGAAGATAGTTTACATGAAAATATTATATAACGTAAATTAGATGTCGCTACTCAAGGCACCGATCCGGCCCGATTTTTATCAATAAGAATTTAAAATCAGTTGGCAAGCAACGAAGGTCACGATTTCCTATTAATTGCTGTTAAGTCTACAAAATGATTTTTATGTGAGCGATCTGCTGACTGGTGCGCAAAATGTAGAGGAAGCAATAAATTTAAAAGCGAAATTAACAGCAATCTTAAAGCGCGGATATATTACATTGCATAAATGGCTTTCGAATATATATAACATTCGATATATATATATATATATATATATATATATATATATATATATATATATAGATAGATAGATAGATAGATAAATAGATAGATAGATAGATATAGATTAATAGTTAACGAATACAGTCCTTCCGGAAACGCGGGGTATGATCACCAATACGCACCCACAGAGGGAAGAGAGAGAGAGAGAGAAATAAGAATATTGATATTGTTATTTATATATATATAGTGAAAGAATTCAATCTTTCGCACACGCGGGGTATCTTCGCCCACCATCCACCTACCCATTCGGACCAGGGTAGAGGGAGCGTATGATCTCTATCATTACACACCCACTCGTGGATATAATATATATATTCCTTCTATTCTATTTTACACTTATTATACTTATATTCTCTGAGGTACCATGATCATCACACATCACGTACGGCTGTAGCAACCATGAAACGTGCATGGCGAATAGAATTTTATTTTCAGAATGGTCCGTAAAAATGGATGCTGGAAACTTCACTAGAATGATGCAACCATATATCTCAATTTATTTTTACTATATCTTATGTTCATTGTACCGTATTATTATATTATGAATGAGTGAGCGCTAGGGGTCCAAATACCGAGATATCGGAAAATACCCCATACTGTTATGCAAATCCTCTACTGGTAAAACTGTCTCCAAAATGATTTAATAAATATTTTTATGTGTCTTGCAGTCTTTATACGATAATATATTTTACTAAAAGAATGACGGTCGCACTGTCCTTGTTCATAATCACCCTCGTAGAATCTGAAATAGGAATTACTAATAAATAATAAAACTAAATGAAATTAAATCAAAAATAAACTAAAATTAAAAATAAACTAATCTAAAGTAGTACATACGTTAGTAAAGGACAACGATTCATCATCATGGACTAAACATTATATATTTATCATATAGCAAATGTTAGCTATAATATACTACATAAATATATACGCAGCAATTTACTAGTAGAGATATATAAAATTACTATACATACGACCAAATTAAAAATGTTGATCTTTATTTGATATGTTCTTATGTTGATCTTTATTAGATACCATTATTTTTATCTTCTTTTTTGTACTGAGAGACCCCCTATCTGATAACAGTTGCCCCATTGGTGAGCGCAAAGATATAAGTATGATTCTCGAGTGCGATTTTTTCTATTCGACATTTTTGATAAGCAACTTCTTGACTCGCTAGTAAATCAGAATACCGAAACTTCATGAACTGATACTTACACATATTTTTACATTATGCTTAACTATGTAAGCTAATCAAATATTTTCTTTTGTTTAAATTAGAAATAATGAAATATAATTCTAAAATGTTATTCGATTACTCACTTAGGAAATATATATGAATATCCTTTTCTATTAATTAATTATAATAATTCACATTTGACGAAAATTGTTAAACTATGCTGAATTAGACAAATTAAAAATTCTTTTCTATATTAATCAATTTTCAAGGGAATTATTTTCGTTTGTATGAAATGAATAAATTAAAGTATTTAAGGTTTTCAATAACTTATTGTTATCTGCAAATGTATATAGTTATTTGCAATAAATATATACAACACTTACGTTTATTTAACTTTCTAAAATTGATTTGAATAATTTCTTTTGTTTAATTTAGAGAACAAAATATATTTTTGAGATATAGTTTTATAATGGTCCTGGATAATAAATTTTTCTTTTTTTATTAAGGAAATAATTCCAGTGGCACTATAACTAGAAGAATCATTAAAAAATACATATTTTTATTTGTATAACTGTAATACATTAAGAAGAATCGGTCTCAAATGATAAGAAAGTAGAATACACTATAATGAATATTAAAATGGTGTTTTTTTTTTAAATATTTTATTAGATTACATTATACATTACATTTTTCTATAAGTATTATGAATATTGCCAGATAGCCACTTGAGCGAAACAAAAAATATTTGTACGCTGACATTTCGCTTTCTACAACTCAAAATAATACTCGAATGTTTTTCAATACTTATATTATAAATTTTGTATCTATGTCGACATATTGCTAGCGTTCACAAAAAAAATTTGAGCATTTCTTCGACCTTCATAAAGTTCTACACCTTTTTAAGATATCCAAATCAAATTCATATACCGCTAGTCAACATTCATTTGTCACGTATCTTCATTGATATAGAGAATAATTAACAATAGCGACAGCCGTATAAAATCAAATTCACAATACATTGAATATTATATATATCATATACATTACATAATACAATTCTTATCTTAGATTGTTAATCAATGCAGAGATCAGACACTGCGTGTCTGGTCGAAAAATTTTGAGGCTCCATTGGTTCCGGGAAATCCAACTACCACCGTTCTTATTTGAACGACCTGAGTGTATTAAAAAAATTTCATTTACATAAATGAAACATACGACTAATCTAATTAGAACTTTGACAAATTATTTATTCGATAAACGGCTCAATCAATGTACGACGCATCTGATTAAGTACCCTAATTACCCTCGTCGCCCCTCCCCCCTCTCCCGAGGCGAATAATTTGGAAGTCTGTCCTGCATAATAATCGCGTCTTCGGCACAGCAGGGGGGGGGGCGGAGCGGATCTCATAGACTATGTATAACACATTCGCACGAACGACTGCCTTACTCTGCCCCTCTTTCTTATTCATCAGGTCGAGTCGATGGGATGATTCTCTTGGCCAACTTCCGTTATACAGTTCCCATCGGGGAAGCTTACAGTGTATTATATATGTCCAGTGCCGGATGAAGCTTTTAAGAAGACTAGTGCTAGAGTTATAGCGGGGGCTCCCTTAGAGCTTGCAATTTCTCGAGCATATGTGGAAATAACAAGATTTTGTAACAACCGAATTTTATGTAAACAAATTCACTAAAACAAACGATAAACATTTATTCGAATTTAAACAACACAAAAAAACAATAAAACTACAAGACTGAAGGCTATATATTTCTTTTTCTGCTTTTCTTATTAGCAAATTTCCTTAGTAAATTATCGAATGCAAGCGACCTAAGTAATTCCGTTCATCGCATATCGCATAGTTTATGTAAATTATTTTTTTTCTCTACAACACTGAAAACGATTAATCGCTTTCACAATTTATGTCAACTTTTTTAATTTATATGAAAACTATGTTAATCATCCAATTGAATATTATTATAGCACATATTTTATTATCCATTTTTTTATTGTATCATCTTCACGACTTGTGAAAAACTTTGGATTTTACATTTTTAATCAAGTCAATTATTGTTTGAATTTTATCTGTAAATCTTTACTTAAATCATTAGAATAAAAATCAGTAATCCAGAATGAGGCAATTGTGTACCATTAATACTTAATAAATTAATGAGGAACCCTAATAAATTATTAATATAACCATAAGCTTTGCTCGGGGTCTTTCATAATATATTAAATAATTTCATTGTAACCATATTTAATTGTCTATTATAAATTAAATTGTTTAAATTTTAAACTTTTTTGGCCCTTGTAAAATTTTCATTTCCTTTTTTTGTTGTCGTTGTTGTTGGATTTATGTATTTTGCGACTTTTATACGAATCTGAAAAATTCTAACTAATGCATTTATTGAAAACTTTTCATTCAATGTCAAATTTTAAAATTTCAGTGTGTAAATTGAAAATCCCGCGCAGTTTCAAGAAATGAGTAAAGATGCTGAATATTCCAAACTTAAAGCGTTGATATCACTTAAAAATTTAAATGTGAAACAAATGGCACCTTGTTCATATATACCTCATGTAATTGCACCTCCATTTGACAGTCCATGAAATGCCATCTTTTTGTTCAATAAATCGAACAAAATGTCACAAAATGTAATTAATGCAATAATTAATAAATGTAATTAATTTATGATTTTTCGAAAAAAGGTTTGCAAATCCTGAACTTTGAAATAGAGGTACAATTAGGATGAGGTATATACGAGCAAGGGGCAATCTGTTTCGGAACGAAAGTTATAATAGTTTAAGGGACATCGATGTTTTACGTCTGGAATATTCGGCATCTTTGTTCATTCATTACTAAAAAACTACAAGGTCGTTTTTAACGTTACTTACATTTTTGAGAGGTGCCATTTAAATTATTCTTCCGTTTAATTCGCAGGCCGGCATCGGGTCTGTCGCAAGGTAAGAGCTCTGCAGGTGACTAATAGCATCGCGCGTTATACGCGTTGCGTGGACAGATACGAGGCAGAGAGGATCGAATTACGGGAAACGCACTGAGTGTGCGGGGTTTTTTTTGTCGGCAGCTATTACTATTATTGGCATTACTATTATTTGAACTGACACACAGTCTCTCACTGCGAGGAATAAAAAGTTCTTTATGTAATACATTATGATGCACCGATCGCTGCGGCTGATGCGAGCTTATTGAATGCACCTGCTTTTATCGGACACACGATTATCCGCGAGATGTATATATAATTCTTTCTTTAATCGAATTTTTAATCGATGTCTAACTATTTCTGTCATCCTTTTTTTACTAGTAAACTCTGTGGCGGTTCCGTTTTCCCTGATCCCATACTGCATACACGCGCGAACACACACTACACAGAAGAGAGAGAGAGAGAGAGAGAGAGAGAGAGAGTGAGTGAGAGGGAGGGGATGTCATTTAAGCGCCTGCGCGCGCGTGTATGTGTAATCGCAAGAATCGACACCGCGCGCAATTAAACAATCGTGCGTTGCCGGTTTGTCTGGGCCGTGTACTGCCGCGACGAACGTCCTATTCGCCGACAAACCGTACGAAGTTTCCTTGAACTCTCATGGACGAGCTTAATAATTAATTTTATTTTATTTTTTTTGCCTTTGAAGCTCAGCACGTGCAACGTCGCTGTTTCGCAGTTGCGTATAATTGGATTCCGCAAAGTTCATTCCTTCCATTTTCTGACGATAACCGATTTCCTTTACATCCAGCGCAGAGGATATATATTAAGATTAAGTCGATCAATAATTTTATTTAATTCGATTCATTTAATACTACATATTTTATTTAATTAAATCAATATGATGTTATTAATTAACGATAAGTTGTTACGCGCTCCTCCAACTTTTGCAGACCCATTTAAAACCGTAGATTATTGAAAAACACATTCATTATACGTATATATTTAGTTTAACAAAAATTATTTTGTGAACTGACTGCGAGTTTGATTGGCTGTTAAGACATTTTCAAAGTGCAATATAGACTGACGCACGATTATAAATTACAATTTAGTTTATATTGTATCTTGACAGTAGCTTGAAACTACTTTTAATAATTTTAACATTTTTGGATACTATTAAATTATATTTCACAAAAATTGCAAAAATTCAATTAATTATATCAGTATGTCCCGTTTCAAATCGCAGACTGGAGTATCGCGAAAAAACAAGCACTGGTTAAGTAGCTATTGCCAGTTTTGAGCTCAGAGCCTTATTCAGATTCTGCGACGCTAAAGTTCTTTTTTTTAATAGCCCCTATTTTTTGATATGTTGAATTTTATCGTTAAAAAAATGTTCAAACATGTATCCAATTTTTTAAAAAAGCAAACCTTTGGGCTATTGACCCAATTTTTTAAACATATATCTGGACTGATTTAGAAAAAACATTCTCGTCATAAGACCTAACGAAGGTTCTAGGTCTATGATTTGACCAGCTATTTAGATAGCCTCGTTGATCTTTTTCGTTCTCGAAATATTCCAGTGTGCAAGGTAAGACCTACTGTATAATAAATAATTTTTTCTTCTTCTTAATTATTATTAATATTATTATTATTATTATTATTCTAAATAGAAAAAAGTAAATCTTTTCAATACAATGTACATATAGGTATATGCATTGTATGATGCACATTGTCGATGTGTATTTAAAACAATGATACAAAATTACAAAAAACTTTATTAATAATTACTAATAATTTTACTAATTTCTCTCTGCACTTTTCCATGAACATGTAATTTTCATTATTCTTTAGAACTAAACTACTGATTGCAAAACAATTTTGTAACAATATTTTATTTTCTGTACCAAAATTAAACGAAAATACTTCTGCATAATTATTTGTTTGAGAAAACCATTAACAACGTGCAACGTATACTCTTGTAATTCACCACTAAACTATTAGAATCTATAACGAGGCGCCAGTTTGTTCCTTTCTTCTATACATACTTTCACTTTCTCTGCCGATATACTGAATTAGCCTTGTTCCAATAACCTTGAAAGTTTTAATCGGATTGCAACAGCGAAGCATATATATATATATATATATATATATATATATATATATATATATATATATACTCATGAAGAATTTTTCCCTCCTAGAGACTTTTGCTTTTATTCCCTGCACGATCTATTCTCTCGCCACAAGTGAAAAGTAAACAAAAGTTGCAAACAACGTTGATTGAGATATTAAGCTTTTATCGGCTTTTATTCTAATTGTACCGTTTCAGCCTCCAAATTATATATCGAACTCCTTGGCCTCCTTTCTATATATATATATATAATAGAAATTTTATGATATTTCATATACCGCGAAGATTACGTGTTAAGGCTATGGAAGACACTGGAACAGAATATCCAACACACGGTGTATATAGCTGCCAGGTAGGTATTTGCAGAAAAGGAGTTCTCTCGGGTTCGTCGACACACACAGTCCATAGGATGAATGTGTGTACACATTTGAAGAAGAGACCGCGTGGTATATAGAAAAAGGGAGACGCATATTTGCCCAAGGTCATCCATCTCGGCGAACCAACTTCGGATGGTGATTCTTATTTACTAGCGCAACGCAGTTCCCGACCCTCGTTTCAACCAATACGTGAGCGGAATGCACCCACCGTTATTTCAACTTTATATGCACGTATATATATATATATATATATATATATATATATATATATATAGTTAAATCTCTATAAATAGGCTTTAGCTTATTTATATTTGTTAGAACGAGTCCATATATAAGTAAAATAAAACGAAGTTCGAAAATTCGTAATTATTACTCGTTCCTTTCAGCCATTGCACGAGACTGGGTTTGTTATATAAAACAATGTTTCGGCAATAACAACATTTTATCGTATTGCCAAAATACTTCATGCATGAGCGCGGTTTAGAAAGTTCGCGAGAGACTACTATGCCGCTCGTTCGAGCGTACGTCGATGAATTTTTTTCCTTTCCGTCAACGCTGCAACGCGATAATATATAGTTTTTCCAGAAGGATATTAGTTTACTTCGTTATAGCCTTGAAATTAGCTGAATCATTAATCAAATTTAAGTTTGCCGAAAATATTGCTATTACATAGCCTTTGAATATTGATTGATTTTGGATATGAGATTTATCAGTCGTTATCGATGTGAAGGGAATAAGTAAAATGACGAAGTTTAGCAAAACATCAGTTTGAAAAATTCTTGATTAAATTCATCAAAATTCTTTATTAGTTAAACGATAATAAAAGAGATACGTAGCTTTTACAATCTAATTGATTACTTATATAAGTATTTGCGTTTCATGGCAAATAGTTATATCTGAGATAGTATCCTGTTTAAGTTTTTCAAAACAATCGTCACGAATCATAAATTGGCCTGTGTTTGTATCTTATTATTTATTAATGATTTGCAACTTTTACTTCTTACGTCCCGCAGAAAATTTAACATATTGTGATAGCTATACAACTTTTTTACTATATATGATAACTACATCGGATGCTTACAAATATGCGTGTGATGTGGATGTTAAATTTTTTGATGATAGATGTTCAATAAGTTGCGTCGTTTTAACACAAGCAGATACAAGAATCTTAGTTTCCAGAAGAAAGATCAAGTGCCAACATTCGATTAACACGGAAATACGTTTTCAGTGGCCAGTAGTTTAGAATCCATATTTAATCTTGGAATTTTCATTGATTGTAATTGTACTATCATTCGCATATATCTTTTATTGAAAATTTCGCCTTAGATTTTACTATATAAAATTTTATTATTTATTTAGAAAATCGTATTGTGGTATTATTACATATTGCTTAGCAATATGGAATTCATATACTAAATTTTCTATAGATAAAGGAATGGACTTTCATAATGACGTCTATGTTCCTATAATTATTGAGCTTCAAATGTTATCAGTTGAAACATATCTTGATTATCTTCATTTTGTTCCATCAACAATTACTATTCATCCAATGAACTCGTTCTGCTCTTCCGATCTCGGCTTCCTTCGTGCAAAACTTATATAGAACCTTGAAGAAATTATCTACTGCTTAACCTTTTCCGTTGCTAATGTGCCAGTACCGTGCTTCTTGCATAGATTGAAGACTCGGGTGCCTATTCAATCAGTCCTACTACATTGTAGCCTTCGTCAAATTATAAAGTTTATAATGCGTCTTTGAACAGTTTAGCTTGAATTAAGCAACGGCCAGTTTCATTTAATTGGTTTAGATATATTAGATTGCACGAGTGCTGCCGTTAATTTTTCATTGGAAAGTTCTGATTATAGTTTTCTTACCTGTTGAATTATTTAAGCCTTACTGAAATAATGTAGCAAAAACTGTTTTATCTATAAGCAGCCAATTTACACGTGAAAGACGCACTATAGTTTATTGCACCTCTGCACATACCCTCCGTTTTTCCATATCCTGTGTGAAAATATTTTATGATGTTTCGAAAACTTGGATATTTCTTATGTAGCTCAATACAAAGTATTCAGAGCTCTGGTTTTTGAGCACTCTAGTTCACCTTTTGATGCTCGTCTTTGTGAACGTTCCTTTCTCGTGTAATAAGAAATGAAATTTTAAACTATATTACTCGTCGTTCCTTTGGTTTGCTTATATTCATATTATTCTTTATCATCTTCATTCATCGTATTCTATTATTATATAAATACTACATTCCAATACTACCAAATAGTTTTAATAGATAAATAAATTCATTCCCATCCAAAGTTGAAACCGATCTCATGGTGTACGTATGAAAATTACTATATTAACAAGAAGAAAGTTACATATTAGGATCTTGACTTTTGCTTCAGCACACAGAATCTGTCTTAATATCGTAGACAGACATCCCTTCCTCGTGCTAAATACATTCATTTTATAAAGTATTTCTCGAGTCTGATATTTTACTTTCGAATATTCCACACCACGATATGTAAAATTCTAATACCTCCAGAAACAATGCCTTCACTGAAAAATATATGGAAGAAAAAATATGAATTTTGATAATATCTATACAACGTTTGTTTGAAATATTTATTAAACATTTTTTCTCATTATCCGAGATAAATTCGAAAAACCATAATAATTATGGTTTTGGCTTTTGGATGACGCCATGAAAATTCAATTTCCTGCCAAAAACTATATAATAGGATATTTGTCATCAGCATTTCGACAATATGTATATATATACAAATTCCAATCACAGACGCGGGCACTGGGTGCTTTTCGGAAGTTTATCCGTTTATCATGCAACTTTAAGCCGTGTCGTGCAGTTATGTGAAATCTCGCTTCAGGTTCGTTCAATATATATCGTATCTATCGTTGGACACAGATCACGTGTCTCGTATTTTATTATTTCCATTTATTTGAATTTTAAAGCAGTTATACCCGCCCGCTCAGTGAAAATCACGCGCGAGTCGCAAATACAGCTCTCGATGATGCATACCTTAAAAAATACTTCGATTATCGTTTCATATATATATATATATGATATGCGATAGTGCGCGCGCGGCTGAGTGAGTATGTATATAATTGTATAACAGTTGCGTAGTTGAAAAGAGGGCGCGGCATTACTCCACATCAAAACTATGGCATTGCATCTCGTATGCCCTCCGTATTACCGCCCGCTACCAGTATCCGTTATAATATGCGTGTTCTCCCTCCCCCCTCTCTCTCTCTCTAAGGTGACTTAACTTCAAGCGTGCTTAGGTTCGATACGATGCTCGCGAAACGATGCATATACTTAGCTTCTGTAATAGATCTGCTTCCTTGTGAACATATAATTTGAACCTAGAGCTTGTTGTTTAGTTTATTATAAGTGCATCATAAGACCGATATATATATATATATATATATATATATATATATATATATATATATATATGATTATTTATTCGTTATTTATTACTATTAAAATATGTTATTAAAATCTAAAAGTAGTTTGATATACTTTTGTTTTTTGATAAATTTTACGTTATTACACAGACAACTTTTTTATTTTTGTTTTGCTTTAGTTTTTTTTTTAACAAAGAGTCATTGTAAGAATAGCCGATAGAATTATAAAACAATGACCACATAAATTATGTTTGCAATGCATTTTGATACGCTTCCGAGCGCATAATTATTTAATAGAATTTCTCAATTGTTGTGATAGAAATCAAGGTAGCAAAAACGTACACATCCGTTACTTGGTGTAAACGCTATGCGTGCATATATATATATATATATATATATATATATATATATATATATATATATATATATACGTGAACGCACGAGCACATGTGTGCACTTACATATGCAGTAAGGTCACTCACAAGACAAGGGCGTTACGAAACTATATTATAAATCCAATCAACCTCTATATTTGTGTTGAACAGAAAATGATTCCCGAAAATTAACTTGTTAAATAATTTTGTTAGGAAATAGCTCAGAAATGGACTATTGAAAAGTACCAACACATTGCTTATATATAGTGTATAGGAAGTAGATGATTTGAATGGACAATTCTATCGTAGTCGAACGATTATAAGGTCGGAAATTAGCGTATTATTTAAAATTTTATTGACAGGCGCAGCAATCTATGCGGTATGCAATAGTATTTTAGTGAGGACTTGTCAGAGCTAATATTTCAATTCCTGCGCAAAATAACTTCCTTTCGTACACATCGTACTATATCAATATTACATAAGGTAATATAATATGTGTATTGCACGAATTCGAACTTGATGTCTTTAACGTTTTGAAATGCTCTCCGCATAATCGGTGCAATGTGTTCTGCACATAAGCTTAATATATATATATATATATATATATATATATATATATATATATATATATATATATAATTAACAATAATTTATATTTATTATATCAGAGTTTCTAAAATTAATTTACACGTATATTCCAAAACTATCGGCTAAATTTAACATTAGCATATTTTTTACGTGTGAAAAAGCAATCGATCTTGCTGACCTGAAAATCATAGGCGGGTGTCCAATTTTGCTTGTTTCAATTATACTTCCATTTCCATCATACACAGCTCCCAGCCTAATTTTTATACAGGGCGCTAGCCAAACCCAAATTTTTCCACGCAGCAATTCTTATTTCGGGCGCGCACAAATTTGTCACGAATTGTCTACGTCGCGAGCTCGCCTATGCCCCCCGATCTTCCTGCGGTTTTGCATCAGAATTTGGTTTATGGAATTTACGCGGCTCGGGCGTTTCTTAATATACGAGTGGCAAAACCGAACTCCTATCCGGTATCTTAATATTACGAGTATTGTTCGCCTAGCATTGTTCGGCGTTGTTATGTGCCGCGCAGTCGTATGCGCAAACCGATCGTCGTCTACGATATACATTATATGTGTATATATATATATATATATATATATATATATATATATATATATATATATATATACATTGTATATCAAGCGTCCGTCGCTTTTGAGCGCCGACGCTCTACATTTTCGAGTACGTATAGTAGAGTAATGTGTATAATAGAGAGAAGCGTCACATTATGTTCATTCGCGAAACAATGGAGGCGTGACGAAGACTGCAACTCCGCATCTCTTATAATATGCCATTTTCTTTTGCTTTTTATTTTTTTCTTTCTTTTACTTTTATATTGCATTACATCGGAAGACGGTTATTATGTTTATGTACCGTGGCGAGTTCCGTCGGAGGTGTAGCGATTGGACATTTACTCAGGACCGTATGAAGTTTTTCGGGATTTTATAAACGTTTTTTCTTTTATTAATAATGTGACCCCTTTTTCGATAAATAGATTCGACAAATGTATAAAGCGAAAAATAAAAGCAAAGTTCAATTCGTATATAATTATTATATACTTGAATAGAGATGTTTATGAAAAAACTGCTTGGCAAAACTAATTGGAAAAACTAATTGGACCAAATGCACAAATTGAAAAAGAATTATCAAAAAAAAAAATTTAATTTATAAAAGACTCAATATTTAGACGAGCTCGAATAACTCGTAAAAAACATCTTTTGTGTACAAGTTAAAGAAGTGCCCATACTGCCGATAGCCTCTTATTAATATAGTTAAGGATGATGGCTTTAATGCGGGAAAGAGGTTATACAATTCTCCATTTACTGGCTGCAGTAATAGTTATAAAGTTTGGAATAATACTATTGTTGAGAGTACTTGTTGCGAGGACGCTTTGCCGATCATTGTTGTACACTATTATATTTAATGCATCGATAGATTGTGCTCTGCATAGACTATGCCGTATGACATCATAAGAAGTAATATAGTATATTAGTATTTTATACGTTATGCGCCAGACATGTCGAGCTTAAAACACATAATTTTTTACAAAAATTCCCAGTAGCAATGTTTTGATGTTAATCGATGCAGAAAAGTGTGTAAATTATAAATATGAAAATGTAAACAGCGGAATTTACGCAGAACATTATTTTTTTACAATTATGGTCAGATTTCTGCATTTTTATTATATCTATTAATTATATATTCAACTTTTAGAAACATAAAGAACTCAATATACGTAGCAACCATGCTAAATCAGAATAATGCGAATAACCTTTTCTAGATCTCGAGCTATTATGGTCGAAAGTCCAAATAAATATTTTAGGATAACGTTAAAATTTTCGATATATTACCCCAAATTATAAAAAAAAAAAAAACAGAAAAGATCTATTAATTATTGAAAAATTACCGGCCTTTCTTCCCGACTGCTCCCAATTGAAAATTCCATTTATGGAGTACGTTATTTTTCCAAAATTTGAACGCAAAAAATAAATAAAAAAAAGTACCTAAAAGTGTTATAGTAGAGCGAAGGGTGCAAAAAAATTTTTATGGAATTTTTTTTCAGATTATCGAAAGGATATATTTCTAAAGGAGACTCATGCATTTTAGAAGAGTAAATACTAATTTAAGTTTTCATTGTTTTATTCCTGAACTTAAGGCTGCTGAAATTTTGAAAGTTACTTTGCGGTATTGAAATGGCGAGCAATCGTATAGAATGGACTAAAATAGTAAAAAGCATATGCGATTAGAAAACATCCATTTACGGTTGTAATGATATTTATGTTTCTAAAAAATACACGATTCAGAGGAATAAATCTATTTAAAAATTATTTTTATTTAATTTTTTTTTTTTTTTTTGTTAAATTGTGCGTTTAATTAAAATGGTAAAAAACTATGATTTTTATGCTCCGGGAATTTAAAACATAGGAAAACATATAAACCAATATTTGAAGTACGAGCATTTATTTTTTGTAGAAATTTTCATACGAATTTATGTTTCCATTGTATTCTCGAACCTGAAGCTGTTAAAATTTGTTTTATGATATTGAAATATCAAAAAAAAAACATCATAAATGAATGTACGTAAAAAATAAAAATTAACTGCAAAAAGAACGCAGTCCTTTACAGCTGATGCGATAGTTATCTTTCACACAAAATACACACTGCAATGATTAATGAAAAACAAATCTATTTGAAAAATTATTTTTATTTACTTTCTATTTTTATTACATTAGGACTTTAATGAAAACGTAAAGTAAATAATTATATCACATTTGTTTTATTTTTTAAATATGCTATTGAATTCTAAAGTATATTAAAGTATTTAAATCAATATTTTAAGTAGAAACATCTATTATTTAATTAAAATATCAATTCTCAACATTTCAACATAATTTGAACACTTGTATTATTTGTAGACACATGACTGTCATTTTTGTGTTTTCATTTAGTGCGCTGAGTGCACTGCCTCGTACACTGAGTGTACGCTTTCCTTGCCAATTTCAATTGGAAATTCTCCATCAATCTCGACGTTGACTATATATATATGTATATAAACCTCCCCTTTGCTCTAACCCATGCGCATTAGCCCAAGCCTTTGACACGCATGCTTCTCGTCGACGTATGTGTGTGTATATATATACACTATATGCGGACGCGGAAGCGCCGTGCGCCCTCCGTTCGGAAATTGGATCGTCCTCGCGCGTCAACGCGCCGCGATGCGTCGATGCCGCGCACATTACGCACGTAATAATAATCGCGCGGTCGCCGGCGATGAGGGGGGAGAGAGAGAGAGAGAGAGAGGGAAGAGTAATTAGGACGCGCGGGCGCGCATCCCCGGCTCAGTGGGAGCAGCTTATTTGCGTGTCCAAAATAGCGCGCGTTAATAGAGAGGGCGCTTCGGCTTGTCTATGATCGAGGCGCGATAATTAAGAACGATAAGAAAGAATCATTATAGTTGAGATTGGTGTTCGTTCACGGCGGTCAGTGCACTGACTGAAATTGCTGGAAAATTGCGAGAGGACGGTTTGGAATTTTTTTTTTTTTTATTGAAATCAAGCTGTATAGATTTCGGAGAAAAGAAATTAGTCGGTATTTGCCGGTCGAACTTTTGTGCACAGGCATTTTGAAAGCAGTACCTATTACATGGTTGATATATCTAAATAGATGTCATATGTCGTGCTTTTTTAAAAATAATAATTTCACTGTTTAATATAGAAACTGAAGGTCTAAAAAAAGAAACGAGGTTTTAAATGTCAATTTTTTAAACTTTTGATCGGTACTTTTTATCGCACACCATCCCGATTAGTTTAAAAAAAAAAAAACAAACAAAAAATTAGTTATTCATGGTCGAAATTGAAGTATTTTCGTGATTTAAGGTTAAAGCTGGCAGTTTTGGATAACAAAAAGAATATCGATCGGAGTTTACGAAATCAAACGGAATTGGAAATTAACTAAAAGGATTATTATCTTAGTATTGATGTATTATTATAATAAATACTAAAAAAAGGAGAATATTTATTCTTATAGCATCGATCCTTGACTCGCGTACGAACCACCTGAATTCCGAATTTTATTAAAATTACTCTTAAGGTGTATTGAAATTAGAGGGATAATTTTTTAATCCAACGCAATCGGTTAATCGCGAGAAGGTGACTGAATAATCATTTGAACTTATAAGACTTCTTCGTGTATAAATACGGACGTTTACCTGATCAGCGAGCGTAAAGGCGAGCTGGATATGTGTATTTTTTTCACAAAGCTTCTATAGAAATTGTTCTATATTATAATATTTCGTCGAAAAAATTTATTATTGAAAAAAAAAATATTCGTTAAATTTTGCGTTTATGAACTATCCACGTTATAAATTTGAGATAAAAATAAAAATTACTATTCCTGACTCTTCTTTTACCTGCTGACAGCATTCGTATTTCTTCAACTTTGTACACATGCGACACATTTAGGCCCCATTTATTCCATATGCTCGTTATGCATATATTACATTGTAGCTTTCAAATTTTTTTTTGATTTCAATTCTACGTTCGATTCAAACTGTTGATGTTGCTATTTTTAATATATTTATTTATTTTTAACGGGCGCCTTTCGAAAGATAAATTTAATATAAATGTCAAATTTAGATTTATAATTTATTCGAGAAAAAAAATTTATCGACAGTCAAATCAGTAGCAATTCGATATCTAAATAGAATAATTTTCGTGTCATTAGGATCGACTACTTATACTGTAAAAATTTATCTAATATGCTCCGTTATCAATATAAGCTTATAATACATATCAACGGAAAAGTCAATCTATTGTTCATCTATAAACATATTTTAAACTAATGGTATTTCATAAAAGAAAAATTCTGAATTTTCTATCTTTTCTTAATTTCGGTGAAAATGTTTTATATCGGAATTCTTAATTACTTGATTAATATCTTATCTTGCTGATTGCATTAATATCATTATCGTAATATTTGATGTGAGATTGTTCTCAAAAATTAATTATCTGTTTACGATTTTTAATCTGATATGAAGATAAAATACAATAGTATATATGGACTGATATATTAGTGGATCTTTTTTTATAAATTACAATATTGAATAATCTTATTATAATTATAATTTTGATTTATTAAAGTGAACCTGGAAGGTCAATATTTCGGGATATGAGAAATTTTGTTACCAAAACCTAGATTAATCTTAGGTAAAAAAAGAATGTTTTACGCGTTTTTCTTTAAATCACGACGGTATGCGTGCTTTTGAAAGTTTTGAAAACTCGTAAATTCTCGAAAATTTCTGCAGTCGAGAAAAAAGTACCTTCGAAGGACCGAAGTGAACGTCACATTGTAAATTTGAAGTTGAGGGAGAAACTGATTTCGAACCTTCGGTATTTCATATTAACGCAATACACGTATGTAAAATTTGCATACGACCGTGTAAGTATTAGTTGGTTGTACTACTAATTGATGAATATACCGATCGATAAAAGTGATTTTGAAAAAAATGAAACTGTATTTTCAATGATTTCTAATTTTCTTTATCGTCCATTATTTCACGAGATTTCTGTATGGACCAAATTACCATTCCGCCGTTATTATGATACATCTTATTTTCCAACGTAAATCCGAAAATTTCCCTCTATCGAATTCCTACCCCTCGCATATAAATACGTCACTTTCCCGTGCCCTCCCCCCCGCCCCACTGCCGCCCATTTTTCCTCGACCGCGCGCGCGCGCGCGCGCAGTATATTATCCTCGCGGCGCGTAAAAGTAACAATGTAATTATAATGGCGAAGGAGAACGAGCGGATTCGCCCGCACAGCCGCGCGGCGGGGTGTTATAAATCACGTGTGTGTGTGTGTGCGTGCCCTCCCCCCCCCCCACGAGAGCGGGTACAGTATGTAATGTAATGCAAGCGCATGAGCGAGCGACGCGCGCCGCGCGGGTCACGGGGATTGTGGGCTTCACGTGCGAGTTTGACGACCCGCGCTCGCGCTCGCTCCTATGCGCGCCCGCGCGACGTCGTCCCTGAGGCTCTGATATACTCTGCCGGCACGTGTACTGCGCTGCCGCAATTTTCGTGCGTATTCATATATATATAGGTATGTACGTATGCGTGCATGCACGTATGTATGTTTATATGTATGCACACGACGAGGATCGCTGCCAATTTTACAACGATCTTTCTAGCGAATATATATTCGCTAAGTCACTCTCGTTTTCATTTACCATATTGCGTCTAGAATGTATATAAAGAAATCTGATGGCGTATAGAAATCATGATTTTTCTGTATAGAAAATAACTGCCCCCTCCCCCCCACACACATTGAATATGATATATTTATATAGACGTATTTGATTAATGTAAACTGTATGTTCGTTCGCACGAGTGGATAAAGAATCTAAATGACTTATTTAATTCAATAATTATTTTTATCGGTCTTAGAGTCTTTATACTATAATATATTAACTAAAATAATAACAGTCAGACTATCCTTGTTTAAGGTCACCCCCCGAAGAATCTGAAATAAAACTTATTACAAAAAATAAATTGAATTAAAATATCACGAGCTTATAAAATAATTTTTAAATAGCTGTACGTATATAAATAAAGAATATCGAAGCACAAAGGTCATAAATAAGAAAAAAATCTATAATAGAACAGTATATAATATATTGAAAAACATTTAAACATTCTATATAATGTTATTATAGATAGAAATCTGAAAATCGCCGATCCGCGATTTTTATGAACATTTGTACGCTTCTGATGGGTTTATGCGAAAATGGAATTTTTAACGGGGAAAACTTTTCAGAACTGGAGTATTCGGCCAACGCGCACACGGTCACGAAGATCCCAAGGTGAAACCGTTAAATTTACTTCCAAAAAACGCATTCTGCATCGAAAAAAAGCTCGGAAAAAAACGAGATAAAGGATGTAGTCGTCCTTCCACAGGGTCAACAACATTTGCAGGAAAATTTTTTTTTTTGCGTGAAAATTATTCGATTTTTTTCGACAAATTTGGCAAAATTGTATTTGTTAATTGTTTATCGACCCAAAAAAAAAAGAAAAAAAAGTAACTGCATATACCGTCCATGGTCAAAGGCCATCCATGTAGCGACAGCAACCGACCTCCGCTGGCCGTTCAAGTTTTCTACTCCTATTATACCGTACAACACATGCATCCACCGCGCTACTCCGCTTTCGTCTCGGGCGCCATTATTATTATTATTCTTATTCTTATTATTCTTGTTATTATAATACCTCTTTCTCCGGTTTAAAAGCGACAAAAGCGCGCGATATTCAACGAGCGTGTCGGTATTATTATACGCATATATCTAGCAACTCGCACGCGTTCTTGTCAAAGAACCGTCCCGTATCAGACTGCGTCGCTCGCTCTCCAACTATTATTATATCTTTTGTGCGCTCTGTGCATACGCGGGCAAGCGCGAGCGCGCGCGCATTATATACATATATATATATTATATATATACGCGACAAAAATGAGTTGCGCGACGAGACGCGCGAGCCGAGATATTATAAGCTTAGCATATATATATATATATATATATATATATATATATATATATATATATATATATATAACGAGTAAAATCACGATGTCTATAATAATATAGGACGACCTCGTTGAAGTACGATTTCTCCTCGATGTTCTGTTCGGAAAAGTGTATGCTATTATTGCTTTTGTGAAAGTGCGCTCATTAAAGGAGAGTTTGACCATCTTGCCGATTAACTGGTCATGCAAAATTATACATAACAATGAACTTGATGAGCGCATTTGATGAACTTAATTATTGCTGATTTATCATTCGATTAGTTGGAGAAATTTGTTAAAGTTTGATAGATTCGCTTGGGCAGCGGGGGCCATATTTATTTTAAAGGTTACAATGTACCTCATAATCAAATAATAACCATTTTTATATATTTGATATGTAGCACTGATTTTATTTTGATTTTTCATCGGTTTTTATGTGCGTAAAGTTGAGCGCATGGTTATAATTATCTTATACATTGTCTTCGAAAAATGACGGGAGTTTGATTTTTTCAACACTGCGCGTACTGTGTATATATATATATATATATATATATATATATATATATATATATATATATATATATATATATTAATTCTCGCCTTTCAATGAAGGAAATTCATACTGACGATTTTAAAAGCTTGGTGATTATTATTGGCCTGCAAAATTTCGACTATGAACGACAAGAATACTTGTTACAGCAATGAGTGAGTTTTTTCACGACTATTCGTTAACATGCAAAAATTTTGATAATTTTGGATTTTCAACGCTCAGTGGTAGTTTATATGACACTCTCCCTCCTAAAAATATTTTAATTGACCAATTTTTGATTGAAATCCAAAAGTCCTTTTGAATTCAGCCATTATTTTTATATAAATTCTTTTCAAACCAAGAATTTGATCGTGCAATAGAATTTTTTTTCACACTTCTTATCGGTCATCTCATGAAAAGTAAAAACAGATCATTTCCGTTTGCCTGCATCCGAGAAGCTCAATTTTTTTTTAAACCTGAACGCAGAGCCATTATATCTTGGAGTTTCTTACGGCCTCATTTCAAAAGGTCCACAAAAAATTCAGTTGAAAACCAGTAGAAAAAATCATTGAAGTCATCGACAGGTGCAAGCATTGGCATGAAGATCTTTGCTCCAGAGCTGGTGAGAGATGCGCATCCGAAGGCCTGGCAAGGGAAATCAATACTAAATATCAACATACCTAATTATATATACATATATTAGGTATGCATATTCATTATAATAGAAATAAATTTTTATCCTAAATGCCAAAGTTATAACGATTTTTTTTATAATAGGACCTCTATTTCATTTCATACGTAATAGGACTTTTTATAGTATTTATAGTATTTACTCTTTATAGAAAAATAAACCGGTTGACTGCGAGGGGTGAATAAGTTAGGGGTGAGTGAAAGAGTAGTTCACAAACGTTTACATGTGATGGGAAAGCTTCATAAAGAAGAAAAATGGATGCCACACAATTCGACCGAAAATGCCATTCTACATCGATACAACATCGCACTGACTTTTATTTGCCAGGCAAAAAAAAGAAGAATCTTCTCTTGTGTATTGTAGCTGATGATGAAAAGTGGATCTACTATGACAATCCTAAGCGCAAAATGTCATGGGCGGTCCCAAGCCAACCGTTCACATCGACACCAAAATGGAATACCCACGGACAAAAAATATTGCTGTACATTTGGTGGGACCAACAGGGTGTGCTGTACTACGAGTTGCTAAAGCCGCATGAAATCGTCACTGCCGAGGTATACAAACGCCAACTAAATGATTTGCAACAAAAATTGATCGAACATAGATCAGCAATCGCGAACAATAGGCACTCATAGCAAGTCATTCTCTTGCATGACAACGCTCGGCCACATATTGCGAAAGCCGTCAAAAACACCCTGTTGGAGCTCGAAAGTGTTGCCGCAACCAGCGTACTCGCCAGACCTAGCGCCTTTTGATTACCATTTTTTCAGATCGATGCAGCACGACCTCGTTGATACGCACTTCCTACATGTTCAAGAAGTGAGAGGATTTGTGGATGATTAGACCGCCTCGAAACCGCCATCGTTCTTTCGCCACGGTATCGCCATATTGCCAGAAAGATGGGAAAAAGTAGTAGAAAACGACGGAAAATATTTTGATTAATCTAACGTGTATCAATATTCCATAATAAATCTCTCTTTTCCGTTAAAAAAGGTCGAAAACTAAGTTTGCCTCAAATTTAAGGGTTTTATATAAGAATTGCGGTCATCGAAAATACAGAACTAATCTAACTGATTTGACTCTGTTATTATTTTTTTTCTTCTTAAGTAATAAATTGCTTTGAAAACTGCAGGTTTAGATAGCTATCTATAAATAATAGGTTGTCAAATATCTCCCTTCTGCCTTTTTGTCTTGCGAATTTCGCAACTATGTACAAAGCGCTACACATCTCGTATCTGGCAATACTATACATCATTTGAAAAGTCTTGATATAACGTACAAAACGACGCTATGCATGGTGAGTTTGGATATTACGTTCAAATTTTATAGACGTGTAAATATGGAGTGCACTAACACCGAAATTCGCGCTATTTTAAAGTTTTCCTTCATCAAAGGCAAATCCGCTAGAGTAACGTTTCGTGAGATTAATGGTGTTTTGGCGGATGGCACGTTGTCACTTCAAATCGCAGAAGAATGGTTTCGAGGATTCAGAGCCGCTGAAAACAACACATGGATAAGCCAGCCGGCGGAAGACCTGTGCCGACGAATACCGATCAAATCATGGAATTTATCGAGTTAGACCGGCATGTGGCATCTCGTGACATCGCCCATGGGATGAGAATTAGTCACCAAACCATTTTAAACCATCTACAGAAGTGTGGATACAAAAAGCTTGATGTTTGGGTGCCGCAAGAGTTGACGCAAACAAACCTTCTAGACCGAATCAACGCTTGCGATCTGCTGCTCAAACGGAATGATCTCGACCCTTTTTTGAAGCGGATGGTGACTGAATAATTGACGACCTAATATATTTAATGCCATTTTTTTAACAATTTACTTAAACGAGAAGAGATTAATATATTCTTTTTGTTATCGGAAATGTATTATACCAACTATATACAGATGGATTGACTTTTCAATATAATATCATTGAATTTTTGTTTACGATATTCTAAACCTCTGAAATCGTGCCAACAGGTACAAATATTGTTTTTCAGTGACTTATATTATATCAAAATTTATATAGTTAGAAAAAAAGAAAAAAAGAAAGGTTTCCGTTATGGTTCTTGACCTATATTTTAAAGGTAAAACGAATTATGAATTTAAACGAAAAAGCTTATTGTTCGAAAAATTCTTGAAAAAATTCATGCAAAAATATTTTTATTTATGAAGGAATTATTCAACTAAATGAACAATTAATTGATACAATTTCAAATTCCCCGGGCATAATCACGAGCAGATACATAATTTAAAGTTGATTTTAAATTTCTTGCAAGTTAGAGAAAGATATAGGTGATAGGGAAAGAATAGTTGGTAGATAGATAGGAGAATTGACTGAGGAACTGACGGTTGATAGGTATATGCTTAATCCTTCGTGTAACATACAAATGACGAAAATATCAGAGAATTGATACGTGAAATAAAGAAAAAAATACGCTTTCTAGGCAATGATGGTTAATTTAAAATCCATTCATCTTTCTTGTTCAAAAAGTTGATCTAGTTAATCTATCTATGCACATACCGTCAACGTTATGAGAATAATAAAGAAATTTAAAAAATTACAAATAAATAAAATGGTTAAAACGAGATATTTCTGTGACAAGACAAGCTTTGCATTTGAAGACGATAGGTAAACTATAACTTGTTTTAAAAAATCTGGAAAAGAGCTTCATCGCAGATGTCTCCGTTATTAAGTTTCTTCTTTTCATGGCTTCATACTTTAAATCAATTTTATATCTTATGAGCCAGGGAAGAGGCTTAGAAGAAATTGCTTAGCACCTCCCAGGGATTTAACCCGGCTCTGATACGCGCGTCCAATAAAGTATCTCAACGGGAAATTATCGAACGACCCAATCGTAATGGATCGCTTCGTACAACGGAAGGATAAACGTTTGTTAAAGAAAAAGAAATTCAGGGAAAAAAAATTCACGAACAAAAAATCAAATTCTAAAAAACATACAGAATCGGTCGTTCAAATCGTTAGTTTTATATATCCATCCGCGATACTTCTGGCTTAAAAGAGAAAAATTATTTTGTTTTTTTTTTTTTTGACGGCAGTGCCAAGCCAATCGGGCTCTGCCGCTCATGTATAATACTGGGGTACATATATGAAGCAGCGCACGTGAACCGCGCGATTACATATCCGCACGATTATATGCGCTCCCGATGACATCATGTTACGTAGTATAAGAGGTCTGCGTGACGGAGCTGCTTCGCGTGCATGACTGGATATATAGGTGGGCGGAGAAAGGTGTATGGTATATATATATATATGGGCTGTTGAAAAGGATTAATAATCAAAGAGGCATTATTTTTAATTTAAACAAATTTTTTTTTCGTATATTTTCAATTAATTTGTTTTATGATTGATAAATACACCGCGTGTGTTTGTGTATGTTACATAATTATTATTAATGATAAATGTATTCGGTATTATACATAGTTATATCGAGAAACTATATAATGAGCGCAGCGAAGAATATACAATTGTTTATCGGTTATAACAAAAATCGGCATACAATTGGGATAAATCGTTAAATCCGTTCGCGGAGATAAGAAAACTTATTCATGCACACACGCGTACATACGAATGCACGCACGGTGATATATAGATATGGAACTTATGAACTCCCTATGGGTGTTGATACTTCGTGCTGTACGGATCGATAGATTTCCGTGTTATATATGCGTACGTGCATCCATGCATGTGTTGTGCGAGTGCAAGAAAAATTCTAGTCGTTCCGTATGTGTTCGTACTCGGTTATCATCAGCGCCATTAAAAAAAAAAAAAAAAAAAAAACAAATTCTGCGCCGTAGCAGAAGGTGAAAAAAATAAGATGTTTCGTTGAATTTGGTCGTTTCGCTCCCTGTTTTTTTTCTCGTTTAAAGCGCAAAATCTTCGAACGCATACGTTTACAATTCCAACAATTTCTTTTTCTGTCTTTCATTCGTATGATAAATAGCTACGTTAAGTGGTCTTTACACGGAAAAATGAGTAAATGAAGAAAAATCTTATTGTTTCGTACATGCATAAGGACACAAACGTGATATTTTGTTCTTTTTTTTTATTTTATTTTGTTTTTTTTTTTTTTTTTTTAATTATTATTTACGCTATATAAGTATTATATAGAGCAACACACGAGCATTTGCTGAAGATTCACAAAATGGCAATACACACAAACGCTGTAATTCGACGATTTTGCAGATTTATCAATCGTTACGCCCAACGGCTGTACAAAAAATTTTTTTCTTCTCTTTATCTCGTAACGTTTTAACAGAACATTAAATTATAGATAGATAATGTATAGTATCTAGAAACTCGAAACAGGCATTCATTAGCAGACATATCGTGATATATGTGTACTTAATATATATATATATATATATATATATATATATATATATATATATATATATATATATATATAGGCACATACTCTTAACTATTTTTCTTCTTTCATAATTCTATACCACTCATAACATGTATAATTCACGACAAAATGACAAAAGTATATTATATCACGCTTTTACAGTTTGTTTTTTAATTCTTTGTATATCACAGACGATTCTTAAAATCTAAGAAAGGAGGACAGCATTAAACACGTATATGAACGTCTTCTTTTTGTTTGCAGTAAATTTTCAAATATATATATATATATATATATATATATATATATATATATATATATATATTATAGACAGGCATACAGAGCTGTTGGAATAAAATTTTACGGCGTTTGGAGCAATATACGTATATACTTGATTAAGTTATCAGGATATTTTGCACAAAATTTTCGTGATATCCCTTTTTTTTCTTTGTTGACGTTAAAGAATACAATATAAGGATTTTACGGTAGTACAAACAGGCCTTTACAATCTTTTTCAAAAGTTACAAAACCCCCAATTATGCATGCACCCAGCGCATGTCTGGTCCTTGCCTTGCATCACACTGTAGGCATCTTGGGTTCTCTCCTTAGCCAGGAATGTACCAATTCCCTAAGAGTTGATGATCCCAAACCAGTTGATATAGAGTTAGAAATGGCAACAATAAAGACATTGATGGTTGACTTCCCAAACACTGCTAGCTTTGTCTACACGTCCAGACAACAATGGGTTAGCAAGTGTTACGATGGTGGCTTCCTAGATCCCAATTCAGTATGTCACCCAAACCTAAGGGAACTGCCCACAAGCAGTAGTGAAGCCAAGGAATGAGCTACAAGAGGGCAGTGCCAGATAGGCCATGTATGTCCACCTGATGGTGATTGTTGGGGGTCAGACGCAGCAAAATGTGATGACACCGCACAGAACAAGTGGGTTGCTTCTTCGGATCTCCAATGGGTGGGGTCAAGATATCAATACTTCCCTTATCACACATGTGTATCTTCATGGGAGTGCAGGGTAAAGAAAATGGAGTTGCCTATCACTGCGGAATTCAAATCTGGAGCCCCAGAGGCCCTGATCCCTCCCTCAAATGGAACTATGGTGAAGTTGCCTAAGAACCGGGATGACTGCATAATGCTAAGTGGACACGAGAGACTTTGTTTGTTGGACGAAATAAGCCCTTTACACCAGCTGACCCAATCCAACTGCATACACAATCCATCCAATACCTATTGCGTCGTACAGGCACCCGGGGAGTTGTACCACTTGCTCCCTTTCAAGCTCATCTGGAGGTCAAGTTGTGGGTCATACAGGAATTATGCTTTTTGTATTGAAGGGACAGTCAAGGGTTGGAACAAAGAAAACCGGGAAGTGTTTTGGGACCACAATAAGCTTGAGAGTTACCAGTCTGTATCTTTGAAGAGCGTGGAAGAAATTGTCATAGATCTTAACCTCGCGATGCTGCAGAATCAAACCTCAACAAACTGTACGTCAAATTAGATAGGGCCATAATTAGCCTGTCGAAGATTGATGACGCCCTGATCGGAAACATTATAGGGGATGCCCTTTTTGTGTAAAAAAAAAAAAAAAAAAAAAAAAAACAATATAAGGAAGAAAATGCAAGGTTAGCTGTTAACGAATCTTTAATTAGAAAAAAACTAATGGTATCTCATAATATATATGTATATATGGATAATTCATCCGTTCAAGTATACGAAAATGCATCCTCTCTCGAGTACTTAGGCTCTTTTGCTAGCAACGCCGGTCGCGCATACATTACCACGTCAAGAACGAAGGGAGTCAATACAAGATATATGGTATATATATAGATCGACGTGAATAGGAGTTTATACATGTGCAGACAGACATTAGGAAAACGTGGCCCGCGTCTGCATATGCCTCTTTCTCCATATCTCTACCACTATATATATATATATATATATATATATATATATATATATATATATACATACATCATACATATATCGCGTATATCCCTATACGCACGCATATAGCGTAATGTAGGAGCTAGAGACGAGACTTCCGCATCCGCGCAGGTTTATATATGTATATGAATACGTATATATATATATATATATATATATATATATATATATATATATAGCAGTAGTAGTGCCTGCGTTTCGCGTTGCCAGGCTAGATCTAACGGTTCTTTGCCGAGCGAGCGAGGGAGCGCGCATAGCAACTTTAATGAAAGACTTTAAAAATGAAGGAGCATGAGCGCGAGGCACGCGTGCTCGTTGTATATAATACACAATTTTTTCCTCTTTATACTGATTTTCTACTATATAGATATATGGTGATTATGCCATGTCCCGCTTTATATACATATATATTAGATGATAAAAGCCAACGCTCAGCCATGGCAACGGCGAAATTGCGGTCTCCTTCCTATTGAATATATATATATATATATATATATATATATATATATATATATATATTACACGTGGGCCCGGGGTTTAAATTTGCTTTTCTTCGACTTCCTTTTTCTCTCTCAAATAGATCTTTCCTTAATACTGAATTATCATTTATGCAAAATCGAAATCGAAGAAAAGAAAAAATTTTTTAACAGTAAATAATATACCTATATACAGTATCTGTATATCGATCGACGAATGTTTGCGCTCTCTCTCTCTCTCTCTCTCTCTCTCTCTCTCTCTCTCTCTCTCTCGCAAAGTCAAAGAGCACAGTTAACATTAAAGTCTCTACTGATGCAGATGTACATATATAGGTATTGTAGAAAGAGCATCGCACTTTCTCGCCCTGTGTGGTTGGCTGACGTCGTCCATATAATGTACACACACGTACACGTATACATACCCTCCTCTCTTCATACCCTTCTCTTGGTTCGTTCTCCTCTTCATCAGCTGTATGTTGCTGCGACTTTGTAACAAGCATGCTTCTCTCTCTTTCTCTCTGTCTCTCTTTCTCTGTATGTGTGTGTGGCGTGTCTCTGTATATATCTACACAGTTAGACGCAGGCTGATCGTTCCATGGAGAATCTCGCGGATTGGCCGGGTGCTACCCTCGCAGCTGTTCCGCGCCTTCCCTCGACGCGCGGCGCTGAGAAATCGATGCGGCGAGGTGTAGAGAAGAGCCACTGGCATGTTGGGGGAGAGCTACGTCGCCGGTAATCTCTCTCTCTCTCTCTCTCTCTCTCTCTCTCTTTCTCTCTATATATATTCATATGCAACGAGCTGCATTCGGAATATCAACCAAATCCAAGGCCAACGTTCTTCTTTGGACAATGGCTATTTGTATATAGATATTTTTTATTATTATTAGTATTATTATTATGCTTGACTTTTCACCTCGTTGAGGCGTGTATCGACGACGGTCCGCCGTTTGATATGCCATTTTCCATCGTATGTATGTAGATCCGCGAATTCGGGGACGATTTAATAATGCAAGCAGCGAAGCTCCTCGAGAACAGGAGTACACAGGCTCGTCAGCAGGATCGACGACTTCGTTATTCACAGTCTATCCCATCTTGTATATAAGCTCAGCTGATGTGCCAGCTGTTCGGTCATCACCCGTGCCTGGGAGAGTCCTCCCGTTTTATTTCTGTCTTTACTAATGCGCTGCAAGTGATCTTTTTCATTTCTTTTCTTGTTTTTCCTCCTTCTTATTTGCACCCCGGAGTATCCGCGATGTTTCACGACGGATTGTCCCCCCGCGATCGTCGCCCGGACACGTTGCAATCGTAAACGATACAACATTTGTATAATTCGATCGGCTGGTCTCCATCCGACAATTCGGCGACGATCGTCTCGCGTCTCGTAAATTACCCACTGCCGAGACCGTCACTCTCGCGTAATCATAATGCCGTGTCTGCAGGATTTCAATGTCCGCGCGCCGCACACACGCGCTCTCTCACACACACTGGCCCGCACACGGGATAAATGCACGCGCGGTCTGCCGCGGCGACGTCGACGTTCGCATCGTCGTCGGCATCATCGTCCACGTTGCAGCGAAGGAAGCGGGAGGAGAAAAAATTACGATTTGGCTTTCGGCCGTACACCGTGACTGTCTGTCTGTATGTATCTCTCTCTCTCTCCCTCTCTCTCTCCCTCTCTCTCTCCCTCTCTCTCCCTCTATACGCACGCACGTGCGTCTGTCTGATTGCCCGCAGGGGCGAGGGCGCGCGCTCGCCTTAGATCTCCTCCTCCTCGACGATCGGCAGGCTGCTCTGGTGCACCATCGGGCTCGACCGCGCGGTGAACGCCAGTATCCAGTAATCGAGGTCCTTGGGGTTCTCGAGGATGAAGGTGAGGGCGACCGGCGTGTCGCAGCCCTTCTGCCTCACCAGGAAGCCGTCGTCCCCGAGGCGCTCGATCGTCGTGTTGCGGAGGTTGAGGACGCCGAGGGGCCGGCAGACCTTCTTCTGGGGATAGATGACGGCGAAGTGCTCGACGCTGGTGCGATAGACCTTCACCTGGACGGACTGGCGATGATCGCCGCTCGGGCCGAGGAGGGTCATGCAGCCGCTCATGTTCTCGGTGTTCCAGCAGGAGTCGACGTTCGAGCGCTCGCCGACGCCGTCGCTGCCGCCCTTGTCGAACTGGAGAAAGTTGGTGTGCATCGCCACGTCCGCCGGCATTTTTCTTCCTCTCCTTTCCTCTTTATTTTTAAACGACGATTTAACACAGCTCTGCCTTACGCAGACGTACAAATGTGTGCGCGAGGCGCCTCGAGTTTTGCAGTATCCTATGTATTCTCCTGTCTTCTCTCTCTCTCTCTCTATCTCTTTTATTCGGCTTCGTGCGCTCGGCTCACGCTTTCAATGGCAGCGGCGAAAACGATCCCCTCGGCCTTTACAACTCGGCGAGTTATCTGTCAGGCACACGGATCGCTCGAGCTCGCGTCGCAAAGCCAACTAACTCGGTCGGACTTTCACCGCGCGCATTTATAGGCGCGGCGTCGCGACGTCCGCGCGCGCACACGCATACACGGGCGCAGGCGCACGTATATCGCGCGCGTGCATCCCCTCTCGCGTCGCCGCGCGTCAGCTGCTGCTGCTGCTGCTGCGCCGCTACTACTACGTATAACCGACTCGATGGGTGGGTGGGGGAGGCGTGGATTGTGTGCGTATACATGTATATATGCATGTGCACCGCACGCGCGCAATAGAAGAGGAGAGGGCGTGGAGAGAGAGAGAGAGAGAGAGAGAGAGAGAGAGAGAGAGAAGCAGCTATTATCTTATCTGTTACCTTCGTTTTCGTGCACTCTCTCTCTCTCTCTCTCTCTCTCTCTCTCTCTCTCTCTATCTATCTTATAATACTCTCGCGTCTGCGAAGAGCGAGGTCTCCCCCTCCCCCCTGCCCTCTTCAGTTCGTTCGTATTACACTTTAGGGTATGCACGTGGAACTCCCGCGACGAAGAAGAAATTTTCATGCGGGAATCTTATAGTTGAAAGCGCATTATGCTCTTTACGAGGTATTGAAAAATAAGAATACTAATTCAGAAAATTGTTTTTTTTTTTTGCTTTCTCTTCTTTTATACCAAAACCGCGCACGAATTATGGCTTCGAATTGATTCAAATCCCGCAAACTGTTCGACCATGTTGGTTTTCTATACGAATTCAATTTTACTTCACCATTACCGAGCCTCGTGACACTAATGTCCGAGAAACTGAATTGATCGTAATCGGACCGGACCTATTTTGTAAATTTAATTCTACCGTTCGACAATATTAAAGATCACCAAAATCTCGTTCACAAATTTCAGTTTTATATTACGAAAATTTTACGTAAATTACATAGAGACTACGAGATACGAATTAATTTTAATACGAATCAGTTAATTTATTGTACTTTATGATTTATTTATCTGATGATTTTTGTTTGAACGCGTATGTCAAGTTCGATTTACAAGTAACACGGTTTGTTAGCATATAACTGTAAATCGTGGATCGTTGAATTTTAATTAAATGTATATTTACATTTGTTTTTTCAATTAAATTCTGATGATTTTGTATTTAAATATTACTTATTGTGCGTTTTCAGTAATTATTTTAAAACAAGAGTCTACGCCTAAGGTTTTGCACTTATACATTCGTATTAATTATACTGAAATGCATGAAAGAATTAATTAAGAAAAATTGCTCTTGAAATTTCGAAAAAAAAATTACTCCTTGGGGCTACTTCTACGGACAGCAATAACATAGAAAAATAATTATATTTTCATATATTGTTTAAAAAAATATAAAATTTTGTTATTAAGTGACAGAAAACATTCAATCATGTTCAGTTGACCTTTACTTTATTATATATATATAGTTAAAAATTAGCCAGATTTATATCAATCTATGTATCAATAAAACATTATACAAATGTCGGCGTACTTAAAAATTAAATCACTTTCTTAAATGATGTGCGCATTCAGACCAGTGACGGTCGAAGGGTTCCTGAAAATGTCTGCGCGGATATGTTCGCGAGATAGCTGATTAATTAAGAATTTCGCGAAATCTCAGAATAATTTTTGGCATCGGTCAAGTCACATGTGAAACGTTCCCATTCATTAATCAGGGACTGAATGTATGCGAAATAACTGGCTTTATTTTATAACAGTGGACACATTCATATGAATATATATTAATAATATTTCATACGACATATATTTATGGAATTTTTTAATTTAAATATGTTTTTGAATGAATTGTTGTTTCGATTTTTTTCTAAGCAAATATGCGTAAAAACCGAGACACGTTGTTCTTTTTCTTGTAATTAGTTCGAAACGATATCGATAATACGTACTTATATTACCAAAAGATTTTCATACCTAAAGTTTGATATAACGGATACATATGTGGAGTCAGTAAATTTGATGGAGTGGGCCATCCAGATTGTCTTCTTCGAATTTTGCATATTGATCATTATTATTTTTTTAATTTTTTTTTCAGGGTGATTATAAACAAGGATAGTCCGACTGTCATATAATGACTGTCGGATCTATCTATATCTGTAATTATAGATATATTCTTGTATAAAGACTGTAAGTGTAGAAGTAGCAAGATGTACTATTAAAATTGAGAATAATGATAATTGTAATTTTTAATTGTTAATCGTTATTTTTTAATATACCATAAATAGGAAAAATTTAAAGAGCATTAATTAGGAAAATTACCTATAACAGAATTATAAATTAACCTAATAAATATTTTTAAAATATAAAAAAAATAAAAACAGGCATTGTTCGTGAAGCGTAATTTCACTGATTCGCCAACGAAATTTTTTTTCATTTACACACTACACCAGTACGTTTGATTATTTTGGGGAGAATTATTATTATTATGCTTATTATATTATTACGAGTATGTAAAATTATTTGGGGGGGGGGAGGCATTAATTTTGAATTATTGTATTTCAGATTTTTCGGGCAGCGATTGTAAATAAGGGTAATCGTATTTGACCGCCAGTGTATAATTATATATGTTTTCCAAGACCGTAATGCCGATAGAAACATTTATTAACATTAGCTTAAGCATAGATTTTTGATATTAATAATAATTCAATAAAGCATTTTTTTTTTTTGTACAAAATGAATTCGTGTTTTTATTTATTAACTAGTGATATTTCTGCATTTGATTAAAAATAACGACGATTCCTTCGGGCTTAATATTCCAGCTTTCTATAGCATTGAATCGTGTTTAATTGCATTAAATAGAAAGAATATTTATATGAGAAATATATACAATGGATGATTTTTACATTTAGATTTACATACAGACTTTTACGTACTTTATTATCCTTCAATCGGGTGTAATACGTACGAGCGCTCGAATTTTCCAACAAATCGATCTTAATTTTTACCAGTGAAAGACTCTCACTGCTATTAAGAAAACATTGTCGCTAGGCCCGTGCACAGGCGTTTAGTTGACGACGAGCTTGCGGACGATGCTGGCGACGTCGCGTACACGTGTCAGTCGCCGCGCCGATATGGGACGTCCACGGCACGTCCTAGGCGTTGAACGCGCCAAGCACCATTGTCAAATAAAAAGCAAAATTAAATTTCAAGATCGAGACAATTGTCACGTATTGCGCGCATGCGTCTGTGTACGTATACATATCACACCTCGGGGTAACGCAATTTTTTCATAATAATTGTCAATGTTTCAGCGTTTCGACAGCAGCTACGTTACGTATTATATATATTTATATATATATATATATAATAATGCTATGTTGTTGATCGGACTCGCGTGCGCGCGGTCCTCGATGTTGAAGCGTATAAAAACACGGACACCACTGCACGCGACGACTCACGTGTGGTTTGCATACGCGCGGAAAAGCTCGCGTTACGAACTCTTGATCTATATATATGTATATATATATAGCAGCGCGGCGCGTTGTTATACGCAAATTATATAAAGGTTCACTTAAGGGAGGCACGTGCTATATTACATACTTGTATAATATAGCTTGTATAGCTCCATTCGCGACCCTTTACCCGCCCTATATATATAGTTCAAAACGTGCGTTTCGTGAACACACGCGCGCATCAGTTATATATACGTGATCATTATATCTAATAGGGACATTCCATGAGCGTAACGCCATTTATTCGCTTGCATATACGGTTAAGTGAAATACGCGGGCTGGAATCTTACGTATAATTGCAAATTCTATATAACTATACATACATACATATATATATATATATATGGGCTTGTTGACTACACACACACACACATGCACACACATATTTGTTCGAGGCAACGACTGATGGACACACGCGTAATAGCCGAAGATCATCTCACCCCACCCCGCGGCGACAAATCATGCTCGTTGACATAGGATCCTTAATACATTTGCTGATTTTGCATGGTTTACTGCAATTTCGCTCTCCCGTTATGGCACGTGCGCACGCACGTGTGTCTCGGTCGCTGAGAAAAGGGATCTACTAAGTGGATGATTTGGTGGTTATTGGAATTTGATATTTATATATATATATATATATATATATATATATATATATATATATATATATATATAGCTCCGATTGAATTGCCACTTCGAGATGCTCATCTAGATATTCTATATTATATACTCAAGTCCTATCTTACTTTAAACGCAATGAATTCCGAATGTTAATTTCAAGGGGCTTAAAAATTATTCGATTCCTGATACAATTTATTCTTGTCCATTTGATGAAATTCCGTTTTACATGTATATTATATGTATTTATACCTATCATTGATCATTAATTAAATAAGAGGGTATTACTTTTTAAAATTCAAATTTTATAATTAAGTATAATAATAAAATTCATAAATAATGATTTGGTTTTTGAAAAAAATGTTAAAATATCCTTTTTTATATGAACTTGTGACTTAAGAAGCTTAATACGCACGCAGGCTCACGCATGCATAAAACCTTTTTTAAATGAAAATGGATCATCTCAAATAGTGTTTCTATGGATTATATTTAATTAATTGGTTTGTATTTAATTAATTTGGTAAGTATGTCCCATTTATCTGATCAATCATGAAAATTCTGAAGTAAAAATACGCTTTATACATCCTTGTCATCGTTCTTTCTATTAAGTTTTCAAATAAAACAATATTCTAATAAATCCGCAGATAAGATAAAGTCTTTGAAAAAAAATTTATTTTTCTACTTCTATTTCTAACGAATTTACAGTTAATTTTATTTGAAAGACATTAGTGGAAATATTCTGTACATGTACATAAAAAATCCGAAAGAGATGTTTGAAAGAATGAACGTGTGATTAAATAAATAACAGTTGTCTAAGTTTCACCTTAAGGTATCTTAGCCTAATCAGCTGCTCAGTAAGATGACAAGTGTCATAATCGTAGATGTACAATGTATAGCGATAAAATGGTTCTAGTACATTACTTATAGAATATAAGTCAGTTACGAGAAAAATTTTTATCTTTTAATGTATTAAGGAATTTAATGATATATATATATATATATATATATATATATATATATATATATATATATATATAACTGTACATTGTTTATATTACACAAAATGACCGATATAATGACTGTCTGACTGACTAACTCGTTCGGTCACTCATTAAGATGCATCAGCGGAAACCACTTATGCGCTCACAGATTTCATATGGCTTTCTATGTGCCTGTTCAGGAGCCAGAGCGGCAAGAACTGTCGAGCTTTGCAAACGTCAACAATTTTGTTGACAGAGACAGTCAGATTGTCCTTTACCGACACAATGAATTTTGAACTAAATACTTCAGATTTATGTTTCTGATTCTAGGGGGATAATTATATATAAGATTTGTATAATTCTCATTATAATTATATTATAGTTCGTTAAGGAAACTGTAAAAACGAGCAAATTATTTATTTGTCCGGTCGAATAAACGATCTGTATTACTATGAAAGATCAATTCACGAGGAAAATCTGTCGATTTTTAGGAAAGTCTTGCACAGCTTCGATTTTAGGGTGGCACAAGAGGGCGATCCCCCCTGCCCCCTTCAGACTTAATATTTATAGGACTACCGCGCAAACAAGCATTCCGAGATACAGCGATTTAATATTTATTGTAAAGTTCGCTCACACAGTGTACTTGAAATTATTGAACAATGATTAGAGAGTTTGCATTCGAATTATAAATATGACTATATATTATGGTTATGGTAAGATCGGCGTATTGAAGATAATGAAAAGCTGTTCGTAATTCAAAATTTGAGTCGTATTTGTTCGAAGTTCAAAAGTTGTAATTTTCTCACACCAGTGTCACGGCAAGATCAATTATATATATAATATTTTAACAATTTGCGGCATCTAATATTGGAAGACAAAAACGATTTTACTAACCTTTATTATAGTCATGATTTATAAAATAGCAAATTAATACTAACAAGAGAAATATAGCATTTTGATTGTCATTTTGTAATAAACATGATTTAATAATGTACATACACATGTATATGTAACATGGTTATTCGCAGATTGACGTGATTCCTATTTTTAATCAAAGTAAATTTCATCGGTAATTAAAAGTACTTTCAAAGTCATATTAAATAAAGTGGGTGTGTTCTTAAAAAACTGAAATGGTCAAAAGGCTAATTATTAATATAGCGATCCAGTTCGCGAAGCCTCGTACTCGATAATTATTCTGTGAATTTTACCTTTTTTACATGAAGAATAATTCGTAAATTATTCTTTTATATAGCTTTATTTGGATACAAAAAATTTTAATCTATAAAATTTACTTAGAGGGCAGCACATACCAATCTCTCTATACTATACCATTTATCAGTAGAGTCCTTTAGATTCGAGCAGATTATCCCAGTAAAACATAGATGGCGCTCGGTCAGGTAAATAATTTATTACCATATGTTGATTATAAATAAATAGTCTACTAACATATGGATTCTACATCAGTAATAATAATATTTATAGTAAGAATATAATCAGTAATAATGAAATCTATAAATTTTATTATATCATTAACAATAAAATGTAATCTGTTGTTTTTTTAAGATTCTTGTTTGAAATTTTATTGAAGCTTCGAAAAGTACTTTTGAATATTCTTTAGAAAAATTTACTACAGATAAGAACGCTTAAAAATGGATTTATGCACATTTTAGTGACATCAATGAATTACTTTATTGAATTTTCGTATTTTTTATAGTAAATTCATTAAGAACAATATGCGAAGTATTAATTTAAATAAGAATTTTCCCCATACAATAAGAGATTTAGAGTCTCATTTTGGAGATAATTCAACATTCTATTATTATAGATATTACAAGATCAGTAATTTATTTATTCAAAATTATTTGAAATTTCTACTTTATGAATATACACAAGTAAAATAATTTTCTTACAAATATAAATGTGTTTTAAAATTATGAGAAAATAAAGAAATACACTCGAAGAGAGAGGTAGAGCGAGGGAAATATATTTGTAAGGAAGTCAGTGAAATTGCAGTTTTTCAATGGATACAGATGCATTATTGCAGCATTTGCTTTGTCTGGTATTTTTGTATACCAATCTTCCATTCGCGGATTTTCCAATTCAAACTTGAAAATTCATCGCTGCTTCGTACGGAATAAAACAAATAATCCAAGAAAAAATAATGTAAAAGTTTAAGAGAAAAATAACATTTCATTTATTACTGTGAAACTAATGTTTCTGAGCGTAAACAAATGTTCTTCTACATATTCTAAAAATTTATTTAATAAATAATTAGCATTTAAAATATTGAATTTTTCATTATATATATAAATTATTGCTAAATTATTTAATGGTTGCTGTTGCATCGATGATCCTACGCATAAGATCGCATAGTCAAAATAAAATCTTTGCCGATCGAAGCAGAATTTTTTCGATTTTTTTCTCAGTATAATACAGACTTTTTTTTAAAAGCCTTGCCGTATCATGAAATATTCATGACAATGTACGCAGAAGTTTAAGTAATTCTATATATATATATACTCGGATAACTTGGAGTTTAGAAGCTTCTACTTTATTCTACTTTAGTATATTTTGCCTGTTCTCCTCTGTTCTTTCGGTTCCTGTCTCCGGTTTGCCATAAATTCACAAAGAGCGGCTACACCCAACGGAGAACCAAATCTTATCCGTAGGCGAACAATAGGAAAAATATGTTCAATTTGATTAGAAAATGAACACGTTTATTCAAATGGACAATTGTTCCAATATTGTATTTTAGTCTTTTGTACCAGGACAAAGATTTTGGTCTATTGGCGCATTTTTTTTCCGCATAAGCAGGTACCGGTACCTGTAGGTTACTTGATATTTTCATTGATTATTCATGTTTTAAATAACACTATACCAAAAAATACATATTTATATTTGAATCTTTAATTGTTTTAAACTTGCGTAATATGACCATGACTCCATTAGTTTGTCATTTATTGGTATATTTACCTTATCTAATTCTTTAGAAGTCAAGTAAGAAACTTACATTATAGTAATTGGAATCAACCATGCCGTGGAGGATAATAATGCAATTAATGTAAATTAATAAAATTTATACCAATAATAATTTTTTTTTAATTTTCGATCTATTTGAGGTAAATGAGTAGAAAATACTATAAAAAGTGGTATCGTACAATATTTAAAATGAAAAAATTATAGTATTTAGCAGCGAAGAAACATTTAATAAAAATTATAATAAATTTTTCGCAATAAAAGACGTCTTCAGTTAAAATTAAATGGAACAAGTGTCCATTCGAATAAAGCAAGGGTAACATTTTTATTTTTTAGTCAAATTATATGCTTTTTTCCCCCTATCGATAGTATTCGACTCTCCGTTGGTTACAGCCTCCCCTTGTCAGTCTAACTAGATTTGGTTTCACCAGAGATATCAGATACCTTTCTCGACTCTCCCGTGGAAAGGTTATTTTTTGTCCGTAGGATAAAGATAATAAAGTATAAAAATAGATTAATGAGTCACAAAAGTATATTGCGTGAAAATTTAATCTAACTCCTATTATCATGACAAATAATTATGCGTGTTAACAATTTCATAATATAGATAGTAAAATTAATTAAACAGAATGGTAAAGTAGAAGCAGGGCCGACTTCAGCGCCTACAACGCCCCGCCTAAAAGGACAAATAATTGCTGCTTCTTAAGTATAAAGAATGTACCTGATTGACTACTTAATATATGTGTAAAACATGATTAGTAATGAACTATTAAAAACAGTAAGATTAATTAATCGATAATATTGCGTTAAGAGTCAACTATATGGCAAATCCTTGCCCAGAGAATATCTAGCAAGGTCATTTCTACATTAAGGATATTGTACAGCAATCCTACTATATTTAATGTAATTAAATTATGACATCAGCAGCAAGGAAAATTAACAAGGAATAACAAGAATTATAAGCAATAGGTTTTATACAATTTTATTATATTACAGTATCTATAAATAATAAATTAAACAATAAGTAAGTAACGTAAAGATAATATAAGAAAATATACAATAATATTAAAGTACAGTATGTTAATATTAGTTTAACAAAAATCAATATTTACAGTAAGGATAGTCAACCGTAAGTTTAATTTAATATTTGTGTAAATTAAAATATTTTAGCCTACATTATATTAGCGTATGAAACTTACGCTAATTGAATTTTCCTAATTGCCACTGTAAACTTAATGTATGAATGATTAATCTCATCGTAATATTGCTAGCAAATTGCAGTATCGTATTATAATTATTGAACAAATAATTTTTATCATTGTCTGTTCCAAAGTCCTATTACTACATAAGAGAGTAAGTAAATTTTATTTACCTAAATGCTTTTATCAGATGATTGATGGCGATATACATACATGATGATATACATACAATATTCCAATAAGCTTCTATTACATTCAAGTCTAATTGTTATTATATCTTTGAATTACTTTGAGAGTTAGATAAGTTTTTATTCTGATTCTTTCTAAGTATAGAATTTTAATTACTGCACAAATGAATGTATTTAACATATTTTATTGGATTTATACATATTTTCAAATAATGAAATAAATAGTCTTAAAAATTTTATTATATAGAAATTTGATAGTGCTCCATAGTAAAATTGATTTTATTTGATAGATTATTTTTTGCATAGTTACAGTAAACCTGACTTTATTTAAGCAATATCTTATTTTTAATTTATTTTTGTTAAAAATAAGATATTTATATGTTCCATAGACTAATTGCTTAATTATAAAATTATCTTTATGATCTTACAGTTATAATTTAGTTAAATTTTCAATGTCCTCTACTTTGAAATATATGTAACCATGCAGGTATTTTTAACACTTAGTTTATATCAGACTCTTTAAGATTAACTGTTTCTCATTGATTTAAATCAATATATTTAATATTTACATATATTACTTATACAGAAAGTTTACACCTAAATGCTTTTAATGCTCTAATAAGGGTTATATTAAAATAAGCAAAGATCCTTAATGTACAAACTGCAAATTTTATTATTATACGTGCTCTGGAGGTTTTACTAAATCGAATACATATGGATCATATAAAAAATGGTCGGTTAATCTTGGAAACACTTCAAAAATCTCCCAATACCGGAGAAGTCATCGATTCTAGAGTAAACTCAGTTGATGAATTGTGGAAGATGATTAATAATAAAATTAATATTGAAATAAATATAATAACTAACAGTTCAATTAGAAAATATAAATTTGAAATAAAATTTCTCTGACTATTGTCAGGATAAAAGTGGTCGCAGTTGACCACCGATTCGGCATATGATATATTAACTGATTTTTGATAAAACTTCTAATTTATAGCTATAAGGCGGCGCCACTGAAAATGTCGAATCCCAAAAGAATAAGTAAAAGAGCGTACATTTCTCTGTGCCTATTACATGACATGCATAGCATTAGATATTCGAGATTTGAAAGATGCACTGATCCCTTTGAGATAACAAATTGTTGCTATTAATATTCTTTTGATTCGGAAAGCGTATTTCGTATATTCGTCAGTCTTAAATGACTAACAAATTGTATAAAAAATGTATGATTGTATAAAAAAGACTTGAATCAGTATTATGGCAATAATTATGTATGAGAAGATTTAAGAGATAATTTTCTATCGTCCTTTAACTCTTTTTCTACGTAGTTGTCTTGGACTTCAATCCATTTTTTGTATCTGCTTGACCTACCAGTGCGTCCGATTGTGAATTACGTGCGATTACCCACTTTTTAACTGCAAAAGAGTGAAACGACAGTCCGATTCACAGTGAATTGGTTACTATTTTTGGTACAGACTGTATAAATGTGTAGATGGTGGGAAGATGACGCACAGATTTTCTCGATGGACGCGCCCAAGTGCACGATGAGCAGTGTGCAGGACACCCAAAAAGCACCATTACCCACGATGCGATTGCAGCGTTTAAAAAAATTATTCAGGAGAACCGTCAATTGATTATGGATAATCTTTTGGAAATGATACCACTGAATATCAAATTCATCGAACTTCAATTGATACAATATTGTTGTAGCGGCTTGGTTACAGTAAAGTTTGTGCAAGATGGGTCCCACGCCTGTTCGACCTCATTCTGCCAAAAAATACAAACTTTACTTCAGAAATTCAAATAGTAAATTTTCGACCATCCACCTTAGGTACGAGGTGTGTTCAAATAATAAGGTGACATTGAAAATATCGAGGACCACTTCTGTTCGATTATCGATTTTTTTTATTTTGTATTGGCACAGGTGTAGCGAGCATATATTCACGGCTTTAGCTCTATAGCCAAAACTAACATCAGTCATCGCTCAGCCTCCATATTCACCAGATTTGGCACCCAGTAATTTTTTTTCCCAAAAATGAAAAGACCCGTGAAAGGACATCGATTTTCAACGATTGAGGAGATAAAAATACTTCGATGATTGAAAAATGCGTTGGTACAAGTGTATCATATCTGAAAAGGATTACTCTGAAGGGGACAACACATATTTTTTGAGAAAAACAAAAGTCACCTTTTTATTTGAACCTGCCTCGTATATTGTACAAATGATTATTCCTAGTGAATATTTCCTTTTTTCAAAGTTGAAAGAAAGTTGGGGTGGTCAGCATTTTGCTTCAAATGACCAAATCGAAAAAGTCGTTAAATCGTGGACTAAAACAGGATAGGCCATTTTTTACGGAAAGTTTGTTAAGCTTGACAACATATATAAAACATGTATTAGGAGGCAAATTTAGTTTCCGATCTTCACGCTTAGATGGCAATATAAGTAGTACGAAAAGTTAGTTGTATCGGATCTAGTACTTATTTTTTAGTTTTGGCATTTACCAATAAAATTCAGTTAACAGGCGCCATCATTTGTGTAAACATTATAATTTTTTGATCAGTGAAAAATGAATCGTGATAAATTATTTTTTTCAAATGTGTTCTTCTGCACTATTTTGATTTGAAAAAAAGTGTAGCGGAAACTTATCGATTGCTTCAAGAATGTTATGGCGAACAAGATCTAGGAGATACTGATGCTAATGACAAAGAACGTTTTGAACAACCGAAAATTTTGAAGATAGTGAATTGAAAACAGTATTGGACGAAAACTCAGCTCAAGCGCAGAAAGAACTCGTTAATCAGTTAGCGAAATTTCGACTATGAACGACAAGAATACTTGTTACAGCAATGAGTGAGCTTATTCTCGACTATTCTTGACTATTCGTTAACATGTAACAATTTTGATAATTTTGAATTTTAAACGCGCAGTGGTAGTTTATACGACACTCTCCCTCCTAAAAATATTTTAATTGACCAATTTTTGATTGAAATCCAAAAGTCCTTTTGAATTCAGCCATTATTTTTATATAAATACTTTTCAAACCAAGAATTTGATCATGCAATAGAATTTTTTTTCACACTTCTTATCGGTCATCTCATGAAAAGTGAAAACAGATCATTTCCGTTTGCCTGCATCCGAGAAGCTCAATTTTTTTTTTTAAACCTGAACGCAGAGCCATTATATCTTGGAGTTTCTTACGGCCTCATTTCAAAAGGTCCACAAAAAATTCAGTTGAAAACCAGTAGAAAAAATCATTGAAGTCATCGACAGGTGCAAGCATTGGCATGAAGATCTTTGCTCCAGAGCTGGTGAGAGATGCGCATCCGAAGGCCTGGCAAGGGAAATCAATACTAAATATCAACATACCTAATTATATATACATATATTAGGTATGCATATTCATTATAATAGAAATAAATTTTTATCCTAAATGCCAAAGTTATAACGATTTTTTTTATAATAGGACCTCTATTTCATTTCATACGTAATAGGACTTTTTATAGTATTTATAGTATTTACTCTTTATAGAAAAATAAACCGATTGACTACGAGGGGTGAATAAGTTAGGAGTGAGTGAAAGAGTAGTTGACAAACGTTTACATGTGATGGGAAAGATACATAAAGAAGGAAAATGGATGCCACACAATTCGACCGAAAATGCCATTCTACATCGATACAACATCGCACTGACTTTTATTTGCCAGGCAAAAAAAGAAGAGTCTATTGTTGCGTATTGTGACTGGTGATGAAAAGTGGATCTACTATGACAATTCTAAGCGCAAAAAGTCATGGGTGGACCGAGGCCAACCGTCCGCATCGACACCAAAACAGAACATCCACGGCCAAAAGATATTGCTGTACATTTGGTGGGACCAATAAAGTATGCTGTGCTACGAGCTGCTAAAACCGTATGAAACCGTCACTGCCGAGGTATACAAAAGCCAACTGAATAATTTGCAATATCCTCTTTATAATGATCAAAACAAAAAAATTTATAAAAAAAATTTGTTAATTAAAACTTCTTTTCTCGAAAAATCTGGATAACGGCTTCATTACCCACACTCACAACTACATTACTACCCTTTAAGCTTTGTCGATTGCATCAAGAAATCAGAGTAAAGAAAGAATTCAAGAAATTGAGTACACGGGAGCCAGAATAAGTACAGCTAGAAATCTAAAAAAATTTTATGGAAAATTAATTTCAATGTTTGTAATTAAAGAAAGATACCGATATAATGTTCAAGAAGAGCCTTTAAAAATATTCATATAAAAAAATTATTGACCTGATATTTTCAATTGGATTGTTACAATAATAAAAGCTTTATCATTTTGAAGAAGATGATTTGTTCAAAATTCTAATTTAATTGAAAATACATTTGAGTATGATGGTTACAATTATCATTTAAATTAATCAGAGATCTCTTATGAATATTTAATAGAAGATTTCGTTAAAGAAAAGGTAAAAAAATAAAGTAATTAAATAAATTTAACTTTTTGTAATTTTTAAAATAATTTTATTTAAGTATATTATCAATTTTTGAAATTTCTTCAAAATATACTAAAAGAATTATTTATATTTGAAATTGAAAATTTATCTATTTACCTTACTATTTATTACAATTTATAGTAATGATAGTATCACGACGCTGCCTATTGAGAACTTTACTTAAAATTAAAAATATTAGTATTAGTGCTTACTTATAATTTATTTGTCTTCCTAATGAATGCTTTTATATAGATGCTATTCATATAAGAAAAGAACTAGAGCAATTAAGTCACGTTATTAGTTTTGAAATTTATATAATCATATTGTATATGAGATAAGATAAACATATATAGAATATGATGACAATTCAACGGAGTTATATAAATATATATATATTGCATATATTTCTCTTGCTTCTTGTATTTGCTTATTTTTTAATAATAGATACCAAAGTGATAGTTATGCATATTGTCTTGAATGCAATTATTATATTTATTGTAATATTGGGTAAGAAATTTATAATTTTTACATTTTGTTCTTTTAAAAATATTACAATTAGTTATAATACCAAGGATTACAGAATTTGCCACTATAGCATTTTTTATTTATTTTTATCATTATATGCTGTTTTTTTTAAAAATTCGGAGTTTTCTTTGCTACAATATGCTATCAAACTCCCATGAACTTGAATCTAATCCTTTAATGGTGCAAGTTGATAATTTCAACAATTATTTGAGATTTATTAGGTTAAGATCAGTAGTTTTGATTGTGAAACCACTATTAGGTTAACAACATTTATTATGTTATGTTATGTTATGTTAACAATTATTTTTATATAATTAAACTTAACATTATAATCATGTTATATTAACAATGGCATGTTTATACTTACAATTTTTTCCCTTTTTTTTAACATAGTTAGTGGAAAGTTTATCTGTCTTCCGTATCATACGGATGAAACATCTAGAGTTATTAATTAATAAATATTTTCATTGGTCTTACAGTCCAATTAAAGCAATCGAAAATAATACGTAATAATATGAATATATATTTATATTAATATCAATACATCAATATACAAAAATAATGAAAATAAAAAATAAAAATTAAAAATTATAATGACAGTCAGACTGTCCTTAAATATAAATAAAAATATTAGCTGAAAAAAAATTATGTTAGTAAAGTGCAATCTAACTGTCCCCACCACCCTTACCTAATTGAAGACGTAAAAAAAGTTTTTTAGTCCCTGATGAGGAACCGTAGGAAGCTCGAAACGTTGGACTACGTCTTCAATTAATCAAATATATATTGATCTTATTACGTATTATTTTCGATTGATTTAATTGGACTGCAAGACAAATGAAAATATTTATTAATTTGTATATAAGCAGTCGACAAAAGCACAATTAAAGTAGTCTAGAGTTATTGCCTGTTAGCGACTACCTTTAGAGTCTAGTTTAGAGGTTTTCGGGATTTGTACTCATTAAAATCACTGTGACGATTTGATTATTATAACGGCTCGAAAGTAGCCCAGGGGCCATGCATAAGGATGGTCTTTATGGATAATCTTATCCTTCTGAAGATAACTTCTGGACTGCGCCACTCTAATCATCCATACGTTCATATCCGCCTTGCTTCAATTTTCTTTGGCGGCCAAGGAAAGTTCTCTAATAACAAGATATCTTGGATCATATTTTCGGGCTATGTTTATACATATAGTATCAATACTACTATACAGTTACTACTACCACTACTGCTACTATTACTACTACTAATACCACTATTTCTACTACTTCAACTAGTACTGCAACTGCTATAAAATAATATAAAATAAAATTAAGGGCATGTTTGCCGCTCGAATTTCCCAAGTTAAACATTAATTTTCCCGGTCCATTATCTGAAGAAACAATTTCCGGAATGTTAAATCATTCAAAAATATTTTTCAAAACATTCAGAATACTCTATGTGTCTGTATTATTTAATTTAGTCACTTCCACAAATTGACTGAAATAGTCTATTATTAATAAATGTTTAGTTCATTATTATGTGCTTCTATGTTCTCTTTTGTATTTTTATATAATTTCCTATTGTTTTAGATTTGTTTTATTATTCCAATATTGTCAAAAAAGTCTCTAAAATTCTTTATAAATTGTTTTTCATCCAATTAAATATTTGATTTTAAAAATTTAATCAAATTTAATTTATATCGGGCGGGTAAACCTATGTCTGTAAAATGATTGCTTTCATCACCATTTACTCTCATAAACTCAATGGATGTTTACGGCTTTTTTAAAATTTATATTCTGAGATAACTGAATTGGTATTCTTTTAAAGCAATTACACGGCATAAAATAATACATAATAATATAATAGTGCGCCTCTGAATCAATTTTAATAGATAATTATAATTTTTCATTATTATAATTATAAAGGTGTATATAAAATTTTTTGTGGTCATTATAGATTACTAGTCGTATGCTTGAAAGACTATTTTATTTTATGTATAATAGTTAAAGACCTTTGCAGAAAATTACATATTGACGCCATCATCAGCTCGTCCACTAATTTTTCTAACTTTTTCAATCGGACGCAGTTTTTACGAGTTTTTCTCTTTGGGTTTCTGTAACATTCTAAATATAAAATCCTTTCATTTTTGCCACTGGAGTACCAGTTTGCAGGTGCTAAAGCGAAACTCAATTCTCTTGGTTTGAAATCATAAGGAAGCCAACATTCTTGCTTTAGAATTATACTCAACCCATGCAATCACTTGGAAATAGTTTGAAGGGTAAGTTGTGATTCTGAAGTAAGCTCTTCTTAGGCTTGGCACAAATCTGCGTTAAGCATTGATTCGAATATTTTTGATCTTCTTTTACAATGTTTCGTTCATTTAGAATAGCATCACCGCAAACGTTTTGGACATTTTAAAAAAATGAACAGTTCCCGTAGACAACGATTATTTGTCACCAAAACAGATACTGTTACATAACTATAAGTACATAACGCGTAAACAAACTCCCTCATATATCAAAGCCGAATTTGGAATGTATGTCAAAATCGACCAGCCTGAACTGACGGAGATTGACAAACAATAAGACCTTTGTTGTGCTACTATAAATTGTATGAAAGAGCATCGCTTATATAATTATCTCAATTCAGGATACAAAAAATACATTGTGAAAGTTAGTGGCAGAGACTGTTATATGATTCAAAGATTCATTACAATTTTAATTTAATTAATTTTTTGCAGGGATCAATGCGAGAGATATCAGAAAACGAATTGTTGGACAAAGAGCAGAAGAAAATGAATTTTCGTTTCAAGCATTTGTATTTATCAATGACACGTATGCTTGTGGTGCCACGTTAATAAGGGAGGCAAATTTGTTGACATCAGCTTCTTGTGTTGAACATGTTGTTAGAACCAGACCAAATAGGATGTCTGTAACAATTAAGATGGGGTCCATTTACATATCTCAATGCGATACGTATGCTGTTAAACGAATTGCTATTAATCCATATTACAACAATGACGACGCTAATTATATTCGTCTTAACAATATAGCTATGATACATGTAATTTACAGTTTATGGTCTATGCTTTACTTCTATCTATTATTTCTATCTATACATTTTTTAATGTACTATAGAGTATAGATTTGATTATATTAGAAAAGCTCTGTCAAGAGCTACTAATATATTAATTAATATATTAATTAAGCTAATAATAAAACAAATTCAGATACTTTATACGAGGGTGGTTTGATAAGTCCGTGACTTTTAAATGAAAAAACAATTCATTTAAACGATATAGTCTCCTCCCAACTCGATACATTTATTCCAGCGGTATTCAATCTTTTTTAAGTCTTCCAAAAAATAACTTTTGTCGAAATCCTCAAAATAATCATTTGTGGCAGTCATAATCTTTTCATTCAATGAAAATCTTTTACCACGAAGCCAAGTTTTCATGTTTGGAAATAGAAAATCATCGGACGGTGTTAAATCTGGAGAATAAGGTGGATGAGGAAGTAATTCGTAACGTAATTCTGCTAATTTGACTGTTGCTATAACACTCGTGTGAGCTGGTACGTTATCGTAGTGGAAAAGCACTTTTTACTTCACCAGATGCGACTGCTTTTCCTTCAGTATGGCTTCAAATCTATACAATAATGAAGCATAATGCTGTCCTGTAATTGTTTCTCCCTTCTGTAGGTAATCGATTAGTATTATACCCCGTGAGTCCCAAAAAACTGTGGCTATGACCTTACCCGCTGCTGGAACAGTTTTTGCTTTTTCGGAGCAGGTTTTCCATGTTCAGTCCACATTTTTGACTGCCGTTTCGTTTCTGACGTATAGTGATGAATTCGTGTTTCATCAGCAGTAACATAACGGCGCGAAAATTCGGTTGGATTACGCTGAAACATGTCCAAACATTGTTTAGATGCAACAATGCGTGACCGTTTATTGTCGACTGTGAATAAACGTGGCACCCATCTTGCAGATAGTTTTCTCATATTCAAAATTTCATGCAAAATATGAAATACGCGTTCAATCGAAATTCCTACAGTGTTACTAATCTCGCGTATCTTTAATCGACGATCTTCGAGTATTATCTCATGAATTTTATTGGCCATATCTTGATTAGTCACCTTTTTTGGTCGGCCAGAACGCTCAGCATCACATGTATTCATTCTACCACAACGAAATTCAGTAAACCACTTGTGAACCATTCCATGTGATGGAGCAGAGTCCTTATAATATTTATTAAGATTTTCTTCAGTTTCCTTAATTGCTTTTCCACGCAGAAAGTAATGTTTAATAACTACTCGAAATTCGTTTTTTTTCATACTTTTGTAAAAACAATGAAATACTAAATTCAAAAGACTATAAAAATTTTCTAACCAACGTATTGACTTGAAACTTTGTATATCTACTTGCATGAGATGATAGTCTCTTAGATTAGTAAAATATTTATGATAACAGCGCCACCTTTCGAGAAGTCACGGACTTATCAAACCACCCTCGTATATTCGGTGAATAGAGGATTTGATTCAATAGCATACTTTTATTATGTATTTTTTATTTAATTTATTATAGAATCAAGTCTTTTATAAATCGACGTTTCTGTAACAAGAAAAATCTGAAGTAAATTTTTAATAATTTAAATGACTTAAGAGATATAAGGCAGTGAGCTACTATTGCTCCCTTTAAAGTAATTTAGATGTATTTATAATACAGTTATACCGTTATTTTAATATATTTATAGGAATTAAAGAATATTCAATATACGTACTATTTATATTAGTATGATGTTTGTATATTTTCAATTCGGTTAAAATATTACCATTAAGGAATTATCATACTTTTTAACTATTATTTGTGCCTGTAAAGTCACCGCATTATTGCTGACGAAATATTGTGCTTTTCATTTTATAAAATTGGACTTATTTTATTTTTTCAACTGCTATGCTATCAAATTAATCAGCGCCATATTAATTTGTGACGAAAAATAGATCGATAAAAATAGTAGATACCTTTATTCATTATTCCCTTTCCAAAAAAAATTATTCTGTATTGACACGAAGAAAATTAATTATTTTTAGGTTTAAAATTTGCGCGGAACAAATTGAGATTTATTAGTTAAAATATAATGCGCATTCTTCTTTAGTCATAAAATGAAGAAGCTATTTTAATAAGTATAGCTTTTCTTTATATATATATATATATATATATATATATATATATATATATATAAATTTATTTATTTTCTTATTTTTTTACTTATATACGTAATTCCATGCTATGCAAGTGTATTAATTTTGAGTTTATTACAAATTAGTTACTACATAACGCGGCGTAAGTAAAATTATTTATTTATTAATTTTATTACTATTTTTTTATTTTTAAGTTTGTATAAAAATTCCAGTTAATCGAAAGTTAAATGTTGCATAGTTTTCGAATTATTTGTATTATAGAAGACTTGACTTAAATAAATATGAATGTATTTTATTGAAAATTTATATTTACAATCTTATCTTGTTGCAAAGCTGTTGAATTTATTTGAATAATACGTTTAAGACGTTCAAAAGTTAACCACATATATTTTTATTTTAAATTACAGTTACGCAATGTAATTCTACCTAGACCAGGACTTAGGCCAATTCAGTTACCTATACAACATTTGAGGATACCTGCAGGTGACAGTTATGTGCTAATTTCCGGATTAAGATTTGATTATTCAAACGGAACATTAGGTACATTTCTATCAAAAACTACCGCAAAGGTTGAAAAACCTTCATACTGTCGAAGTGCATTATTTCCGGACTATGAATTTAAATCCTCTCAAATTTGTATTATAGACGAAATATCTGCAGTCGACGACGTAAGTCTGAGTTTTGTATTTTTTATCTGGAGAAATTTAATTTGAATTCATTTCAAATTAAACTGTGCAATGATCATTAAGATGTGGTATAGAATATAGAAAATTAAACTTCAGTATTGTATTATTAGAGGATCGCGTGAATCAAAAGACTTTTTATTTTTATATTATTGGTTCTTCGAAAAATCTATATCGACAACTCGCTGTCAATCGATAAATCCAAAAATCCAAAAAAAAGTGAAGTGTATGTTATATATATTCTACTACCGAACTATAATTAAATGTCACTCGCGTAACGAAGATAAATACTTAGTGTAATCCATAACGCATATGATTGTACGCTAATCTTTTTGACATATGTGATAATTATATGATATATTTATTATTACGACTGTAACGTGAATTAGGAGAAAAAAGAAAATTTTAATTATTTAAATTATTAAGATAGGATGAATAAGCACGTAAATAGATATCACCGACAAACGCAAATCTAATGATACATAAGCGTTAGTAGACAGACACAAGCATAGAATAAATTAAGTGTGTACAATTAACTATAATAAATTAAATATGTGTTAGGGAAAATAAATTTAATTTAAATTTTAATTCAGCCAATCAAAATATTGTTTTGCTCATTCTAACGTACAAATCGCACCTTCACCGCTTGATTCTGGTTTTCACGAGGAAACATATAGTCCGTACCTAGTACGAAAAGGCTTTTTTACGAACCTCGTTACAACCCTCGACTTCGCCTCGGTCCTCGTCCGTCGAAATGTACTATTGCGTAATTTTATAATGTATAAAAGTGCGTAAATTTTTGCCAGGAACGCGGTTGAATTTCGGCACTGGTCGAGGAAGGATACCTCTCGAGTAACGAATCGAATCAACATATTTCGACCGATTCTCCTTTTCCTGGGGCAGATTTAATTTCGGTACTCGTCGAGGAAGAATGCCTTCCGAGTACTAAACGCATAAGAAATCTACGGACCAATCCATTCTTTTCAGGAACGATTTACTTTCGGCACTGGTTGAGAAAGGATACCTCTCGAGTAACGAAACAAATCGACAATCTATTGATCGTTCAATGCTTATGCATGAACGAGTTTCTTTAGTTGCTCGTTGAGGAAGGATACCTCTCGAGTAACGAAATAAATTGATACTGTTCTGGCCGACCAATCCTTTACCTTTTCTAGTGAAAAACTCTTTTACGAGGCTAAAGGAAGACATCTTTACTCTTTTATGACACTTTTTACGAAAGTGTTAATTTTATTTCATTTAGAACAGTATAAGGAAAAGTCACGGGAATAAATGCGATTAAATTCGAGACGGAATATAATTTATTTGGGGAAAATTCGCCTCTTTTTCCGAATGAAATTAATATAATACTCTGTCAAAGTTTCTACCAGACAGACCGTCGAAATTGCAAGTCATGTTAATAGAGGACTGACTAGTCGACCAAATAATTTATTTAATTTATGTAAGATACGCTTGGGAGCGATAATTTTGATAAGAATCGAATTTATTATTATCAAAATTTCGATTTTTTTTATATCACTAAATAAGACACATCTTAAAGTGATATAAAAACGAACAAGCATATCACTCCGAAACATAAAATAAGATTGTAAGAGCACTTGATTTCGTGTTAATAGACGAACCGAGTCGTGCGAATAAATATAGATAAATATAAAAATAATAGAAAGTGATAGAATATAGGTGAAGGCCGTGCGAAATCCTGGAAGTCGAAAAAATCCGATTAGCTCCATATACATTATATATATATATATATATATATATATATATATATATATATATATATATGTATATACATACATAGACATACTAAAAGCGCACGAAATAATAATTTATTTTTTCGTTTTTATTTTATGTTACCGAAAATTTATAAGGAGATCCCATTTCAAAAAATAATGTAATTATTTATTTTATTTATTTTTGTATTAATTTTTTTAACAGATTATATCAATTGTTAATGGTTTACAAAGAAAAAAATGAGTTAAGTTTCACCTTAAATTCACCTTAAATTTCAGTCCCGATACATTCCTCCCTCTTCAAATGAACCGTGACAAATGAAAAATAGAAATTAAACATATTACGATCAACCGAAAGAAAAGTGGAGACGGAGCGTTACACGACGATAAAAGGAATAACAGCTTAGGTACAAGCAGAGTTTAAGCATGAGTTCTTTTTATTGGCGAAGTTATCGATATCCCTATGCTGCCAACTGAAATGTAATAAATACAATTCATAATAACATAATATTAACAGTATTTTCCGTACACAAACGTACTATTTCAGTAAAATGTTACCATATGTTAAGGCTGTTCGATTGGCGAAAAAATTACTCTAGTGTTTACTATATAGAAATTATAAATTTAATTGAAAAAATTCCGTCTTAAGTAAGTACACTATTTTTACAATGGAATTTAATTAAATATTTTACAAAATTCACCGTAAATCATGCTTGGAGTTAAATATTTTGCATCTGAACTTTTTCTTTAAATTTATGGGAAAGATTAACATAAAATTATGACAAGTTTTATTGAAATTAGTAACTCGAAGTATCACGTACCAAGTTTTAAAATTTACTGTGCGTAGTGTAAATGAAGTGTTAGACCAGTGCGAAATATCTATATGGAATGTACGTAACTCAATAAAAGTAATAATAATAATAATAACTAATTTATTTTGGTATTTTATACCAAATTTTTCGTTTGCTCCATTGATTTTTTAATTTATTTTCAAGAAAAGAAAGAAAATCTCTTTTATAATCGTTTAAAAAAATAGAAAGTGATCGCACTAATAAGTAAAATACAAATATGAATAAATTTCCACGTTTTAATTTACAAAATCGATTCATTGTTGTTTATTCGTAAAAATCTATAATAAAGTACTAAAACGTAGTTTTCTGCACAATGAAGTGAATTTTGTAAAATTATACTAAAGACTATCGAAAGTGTACTTGCCAAAATTCAACTTTTTTTTTAAAAAGAATATTCTGAGAGCTGATTTACACCCAGAAATTTGCCATAGTGTATTCAGAATTTTTTATATTATTTAAAAAATGTACAAACTCACTTATAGGAATCTATAATATTTCTTAATCTATTTAATTAAAATCAAAGGAACAATTTAGATACTTTTATTTTCGACTTCTCGTAACGAAGTTGCAATTATTCAATTTTACAATTAATAATAGGAAAATTTAGTGCAGATTCGTGTAATCATATGCCTTACTGCATCATATATTTTGTAGGACCGATGTCTCGAATCGATTGTCGCTTTAAATACAGCTATACAGATATATTAAAACTTTGAATAAGTTCTTGCTGTTTCTTCAAAGATGGCAATAGAAGTACTTTGTGCATCGAATTTTGAATCGTAACGCACATGCATGAAAGTACAGTATCTAACCTTACATTTCAGTTTATGATAGTTCCTTTTAATCGAAAATGTAGTTTTTCGAAAATGAGTTCTAAAAAGGTATCTTTTTGTGTAAAATAAAAGTAGTTGCAGTGAATTTTATTATACTTTTTTATTTACAACAAGAAAGACTTATGCTAAGCCTTATGGTGACAATACTCTATTGGATACAGCATGCGGAGACCGGTTTTGAAGACAAAGAATTCGATGAATTACTCCATCAGCGCCGATGACAGACATTAGCAGAACTTGGAAAAAACATTATCAATTAGAAATGATCCAGAAGCAAGGATATTAGAAGCCGTAGAAATTGAAGTCGAGAGATGTCGAATGGCGCATTGCGACGTGCGAATTACTATTTCAGCGGCAGAAAATAAAAGGATTTTAGTATCGTATTGTGACTAAAACCAATGAAAACCTAACTGAAAATGCTTCAATCGGAAATTTTATACCATCCGATATATTTACTTCATATAGCCTCGTCCGATTTTTGATTCTGCTATTCTGCTTGATGGTACATGGTCATATAATTTTTTTCCACGCGGCATTCACAGATTGTTAGAAAGATGAAAGAAAGTGGTCTCCCGTAATGGGCAATACTTTGAAGGAAATGTGTTTATTTCCTATATTTGAAATGAAACTTTTATGTTGTAAAAAAAATAGTTACAACTTATTCAGGATTCTAATATATAGATATAAGGGATTGAAAATTTACTAAAAAGTACATTGTACGAATTCCTAATTTAAACAAAACACAAAATTTTAACAATGCTGTTTGCCCGCTTAGCGTGCTGTAGCTACCGTGTTTCATATACTAATTTTTCCAACATCACGGGGGAAAGAGTGCTTAAAAATTATTGCCAATCATCCCTAATTGCACACGAAAAAGCCGAACACAGCTGATTGAATAATCGCTGTAAATTAATTAATTTATTAAAACTCGATTACACAATGGTATCTTCAAAATTGAGTACGTACAGCAAAATGACTGGAGTGGTTGACTTTTTGAGGACAGGAAACCGCTTAGCCATACGCGACATGTTATTTACATTATATCTATAATATCTTCATAATGTAATATATATTTTTTATGCATTTCCCGACGAATACCATGAGTATGAGATATCGATCCTCTAGCAGTTTAAAAATATGAAGAACTGTAATAATACTTACGATAAGATCTAGATTAGTGTTTATGATTCGTCAGAAATTTAAGAGAGATGATATCTAAATTGAAATAAAGTAGCGGAGCCAGCAATTTTTTCCGAAAATAATATCGAAGCTAAATATTTAATTTTACGGATAATTTATGACAAATTGTGTAATGTTTACTTTATCTCTATTGTGAAACTGGTGTGTCAACTTTCAAATGAATTTTTACAAAGAAGTTTGATTAAAATTTATATTCGTTTGTTTGTATTGTCTGCTTTCTAATGCTTAAATAGCTAAGAAATAAAATGTATTTTTTTTTTCAGATTGATGATGGTAATCCGATGGTTGATATAAATAGAACAACGGTTTTTGGCATCTTTTCTACCATTCATCGCAATAACAGAAAAATTATTTTATTTACCAGAGTTTCACATTATATTCCTTTTATATTTTATGAATATCGATATTTTAATTGCCCACTTCCTGGTAATCCGCCTCCAGCTATAGATTTTAATGACGACAGCTTCCATGTATTTTTGTAAAAATTTTTGTATTTATTTTAAACTTGAAAACATTTGATTGTAAAAACTCTCCATAATAAAGGCCAAAGTAAATATAATAATTTATAAATTAATAAAGAAATTGATCACACAAACCTCTAAATTAATTCCTATTTTTCTTTCGTATTGAACGTTTCTATTCATTTGTATAGACCCTTAAAATTGCTTAAATTTAAATAGAATATATTATTCGTATCTACCTGCAAGTTTTTTTCAGGCAAAATATATCATAATTATTTTTCAAAAATATAGTATCTAACCTGTATTTTTACCAATTCAGTTTTTCATAACATTATTTAATATGTAAAAATAAAATAAATTTACACGATAAAATTAATACTTGATTTATGATCGTGTTATAATTAATGAATATCAATAAAAATTTCAAGGAATAATATTAGTTTTCTTGTACTATCGAAAACTTTATTTTTCAAAATCGTTATTTCTATTGATAGAATAAAGTATACATTTTCAAAATAATTTTAAAATCATTTAAAAATATAAACTTTTAACAAATTTAATAGAAATATAACATTTTATTATATGTTTTTACTGAGGAATACAAAATAATTTCTTCGGAATTTTTGATAAATGTTTCTTATCTTCATAAGTTATTCTTAATTTTAAAATTATTTTTTACAATTTGGTCTTTTCGTGATTTGCTGAAATAATCTTCTTGTTCCAAAATACTTTGGGCGTAGTTGCAATGCCCTCGTTTGATCGCTAGAGCGGTGAACATAACAAGGATTTAATTTCGTGGCCATCAGGGTATTCTAATCTCTTTTTATCTCCTTAGAATACGAATTGTATTCTCTGATATTTTTATTACCATAGTTGTTGTTAATCATATGAGTGAAAGCATGGCGATCGAAAGTTGTTGTTACTGAGACTGATTGTGTTACCACTAGTCCAGTATTTTGTTGAGATTATCAAGAAAATTTTTTTCAATATGAATTACGGAATACGTACGACCGATTTTGTTTTGTTGTAGCAATTTCAAATTCTCCAAAGATTTTTATTATACAATGTTTAAAAGCTTAGATTAAATTTTATTATACAATGAGCCTTAATAATTTTTAATAATTTTTTAAAGTTGTTTTCGTGTTTGCATAATGTAAATTTTTTATGGATTTTCTCGTTCAAACAAATGACATGCAAATTTTCAGACAATTTAAAGAATAAAAATTGAAAAATAGAGAGAAAGTAGTCATAATTTCATAAAAGATTATTACGAAGTAATAATCTTCTCTTATATATTTTTATTATTTATTATTTTTTATTATATTCTATTATTATTATTTTCTTATATTTTTTCTATTCTGAGACTGATACAAAAATTTTTTATTGATGGTATTTGAATGAACTTTATCTTGATAATTATTGCACGAACGTGATGTTATGTGTCAGTGGCGATCAAAAATGAAAGGGGAAGTGACAATACGCTCATATGGCTCTGGCTCGTTGCTCGTGTTCAACGGCTTGTGGGATGGCGACACTAGCGTTCCTGGCTTCAGAATACCTAGACGAAGTAAAGAGATGGTTTACACAAGTACTGGTCAATTTGTGATGACAAAAAAGATGTTTTGTCCAAATTCAAAAGATACCAGAATCAATGTACGTATTTTGTGTAAACAAGAAAAGAGGCTTGAAGATATTCTCTTTTGTCAATTTTTTGACAAGCAATCAAGAGTGTATTAGTTGAGTTACCTAGCGCACTGTACGCAAACTCTCGTACGTCATGAGTCCCTTCCTACTTCTTACTATCCTGCCTCTCATCCTACTATTTATCCATAGCCTGGAAAAAATTCGTAGATATAATAGAGTTGAGCTTGTCTCAAGAACAAGCATGTACTCACGCATTCCCTTCTAGACGTTTTTAACTAACGTGTTAATTTCTTCGTCACTTTCGGTCTGCCACTCCCACATTCTCTTTCTCTTTATTTCGTCCTCTCGTTTTTCTTCCTCCGTTCTCCATCAGAATCAGATCGTGTCTTTTTGGAATATGGTGACACAAAAAAATGTTTTAATATAAATATGCAAAAAAAAAACATAATTTTGATCATAAAAAAGCAAGCTAAAGAGGAATATCTTATTGACAAACAGATTCGGTGTTAGACCAAGTATGGTGGGGCAATTGACTTCGTACTTACTTTGATGCCGGCGTGTTTCTTGAGCTTATATAATACTCGGCATTTTACAACTGTTATATGATTACCACAATCACTAAGCGTCTCGCTTTTTCTATGCCAGGAATTGGCATAATAAGTTTTCAATGAATTAAGATTTATGTTATACTTATGTTATTTTTCTCGTTTTCGCGCCTTCGACGCGAGGATTATTAGTTTTTCGCTTTCCTCGCTCGCGTCCAGGATACAATCCGGTTGATCATAGGCACATTAAAAGCTTTAATATTCAGTATATTTTCTTCAGCGGTAGCATTCTTGCATACTATTTAAAGATGAACAAGATATTTCTAGAGATAAGTCAATTCTGGGATTAGGATGTCTTCTGGCAATGTTAGCAATTCTGCCTCGAATATGCACTCTACCTCGCAAACGAGCGTATTAGTGTCCGATACTTTCTCAAGCCTAGAGTTAGTTAGTTAAATCTTAGGAAGTACACTTTGATATATACGGGTGAGCTGTTTATTATTAGTTCAAGACTCTTTAAATCTGCTAATTATTTGAGGACGTATAATACATATCTCTCTGCTTCGGTGATCAGCTGCACTTGGACTGATGTTTCACTTCCGCCAATATATAAAGATTATTCCATATATATCGTTCTTTTCCTCATTGAAGGTATCAGCGCGAGTCGACGACGTATATGGGCTCCGTGATCGTATTTAGCAGGTTGTCTTCGGTTAATATCATCAGTCTGTGACATTCAATGATAATCTGCAGGAATTTTTTGCGCTTTTTCCTCCGACCACATCAAAGCAAATTTTCGATTGTTACATGACTTTTTTTTTAATGCATATACGCTGGTTCATGTTGTTTGAGAGCGTAGACCGTAGCTATTAACGGAAAACGATTTAAATTTTTCTGACTGCTGATGTAGTATTGTTTATGATGACCAGCTACTTCATCGATCGAAGTTTTGTCTTGTAAATATCTGAGATCAAAGGTATTTGGAAAAATGACGCGATCAGAATCTGGAAAATTTACCTGTAGTTGTAGTTGTAAAAATATTTTTGCAATTTCTGTAGAATATTTAGCAACGTGAAACATATTCCATTTTGTTTAATTTTTCAATATAATTTTTGTTTATTCTAATTTGATTAACTATATTGAGCAAAGCTGCTATTTGTGAGGTTGTGCAATCTTCTAGTGATATTGATTACATTTATGTTGGCATGCATGTGTAGTATACTTCGTCGTCACTGAATTCTGCAAAAGAAGAATTTTATGATTGTTGAACAGATACAAAAAATATTCATTATATTAGTATAGTAATATTATTATATAAAGACTGTAAGACCGATAAAAATATTTATTTAATTCATAAAAAATAACATTTAATTCATAACAGTCGACATAAGTACAATTTATGATTCTTAACAAACACTATTATTTCAATTTGATTTATTGAGAAAATTATTGCTATGTACAAGCGTTTCCATCGGTCCCTTTGTGTTTTAAGATTATTGCGGCTGCAAATCGAATCTCTGTAAGAATGAATTCTAAGAATTTTTTAAACAATACTCAATAAAAGCTCTGCACCTGACTCTCTTTTCAATTTTTTTCTTAATTTCATTACTTGTTTGTATATTTTATTAAATTTTTGTTATTTACAGTGTGTTGACTGATGTTATTTTACTTTTCACTGCTGCACGATTATTTTTTATCGTATTCTACCAAACCTACATTCTTTAAAACTTAGTTTTCAAAAAGACTTCTTAAGCCAAATATGTTCATAAGCTAAAATAATTCTACTTTTTACATTCGAATATTTGGAAGTATTCTTATTTGATATCCTTTGGATTGCGAAGTATAATTTTTAAATTTTTGATCGATATGTTCCATGATACATCGATATGTTCCCAATTAGTTGAAAAAGGTAATTAATTATCCCTTACTCAACTTACTAAAACTAGGTTGTCAGTACTATTCTTTCTTCAAAAGAAATTATTGGATGATTCTGTTGGCCATAGTTGGTTACGACGAGACTGCGTTTCCATACTTAATAGTTAATAAATAGACTCAATTGCTTCATCGCAGAACTGGTAATTTGATGATCCGAGTCCAAGTCACTGTCTCAGCCCTTTGACACAAGCATCGCTGTGAAAATTTACATGTGCTTTGTTTACAAACAGATCGTAGTCCTCTATTGCTTATTGTTAACAGTAATTGCGAACATAAACAAAGCGACATTAAATAACATTAAAAAGATCATATGTTCATTGTTGGTTTTCTTTTTACTGGATATTATAAATAATATTCCACGAACATTAAACGACATATAAGATTTTTATTTATTATAACACAAATCTTTAATGAGCCTTAAAAACCTTAAAAATCACAGCTACTATTTTTTTAAGACAGTCGAAAAAATTGTGAAGCTTTATATTTTGCCTTAAGAATCTGTGATAAATTAAAATTAATATAACTTTGAAAATATCTGATGAACCTTCTTGAAATCTTGCATAGATTATTTTTTTTTCTTTTTATTAACGACATAAAATTTGGAATCGATTTCGTTAAACTGCCATAAATCCTTAATTTAGATTATCAACTGTCTATTGTACAGTTATATCACGCATTATATTTTTATATTGAAATACTATTTAATTATCTTTATGCTAACTCAATAGTCCTATTATTATTATGCATTTGATTATTGATCTACAGAAATATCCTCATTATCATTATTTAAATTTATTGACTTTTTATTTTTGAAATTTTAGTGAATATTTAAATCTTATCTATATTTTTCAACTATAATTTACAGCTATATATTTAAAGATATTATAAAGAGAGAGAGAGAGAGAGAGAGAGAGAGAGAGAGAGTGAGTGAAAGAGAAGGGGGTACATATTGTGAGCAACATTTGAAAGTTTTAAATTCATTCTATGGTGATGACTTGTATATCCTTTAAATAAAGGCCTACAATGGTTTGATTACTCGAGCGAAGGACTAGTAATTCAATGATTCGAGTTTTCAGCCGATTGATACAGTACTTACGTGTAAAAATTTTTTTACAAACACATGATAGTCCTCCGTCGCTAATTAGCACCAGTATTTGGGAGCATAAATAGTGCGACGTTAAATAACATAAAAAAATTAACATTTCCATTTCGTTTCTTTTCGTATGAATTTTTTCAAAATTGCTTAATAGCTTTTCATAAATACGAAAGATACTAGGAAGATGTAATACTAGAGGCTGGCAGGGAGAGCAGTTTTGGTGTTTAAGTAACGTGAATTGGACAGTTCGGGAAAACAAATTTTTTCTATATAAATCCGTATTTTTTGAACCTATGATGAATTCTACAATGCCAAAAGTACGATAAATTGATTCTCTTTTCAAATCATATTATTTCGTTGATTTAATTCGCATGTGAAAGAGATACTATACCGATTTCCTAGGATAATACGATGTATGAGCTAATGAGAAGGGCGGTCAAGGAACATTTTTCTTTTTCAAACATGCTAATGACTCATTCAAATTATAATCTTTGTCTTTCAGTAATAAAATTTTTAGCGAAAAAAGAATAAAGAATCCGTTCTGTGAAAAAGGTGACAATTAACGCTATTTATATATCTACGGAATGGAATGGAGAAGGCAATTCTATTAAGACTCAATCCATGCAAAACCTTCTACATTAGAACATATAACGTAAGCAGCTTGCTTTAGACTAATCTTATTTCATGTAAGAAAAGAGAAAGGATGCTCTATTTTTCTTGCGAAAGTTATGTATAAACTTGAAAGCGTTTCTATGCGGAAAAACTATATTAGCTTTGACAGTTTAATACACCGTAGTCAGGAGTGATGTACAAATATTTAACAGACTGTACCTCGTAAATTGAAGAAATCAATGAAAGTTTTTCATAACATGTTTTTAAATTGAAATTTATTACTGTTATTTTTAATATCGATATATTTTATCAAATTAATAAATAAAAAAGTAACAAGATCCATCTTTACCAACTCTGTATATCTAGTAGAAACTAGAATTATAAAATTATACAAATATTTTTTTTTCTAATTTACACATGCTCTAAAAAAAGATAAAATTAAAATTATATATATATATATCTTTCTCATGATGTAGGTTTCTAATTATTATTTTTTTTTTTACTAAAAAGTCTATTTGGACACATGCTTGTGAAAATGATGTGTACTGCAATGCATTTTATCTTCGTTTTCATTATAATATTAGGTAAATTTGGAAGTCCTTATGATTTAACAACTTTGTTTTACAGATATAAAAATTGTCTTTAAATTATTTATTACAATTAGACAAAATATTTATTTACATTTATTGCCAATAATATTGTTTATATATAAATAATAGTTGGTTCGTTTCACTATAATTCCACTAAGTGTATAGTAAGCAATTACCGAATTTTATACTAAAATATCTATCAGAGACATCTTATATTCATTTTTTCATTTAAGTGTTCATATATGTACATGAAATATAGTTATGGCACAATAATTTTTTTAAGTTATTAACTTACAGTCGACAGTGCTAGAAGCATTAAGCCAAGACTTATTGAAAAATTAGTGGATGAGCATGAATTTAAGTATCTAGCCTTTGTATACATCAATGGGACGTATGCTTGTGGTGCAGCATTGATTTCAAATTCGAATTTATTAACCACAGCTCATTGTGTCAAAGAAGTTGTTATCATGAGGCCAATAAGAAGCATTGTAACAGTTAAGATGGGGTCCAATATTGTAGCTAATTGCAACAATTATACTGTTAAAAGGATATCTTTTCATTCAGATTATAACAATGACACTCGTTATATCCTCAGTAATAATATAGCTGTTATTCATGTAAGTTTTGATCTAGATTTTAATAATTTTATGAAATCAATTTCACGAACGTACGACTTTTGACTTCGAAGCGTATTTTTTGTTTTTTCTTTTGTGAACATAGAGTCAAACTAATTTATAATTATCTAGATATTTAGAGAAAGATTGAATTTTTTTATCTGTATAGCTCGTTGATCCAGTACATCTGTCGTTGGAAGTAGCACCGATTGAGTTGCCTTTGCAATTTACAAAATTGCCCTACGCTCGGATGAAAATTATTGTTTCTGGAAAAAATCGATCAAAAGTAATTACAAGGACTGAAGGCTATAAGGATTGTAAAAAATATGTTCAGCCATATCTTTTGGACTATTCTCAAATTTGTACTATTCCAGACCTGCCTTTCGAATATGATAAAGTATGTGCAGTTCCTTATTTTTTATGACGTAGACACATTTTATTTCACCATCCTTAATAAACGAAATCAAATTTTATATTCTTAAACGATTTCTATCAATATTGTCCATTTATAATTTTAACTAGGTATAATCTTACTAAACAGTCATGAATTTAATAAACCCATAGCTTAATACATTTTTTTATAACAAAATGCACTTATTCTTCGAATACAGCGTTTCTGAAATAATCTTCTTTAGAGTTATCGTATTTCTGTTATCTTTGATAAAACTGATTTATAATTAATTTTCTATAACTTTACACATAACTTTGTGATGAAATTATTAGTTCTTTATACGTTTATTTATAAAATTAAAAAAATTTTAATGTGAATTTTTTTTAATTTTCGCATAAATGAAAATCAGTTACATGCTTGTGGAAACCTGAGGAATTTTTAAGTTTTTCAACTTCTTATTTTTTTTTAGATCAAGTATTTATTTTATAATATATGTATTTATTTACAGATTGGTAGTGGCAATCCTATGGTTGATGAATCTAAATCGATAATTCTCGGTATCTTTTCGGCTACTTATATCCAATCACAGCAAATTGCTATATATACTAAAGTGTCAAACTATTTTGAATATATATTCGATGAACTTCGCTACTTTTCATCAGAAATACATCACATTAATTCGCCTCCAGCTGTAAATTTTGCTGTCGACTCCCTTGAATTGTTTACATAAGCAAATTTTGTACAGGTCTTATAAAATTTATTATTTTTTTATTACAAGTATGTACCATAATAGCATAAAATATTCCAATATGTTTGCAAAATATTTTCATAAAGTATTTAATACCAGTTCCTCGTAACTAATTAGACTAGGTTATACCTATTTCGGCCATTAAATTTTATGAAGAGATCACCTTCTAACAATGTGATGATTCAACAAACGATATGAAGTTATTTTAGATTTTTGTTAAGAATTTCGTAAAGAATAAACTACTTATCAACTCTACTTTGCCTTGACCGCTTCTATTCTATACACTTTAATTTAGTATTCTTGACAATTATTATTCTATTTTTTGCACGCTGTTTCCAAGCTGACTTGACATTTTCCATTAAATATAAAATAAATAAAAGAAATCTATTAATGAATTATGATAAATTAAATCTAAATGATTATAGCTGCTTTGCGTATTTTATTTTGAAACCTATCAAAAGTATTTGCATTTTTACATTGAGAAGGTAATCTATTTCAGAGTCTTGTTTATCTTACTGTAAAAACTTTAATTAATTACTGAACTGTAATTTAATAAATGTGTACGAGGGTTTCGAGTACCATTGTTTAAATTCCTAGTCGAGAACAAAGCAGTTATTTTATTGCAGTCGAAGTAGTCTTTAAGAATTTTATACATCGTCAGACAATCATAGTAATGAAACCTTGCATTAATTCATTGAATGTTGAATTGAGAATATAGAGAAGAACAATTATGGTCATAAAACGACAGTAGAGATATTGTTTTGAAAGAATAATATCGTTATAAAATAGGAGCCAAATTTTCCAATTGATTAAAAGCCTGTTGTGTGTATGCGTGAAAGACAATTGATTCGTATATAATAATCAGTACAATGAAATAAAAAGATGAATCAATGTTTGAGGATCTTCGAAATATACTGAAGTATAATACCTATGGATCCAAAAATACTATACTTTATTATAGTAGTAATTAACTTGTTTATACTATATTAGTAATAAAATTTTGTATTACACTAGTACTAAAATCAATAGGATGGGGTACATGTACAGACGTATTATTACAGATAGCAATATTACTAAGTACAGTCAAACGTATTATTACAGATAGCAATATTACTAAGACTACTATGCAATTGTAGTATATGCCATATAATTATAGTACATGGCATTGAGATTTATATGCAATATACTTCCAGAATATTTCTCATCCCGAAGTTTTAATCCCTCACTGTGGGTTCAAATACAAAGCTTGTATAAATATCGTGTTGAACGTAACATGCATCAAGCGGACTGTGAATAAGCATAAATAATTTAACATCATCAGCTTACTACTGTGTACAAACATGAGTAAGACTTTATTTATAAGTTTTGAAGTCTTTATTTGTTCTTCTAAATCTAATTAATCGCCCTCAAATTAATTCCCCCGGATGCAATGCAACTATGTCAACGCTTTTTCGAATTTTCAAAACATTTTTTATACTCGTATTCCGGAATGGCCGTCAGCTTCTTCTTCGATTCCGCTTTTATTTCTTTCACAGAATCAAAAGCGTGTTCCTGAAGTGGTCTTTTAAGTTTGCTGAATAGCCAGAAGTCAGACGGTGGTAAATCAGGCGAATATGGTATTTGCGGAACGATATCGGTTGAGTTTTTGGCGAAACGTTCACGTAAAATTCATGCAGTGTGAGCTGGTGCATTATCGTGATGCAAAAACCAACAGTTGTTTTTCCATAAATCTGGCCTTTTGAGACGAATAGCTTCACGCAAACGGCGCAAACACTCACAAAATATTCTTTCTTAACCACTTGGTCGGTTAGAGGGAATTCATAATTCACCACACCACGTTAATGGAAGAAGATAGTGAGCTTAATCTTGATTTTTGAGCGACTTTGGCGTGATTTTTTCGGTCTCCGCTCTCCTTTGGTACTATATTCACTCAATTGATCGATTGTTTCTGAATCGTAAGCGTAAACCCTAATCTTATCTCCAGTTATTATGTGCTCCATCTTATCCTGATAGTCCGAAAGCATCGTTTCACAGACCTCAATGCGACGCTGTTTTTCCAAAAATTGAGTGTTTCTGGCGCCAATCGTGATGTCATTCTTTTCAGACACAAAATGTCTTTCAAAATGAAATTGATATCTGAAATTGAAATTTAAAATTCCAACAATATTAGCAAGCGCTGTAGTACTCAATCGACGATTTTGGAGAACCAATTCTTTAATTTTGTCAATGTATAGCCCGTCAATAGATACTCTTAGTCGTCTTTGACGTGGTTCGTCTTCAACGCGTTGTCGACCTTCTTTAAACAATTTGTGCCAATCGAAAACACTTGCTCTTGACATTGACTTCTCACCAAAGGCCTTCTGCAACATTCTGAACCTTTCGGCGACCGATATTTCATTTCGCGCACAAAATTTGATGCTACTTCTTTCTTGAATAATTTCAGACATTATAAAAACCGAAGAGAAACTTTGTTCACAAAACGCAAGCGTAACTATATGACCAATGATAGTAATTGCGTGACATTTGGCACAGATAACTCGGACAGTTCTATCAACTTAAAAATAGAAACATTTGTCCAGATCGATAAACCCGGGAAGTTTAAATTGAAAAGTCTTACCCATATTTGTACACGGTAGTATACTAGACATTTCATAGAAAAAATAAACTGAGGGTAAATCGTTAATAAAGATATTAAATAAAAGTTAATCCAGATGTGATTCCTGATGCATACCATAAATTATTTGTGATGAATATGAAAACATTGCAGAAATTCTTACCATTTGAATAGCCATTATATTATCTATAATAAAATTCGATTATCATTATTAAATATACTAAATTGATTTATTACATTATATGTTATATTAGTACTGATATATATGTTTAATAATAACCTATATCGTGTCTGTGTGTATGTCTGTGCGCGCGCGCGCGTGTGTGTAATATATATAGTCATATATAATATTATATAATACAGTCTATATAATATATATAGAATATATACAGAATATATAATATATTAGAGTAGAATATATGTATACACTAATACATATTAGTGTACACTCTATTATATATACTGGTTGTGTTGCCATCCAATCCATCAGTTAAATCAGCATTCTCACTGATCATTCTTATTTAACTCATCAATTACCTCATATATGAAAATTTATCTCCAAAAAAAGAAATTTTAACAAAATTAAAATAGATAGACGAGTTTAATGTATTATTAGTATAATAAGAATTTTTAATAAATCTTCTCATGCATTTTATAAAAAAATTATATGTATTTTATCCAAATTATATAAAATATTTTTCTAAATTCAGTAATATCTTAACATAAAAATATAAACATAATAATATATGTAATTATATTATAAACCTTTTTATATCATCATCTTTCCATCGATGTTTTTAAGTAAACATTCTTCTGCTAATTATTCTGATAATTCATTATTATTAAAAAAAGCAGTTAAATATTATACCTAAATATTATATACTCAAAGTTTGAAAGTAGATAATCATAATGAAAATTGCTTATTTTTCTTTAATTGTATATTTTTAATTAGAATTCATTTGGCATAGATTAATAAAATTTTTGGAAAGTACATGCAAAGAATATAAATATACCTTGAAAAGTACCTAAAGTGTCGTATAAAATAATTTATTATATATTATTCTGTTTTTCTACATTACAAACAGGGCATCTAACTATTTTAAGATCTGAGTTTGAATTTCGTTATATAATATAATATGAAACATCAACTAATAATTTAGGAAATTATTAAAGTAGTATTTTCAATATTTAAAATTAAATTTTTTTATGTAATTTTTCTAGACGGAAATAAAATAAAATTTTATTATATTTTTGAATGCCCCTATTTTTTAGTATCGCTTAATCAATTGTCAGAGTAATAGAAAGCAATAACAGAGACTATGATAAAGTTTCTCAGTTATTATACATTATATTATAAAGAATTATTTTTTCGTTTAATGTGTAAATCGAAAATACGTTTAACTAGATATATTCATCAGTGAAAAACTTGATTTTTATGCAAAGACGAGGGGACACTTAGCACAGTATTGCAAGAATCATGAAATTAATAGCCAATCGACGTCTCAAAATATAATAAGTAGTAAATAAATCTTCACTAAATAAAAATATAAAGGATACTTTATTTGTAAATAAGGACTATCAAGATTCTAATATATAACAAACTCAGACGCCGTCAATGTGTACTGACATTTTCAAACTGCCGTAAGCAATCTGTATTAAATCTACCATAATGACACCTAGTACTACAACAGAAACATTCGAATCTCCACTTATTGAACAAAAACATACAGTTATGAATGAATGAAATAGTAATGAAAAATTCTGCAGATTGAAAAAAAAATTACAAAAAAATGAAAACTTCAAGAAGAATCTGATGCGATCAACTTTAAGCTAGAAAAAGTCAAGCAGTAACTTGAAAATAAAAATAAAAATTCTCCCTCAGTAATAGATTTTCATACTATATATATATATATATATATATATATATATATATATATATATATATATCCTTTCTGAAATGCGTGGCAAGTCAAACCTCACAGATATAGCCTTTAAATATATATCAATATATCGATATATCAATGATAACTGCTACGTTAAAAGACGTATACAAATATGTCGATGAAAAACCACTAAAAAGATATCTAAAAATATTAATACTTTGAATAAAGCAGTAAAAAAAATGAGTCAAGATAAAAACATAAAGAGTAGCGACAATCAATCAGTCTTAGAAGTGGAATAATAGCTAAAAATAGTAAGTAAAATGAAAGATTGTTTTCATGAATTCAAAATGTTATTTTGGAAACTAAGAAGTTAATACAACGGTTGTAAAAATATAAAAAATTTTAATCGAATTAGACAGCCTTATATGTGTAAAAACTTAGCTCACAGAAAGTAAGAACATAAAATTCGCAGGGTTGAAATATTATTAAAATATTATTAAAATCTTATTACAATATTGTTAAAATATTATTCTTATGGGCGATTTTTATTTTCATAAAGTTTTTTTTTAAATTGCAAAACGAAAGTTCTATTACATATGCAGATGAGCATAGAAATATCGAGTCTAATCTTGACAATATTTTTCTACTAACCATATCCCAGATAAAATTAATGTTAAAATTATTGACGAAACCTGGGGATCGGACCATTATTCTATTTATATATACTTTCCAACTACCAAATGTGCTTATATTAAAAAATCATTTTAAAATTCAAACAGTACTTACTGATTGCAATCACTTTGATATATATCTGCATGAAACATACTTTCAATTTTTCTCAAGCATTTATGAAAACAAAACTTCTCGCAAATAAAATAACGGCTTTGTACAGATGATCACAGAATCATTGATACAAAGTAAATCGCAAACAATTAAAAGTAAAAAACAATATAGAAAAAATCATAAAAATCCAACTCAATGGTAGGACTCATACGGAGAAAGAATTAAAAGATTACATAGAGCTGTTCATAAAATAATAGTCAAGAATTTTTCCGAATATAAAGGTGAAATTGAAACTAATGAAATAAAAAAATCTTCTAATAAGCTGAGTCTCTGTAGGTGTAAATTAATCCAAAGACATTGCCGCACAGGAGGGACAATGATTTTTTTCGAAGATCGTCTTATATTTACTGAATTTAATATAGCACTAGAGGCTAAAAATCATCAATCTTGGCCAGGAATGGATAAAATAGGTTTCGAATTTCTATAAAAATTGAATATTAAATTTCCATTATTATTACTTATATTTGTAATAATGTGTATATAAATTATAATTACCCATTAATGTAAAAATGTTTCTTTGTGCATTTCATAAAAATACCAAAGAGGACTATGTCCCATCTCACTAACATCTTGCCTTTGTAAATTATTTGAAACTCTTGTCAAGAATAGGTTACAGTCATGGGCTGAATTTAATAATACTTTTTATTTTTTATAAATACTTTAAGCCGTGGATTTCGCATTCTAGTAAGTTCTTCAATCAATCTGTAACTGAATTTACGGCTATCAATGAACGCAGCTGCGACTTGAAAGCAAAATTTAATTGCAACACGTTGGGCGATATTTTTATTCATTTTAGACAATGACAGTGACCACTTTGATATTCCCACGCAAATTGCTACTGAGCATCTGTATGTAATCCGATAAACCTTGTATAGAAATAGAGGAAAGATGCAGTAACTAGTAGCCAAAGTTTCATGAAGATGGCGGAAGCAGAACGGATTTTATACCCGCAATCTTTTGAGACACACTGTGTATATTCATACATTAAAGTTTAATAAATAAAAAAATACAATTATATGTTCCTCTTTTCTTGTATTTATTTTGTTCACTATTCTATTTCCTCTTTCAGTTCTTCGAATTCATTATTAAAATCTGGTGATATCATTTATAGTAAAATATTATTTTAAAATTATTGAACAGAAAAATTAATATGAATAATACTGTTTTGGAATGTTTTCTCACGTTTTTGATTAAATTCTGGAACACTCATTAATACGATTTTGACTAATTTTAACTGCTTTCATCGTTTGCTATTTGTCTTGTAACGTTTGCATTATGGATACAATGGAGGGCTAAAACCTTTTTTTTATTCATTACTTGCGGTATTTGTTTCGATGGTACAAACGCATACAACTTAGCTTCTTCTATCGAAAAATGATTGGGCAAATGAAGACGGTGTTGACTGTATATTTTTTAACCCATGAAAATATATTTTTTACAAACGTGGTCTATTTTTGACCACAATCTTTTAGTCCAAATAGCTGCAATAAAAAAGGATATAGTAAAGATTTATAATAAGTATATATATATATATATATATATATATATATATATATATATATATATAATAAATTGATACATGTAGTATACATTTCTACTTATACTAGGTACGTATAGTACATAGGATGCTTTTTGTAAATCTATTTTTTTAAATATAGTGGCACATGCAGAAATAAAGATAAGTCATATTCATTTATGTAAAGAAAATAATATTTTTTAGCCTTACGAAGATTGAATAGTATATTAAAGCAACTTCTAACACTATGGAATATTTATTATTAATACTTATGGTCGGTAAAAATCGTGAAAGTTTTTCCTTTGACCATCAGCATAAATTGTTTAATTGTCACATGTATACCAAATAATTCACGGTTGTCGCTAGCATACTTACGCCGGGCAGTACTAAGCTTTCTGAAAAAATACGAAAGGTTGGCATTCTGTGTCGAGAAGCTATTGTAAAACGGTTTCAATAGACGTTACGACGAATGGTGTGCCATGCTTTGGATATTCAAGAACAGTTTATTAAATCGTTCTTTTATTGTTGAAAGCTATTTAGATTTTATGTGTCTTATTTAGCAAGGTCTTTTATTTAATCTTACCTTATAATAGGTTGTTTTTAAAAAGTTTATGTGTGTGCTGCCTGCGCGATAAATCGATGTTAAAAATGTAAGATTCCGACAAAACGCAGAAGTGGTTTTGTCATGTATGGTTTCAGTATCCTTTGATTGCAGCGAATATCGAGAAAATTTCTCTTTGACACGCCGATCTCATTTAGCAAGATTTTTCACGTGACCAAAATGTTTAATTCTTTCAAATAAAGACTTATGATAATTATAATGCTGATCTTCGTCATCTTATGCAAGAACAAAATCATTAATATATTTTATTAATGACGATTTGAGCAATAAAACTCCTATTTAAGTTGCCAAAATGCACTGTTAACAAACCGTTGAAAGCTTTGACCTGCGGTTCGAAGCGCGAAGGTGACAACTAATACTTTCATGGGACCAAAAGGTGTTATTATTGACATCATTGGAATGTCATCTTCGGCCATGAGTATTTGATAGAAACGACTTTGTTTGTTTTTTTAAAAATTTATTTTTACAGATTATGTGTCTAGTCCTTGTTGTTTGGAGGAGTGTAACTATCATGAGTAATTAGAGCATTTTTCTTCTCGATACATGCACTCATTGATTTGTCTACAATCCGTCGGAATTTCTCTTAAATGGCCAGTAATATCCGCAAGATCGCCTAATAATAAACTGTTTTGAGACGCCAGGACAAATTGAGTTTGGATCGAAAGTCACGACATCCACAAAGGCTTTAACACGTCCTATCAAAAGTTCTTGCAAGACTTCTTAAGTAGCGTAAAAGTTGAGTGAGCTTTTTATCACTAATTACTTCGCACTCCAATATCTGCCGTAATTTTTCCTCTTGAGTCTTGCAGCCTTTTTATAAATTGCTGCTTTATCTTTTCATCTTTTGCAGTATCATGCGGGTTCAGGATAAAATCCCGCACTTATTGCGTATATTATTGGTCGAGTTTTCCAATGATAGAATTATGTTTCCTCTGATCGGCTGTTATCGCAGCCAACACGAATTGCCTTCCAAGTTGTTAAAACTGCATTTTGGGATTATTCGGTCAAAAACGACTGCTTTTTACGTAACAAAGTATTGGGGCTATTGGTCGAGTTTTCCAATGATAGAATTATGTTTCCTCTGATCGGCTGTTATCGCAGCCAACGCGAATTGCCTTCCAAGTTGTTAAAACTGCATTTTGGGATTATTCGGTCAAAAACGACTGCTTCTTACGTAACAAAGTATTGGGGCTAGGCGTGATACTGCTATTTTCTGACGGCAGTTGGATATTACCTCCTTGTGCTATTTGGGGAGATGTATTTACTATGTACAAGCCATACGTGCCGGCCGAAGTTGCATTTGTCGAACTTGATTTTTTAAAATAGTTCGCACACTGCACTTCGCTTTAAAGATATATTTTTACTCACTTTTCTGAAAATTACGCGGTACTGATTGCCGTTTGTTCTGTAAATCAACACTATAGAATTTTATCCGGTTTATTACATAGAAAGCACGCTGAGATGACACTTATCATTTCTCAATTATCTTTCAATTATCTAGTTACTATAATTGATCAATATGTAGATTCGTGCGCGTGTTTTGTCATGAGGGAATTGGATACTGGATGAGAGAATTTTTTATGAAAGGTCAGATCGAAAAAGTAAGGTATAATAAGGTAGTAGGCAGAACAATGTCGACTGCGCGGAGAATTCGGCTGGTTACGAATTAATGAAAGAACAGTGTTTCAAGGAAATATATATATATATATATATATATATATATATATATATATATATATATTATATATATAAAAAAACAGTACAGTACTTTAAGAGCTGGGTTATCGGAATTTGAATTTCTCAGCGACTTAGCATGGTTTGAAAACAAGGGGGTAAAGTCTGCGTGTACCGGTATACATTTGGAGTGGAGAGACTGTGTCAGTAGACTTATATGCCAAGATGACCATAGCCTATCTTAGTCATTCTGTACGATTCTATAATTGATTTTAGTGTACTGTCTAACTTTTTTATTAACTTAGACATTTTAATAAATAATTAGAGATTTTTTTATTAACAGTAATTAATTGTAGGCGTTAAGAAAAATAATCTTCAATGCTATATATTAGTTCGACTTCATTAAACTTTGTCAGATATCGTTAAACTTTTAAAACGAAAAAAGATAATTGCGATATTAAATTATTTGATTCTTTCAAAACACGGAATAGAGAAACATGAATTAACCATAATTCCTTGGTAAGGAAATGAACAAAAGTAGTTAAGATCGACGATTGCAAGATGAGTTTTACAGATTTTAAAGCTCTTTCTGAAAGAAGAATACATGAAATTAGCAAAAAAATTTTATAAAATCAAGCATATCCAAAAGGAGAAATTACTTTGATAATTAATATATACATAATACCAAATAATGTCTCGATAAAATGAAAAATGTATCACGTGGACTAATTATATTTATGAATTGCTTAAGATCGAATCATTCCAATCTATCTGTCTTACTAGCTTGTGGCAATATTTTCAATGGATCCCATCTCCAAATGTTAAAGAAAGTGTCGAAGTCATCGATTACAAAATGTGTATGAAAAAATATATTAGCGCAACTAAATATATCAGTATGTAATGGTGTATTTAAGTTCCTATCCGAATGTCGAAATATTGTATAAAAAACTGTAGAAAATTGTACCATAATATAATTTTTAAATTTGTTTTATATTATAATATTTTTTTTATGATTTTTAAATAAAGGCACTGATTTCCAATTGGACTTTGAAGGCTAAATAAAAAATAACTGTACATTAATCACTTAGAATATTTTTAATTATTTTATTTTATTTATCTACACTTAAAATATAATTAAATTCCATCTTTTAAAAAAATCTATAAGGTATGTGAATAAGTCTTTCCCGTTTTTTTTTTCAAATTTTGAGCCTTTATTGTGAAAAAATGGTTACAAATGAATTATTGAAAGTATTGGCCATCGCTAGCTACAACTTTTTCCCATCTTTCTGGCAACATACGAATCCCGTTGCGAAAAAATTCGACCGGTTTGGCCTCTATCCAGTCATCCACCCATTTTTTGGCTTCCTCGTAGGAATGGAAGTGCTGGTCAGCCAGGCCATGCGTCATCGATCTGAAGAGATGGTAATCAGACGGAGCAACGTCTGGACTATACGGCGGGTGGGGTAGGACTTCCCATTTGAGCGTTTCTAAGTATGTTTTCACCGGCGGTGCAACATGTGGGCGAGCATTGTCATGTTGCACAATAACTTTGTCGTGCCTGTCGGAGTATTGTGGCCGTTTTTCTCGCAGTGCGCGGCTCAAACGCATCAATTGTCGTCGATAGACCTCGCCTGTGATCCTTTCATTCGGTTTCAGAAGCTCATAGTAAACCACACCTAGCTGGTCCCACCATATACAGAGCATGAGCTTGGCGCCATGAATATTTGGCTTGGCCGTCGATGATGATGCATGGCCGGGTAGTCCCCATGATTTTCTTCGCTTCGGATTATCGTAACGTATCCACTTTTCATCGCCAGTCACGATACGATGCAGAAAACCCTTTCTTTTATGTCGCTGAAGCAGCTGTTCGCAAGTGAAAAAACGCCGTTCGACGTCTCTCAGCTTCAGTTCGTACGGCACCCAATTTCCTTGCTTTTGGATCATTCCCATGGCTTTCATACGCTTGGAAATGGTTGTTCGATCAACTCCCAATGCTTCAGCAAGTTCTTCTTGCGTTTGACAAGAATCTTCATCAAGCAAAGTCCCCAATTCTCGATCTTCAAAGATTTGCGGCCGCCCGGAACGCTCCTTGTCTTCCACGTCGAAATCACCGCTTTTGAAGCGTCGAAATCATCCGCGAACACTTGAATCATCGACACAACCTTCTCCATAAGCCTCCTGAAGCAATCGATGCGTCTCGGCAGCAGATTTCTTCAAATTGAACCAATAAAGTGAAACTTCCCGCAAATGACGTCGACTCGGCTCAAATTTCGACATTTTCACGATATCAAAAATTTCTGATGCGAAAAAATTTTAACTAATGTGTTAGTATGGAATTGTTGACATATGAATAAGCTTTGATTATGACATATGTAACCATTGAATACTCGCACAGTATTGGTGGCGCCATCTCTTAGAAAAAACGGGAAAGACTTATTCACACTCCTAATAATTTATTGTTGAAACAGTTAAAAAGAAGTCAACATTCATTGACCATAAATATATAGTAAAACATATTATAATAAAAGACAGTCGGCATATATAAATAGGTCAAGAATGGTAAATGAATTTTATTAAATCAATAATTTAATGTTACATTTTGTACATTTTTTCAGTAGAATGCATATAAGGTTCAAATTATAATGAAAATATTCAAATAAATAACCTGATGGAGTTGTCAGCAAATTCTACAGCAGGCGGTGCTGGTCCTGGATTAGGCATATCAGAAAAGTATATACTTTCATAATGTATAAAATTAATATAATGCGAAACTCTAGTATATAAAATAATTTTTATCTTATTACAATAAACAGTAGAGACAATACCCAAAAGTGTCATTCTATGTATGTCAACCATTGGATTACCACCATCGGCCTGAAAAAATTAATGTATTATTTATTTATTTAAATATATACAAAATAAATTAAAGGGAACTATTTCTATTAGTATTGGTCAACTGGCTAGTCATCGAGAAAAAACAAGTCTAATGATACAAACATGCACCTAAATTTGCTATTTTTGAAGAAAATATGAAAAAAAAAACTAATTTTGAATGCTTGATTTATCATACATTTAGATATAAAAAAAGAAATACTTAAGGTTTTCATACAAATTAGCAATATGAACGTCAGTACAGACAGTTCATTTGAAAATTTTTAAAGTCGATAAAGAAATTAATTTCGAATTTGGAGATTAGAAACAAAAGAACAAATATTTTAAATCCATATGATATTCCCCATCATTACATATAAGAACCTGTATGATTGATTTGGTGATATCTGTAGACTTTAAAAAATTAAGAATCTAAAAAAACAGTAATCACACTTTAAAAATGATTTATTCAAATGGTGATGGAACGAATAATGTTCAAGTTTATGGTTTCATTTAGATAAAAAGGACAAATAATAATTAATATAAATAAATGTAACGTCTTATTATAATTAAATGATTCTTATTTCATTAAGAACAATTTTATATATGTAATAATCATTATACCTCGAGTCAAATGGTATTAAAATACTTAATTTATCTACTCATAAGTATATAGTTAATACTTAGATGGCGAGTCCACATTACCCGGCTTACCATTCATATCTATCCGGAGTATATAAATTAAAAAATTTAAGAAAAAATGAAAGTCTTACCTTTTTTACATATAAATTGAAGTTAAATCGCCGTATTTTTAATTAAATACTGTATTAAGTAGTGTATTTTTTATTTTATTAGTTATGTATACAATTTTCGCATATTTACCCCATGATAGCAATACATAATTTTTTACAGTTGGATATAATACGTTTATCTTTATTAATATAAATTTAATTAAACCATACATAGTATATGATAGTTTCATTAATATTTAGCCTGTGAATTTATTTATTTTTTATTTAGTTTTTCGAACAATGAATAGAATTTCACGTTCTCATAAAGTTTATCCACAAAATTGAAACAAGGCTAATTAACTTATATATTGTAATAAATATAAAATTCTTCGATTTAATATGTTTCAGTAATTGATTTCATTAAGTTTAAGATTAATTTCTACTGCATATACGCAATTATTTTTAAAACAAATATTTTCTTGAATGAAATTATATGAATTTAATTTTCATTGTTTACTATGTGACGTTATTGAAAACAAAGTCGCATAAGGTATGCGCATTCTTTAATTAATTAATATACAATGTGATGGACTATTTAAATTCATAAATTAAAAAATTATATATATATATATATATATATATATATATATATATATATACCGTGTTTCCGAAAAGATTCGTCAGTCTAACTGAATGGATAAATTAGGGTGTGTAAGTTCATCAGTCAAGTACGGTGCATATAATTCAATATCAACAAATAAATAAGACTTTCATACAGCATTTGATTAAAAATAAAGCAAATAAAGATTCATTTGAATGAAAAGAGGCAAGGCATTGTTTTCTTATATTTAATACATATACTGTAGTTAGAAGTGATTGGTTAATCAATCATTGTAGTCTCACCTTGTTCTTTCCTTATTCAAAGTGTAAGGGAAGAAAATATTTTCACGAACGTTGCAAACTTTAGATAAGTTAAAGAACTCGATACCTGATACATGATACCTGATACATAATGTCCAATTTATATAATAAAATAATATGATCCGAACACCAGTTTTAACTGAAGAAGATTTCAAATCAAATTTTGAACAATGAATTTTAAGTAATAAAATTGATAGCAAGCCTAAATGGTTTTTATTCAAAATCTGAGGTTCAAATAACATTTCATTAATAGGCAACTGAATTAACTAGCAATAAAAAGTTAGATCCGATAAAAAATCTTTCAGAAAATTTAAACAAAAAATATTTTTTCTAAGGGATATTTATTCATTGTTGTTTATTTTTTCCATTATTTTGTACGATATGACAAGCAGGTTGATGTTAGAATGCCATAATATCGGTTGATTAAAAATTGTATTAGTCAGAATTGCACTAGAAAAAGTAGTAAGGAATTGAAACTCACTTCGTCACACCCACAATCATTTCTTGATACAGTACATATTTGAGAGTTATCAAATTTATAATCAGGAAGTAATGCGTTTCTACATTCGATCGGTTTTTCGACCTTCGCAATGAATTTGGATACCACTGGCAGAAGCTCTCCATTATTTTCAGCAATACTTAATCCAGAAATAATTACATAATTTAGAGCAGCAGGCATTCTTACATGTTGCGATGGTAGTGATAGTGGATAGAGTATTGATGTCACCATAACTGGCTCACGTAACTGTATTCATAATATCAAAACATAGAAAATTGTATTAAAAAACCAAAAATATAAAAGTATTCGTAACAAAATATGTGTAAATTAAAATTTTTTTTTGTTTCTAAAAGCACGTTCCGAAATCTCTTGCTTTCAATGAAAACAATTTTTTAATTATATGGTTATATAAGTTTTAATTAAATTATAATGTATAATTTATCATATATTTTGTTGAATGCATTAACAATGAAACAACGTCATTAATATTGCAATAAAGTTTTTAGGATAAAGATTATGCTAAAATACATTCGGCACTGCAACAAAATAATAAAGCGTCCATTACATGAATTATAGCTAGGTTATTCAAGCGAAGATATTCATTAGTGAAATTGTATTCTGGATGAATAGCTATCCTTTTAACTAGGTAAGTATTACACCGAGACAACGCGATAGATCCCATCTTAACTTCAACAATGGATTGGATTGGTCTGGTGTTAACCACATCTTCAACACAGTCAGCTGAAGTTGCTAAAAAACTATTATTAATCAATGCGGCACCGCAAGCATAAGATCCATTGATAAATACAAACGCTTGGTATGGAAATTCATGCTCATCGGCTATTTGTCCAAGGATTCTTGACTTGATATCTCTAGCATTAACCACTACAACAATTTTCAGATTTTTAAAAGTTCCAGATAATCACAAGTCTCTAATTTTTTAACTGTATTAGAACAAAAATTCTTATTCAGTTAAAATAATTTTTTTAAAAGGAAATATTTTAAAATATCTTACTTAATATTATAAAGAAAATAAGAATTAAATTTATGATCATGTACATAATTATATAACACATGTGTTTATTCAGAAATAATAAGAGAATGTGAGAAGCAAGCGAAATATGTACAATATATAATTTTTAGTTTTATCTAGTGTGAAATATGAATATATGAATAACAACATTAATTGCAAGACCACATTATTACAATATCTGTTACACAAGCAGAGTTATATAAAAGTAGCTTTATTAGATGTACATAAAGCAGTAATAATAAAATAATAATAACAAAAATACTGCTAATATAATTAATTTTAAGAAACAGAAATCAGAATTTAGCACCATATTATATGCCATTTCATATAGTTTATATAATATATAATACATTATCTTTACCATCTTTTTGTCTTATTTTTTTTACAATAATTAAAGAGATTTTGATAATATATTTTTAATATGTATTACATAAAACTTATTTTTTAATATTACTGAATATTATTTTTTCGTGTCAAGATGATATTAATATTATAACAATATGTGATATTGATAGTACGTATTGAAAATTACTAGTATTCGTTATAGGATTTTTTTAGTTAAAGAATTAGAAGCGGGAATTATATCGAAAATTTTATTTTAATTATGAGTAGAAGTTTAATCAATTCAAAAATATTATAGCATATGGTATAATAATGTTGATTGTAGCTACTTTCTTGATAAGCGAATCATAGAAAAAAACTAAAGTTTTGAGACAATATAAGAATATTGTGTTAAATACTTAATTAGTGATAATTGATGACTTAATATCACACCCTTACTACTATATTTTTGCGCTTCATACTTCAGTTATATTAAAATCGCATACGTTGTGAAACTTTTAGTAAAGTATTTTATTTTTTCATAGTATACAAAGCAATATAACAGCGGTTAATAGTCTGTGTACTACGAACTAAATATATTGTGCCGTCCTTAATTTTCTCTTTATTGACATGTTTATTAAAAGCAGAAGTATCCTATTATGGCCTAATGAAAATAAACATTTATAAAAAGCAAACTGAGAGCCCACAAACTCGTAGCACGCTTAAACAAATTCTGTTCAGTTCAGGTTAGATGGAAAAAAAGAGATCCTTAGAGAAGCCGAAATTTTTCAAAAATACATAAGGACTTGACTGACTTTACAAGCTGTAGGTAACCTAATATCTCTCAATAGCCAAAGCAGAACAATTTCATTTGCAGAAGATATATGTTTTCATTATTATGCGAATGATATATTCAAGGAAAAACTAAGAGTGTTCAATGTACTCACTGTACTGTGTTACTATTCTATTCTGTTACATATAGGATGGTTTTATTTTGGAAGTGTTTTATTAAAGAGATCATCAATATTATATCCTGTGTAGAAATGTAGTATACAATCCTTGACGGATACAGTTAGTTATCCCTATTTATAATTGAGATCTATCAAGAAAACCTTAATATATTCTATTCTGTAAATTTAGGATTTTAATAGGAATATTTAATATCTAACTAAATTCTAGCATGTAAGACTATCGTACATCTTGTAGTGTATATATGTTAATATCTAGACAAAATATTTGTATTTGAACCCAAAATTTTATTCCCTTCTGTCTTACAAATAACCGAAAGATGAAGTAGAATTAGTATGTATAAAATTAAAATATGAATAATATATTTAATAGAAATCAAAATTAATTTAAATTAAATACGTATAGATTTCCTTGTTTCTGATGAAAATTCTGACAAAAATCTGATTTTATTATCAAAAAAATTTTAATTAAATCACAAGAACACGTCTGACATTTTGGAATATAAATTTATATTCACTTTTTATACCGAAATAGTTCGGTTATTTCGAATATACGTAACTGAACCATTGTCGACAGCTATCCATTGAAGACTTTTCTCACGCCCTCGCGGGAAACAAGATTTTTTTTAGAATCGTCTGGGTCAAAGTATGCTACCTACCAAATTCTAGTAGCAGATGAAGATATAGAAAAAATCACCGTGACAACGCCCTTCAGATTATACCAATTTATGCGAAGGCTCCAACGGTTCATTTATAAGGTATTACGTGGTTTAGCTGTGCATATATTGACGATATCTTAATCGCTTGTTGTAGTGAAGACTTTTTAAAAGCTTTCAAAAGACTAAGTGATATTATTGTGTTGTGTTAAAATCCGGCGAAGTCTAAGATCGGCAAGTTAAAAAAGTTAAATTCCTAAGGTATACAATAGATAGTTAAGGCAGAAGAGAAAGTAGTAGCGGTCAAAAATTGTTTAAACCAAAGATCGTGAAAAACCTAAAACATTTTTGCGTAATCCTAAATTTTTTAAATATTTCATCCCAAAATCAGTCACCACTCAGAGTTTATTCAATGAAATACTGAAAAGGTTAAAGTAAAAGAGAAATTTCCCTATCCAGTGGACGCGAATGCACGTTAATAGTTACGATTGATGTTTCGAACTACGTTATAGGTTCGACACTATAACAAAAAAGGGACAAAACGTGACAGCCCGTACACTTTTTCAGAAAAAAAACTCACAGTGGACCAACAGAAATACAGCGCGTACGATCGTGCACTACTATCTATCTAGACATCAGTAAAGCAATTTCGTTTTGCCTTTGAAGTATGTTCATCCCTCATTTTTATTGATCAAGAAGCATTGGTATTCGTTTTTCAACAAAAGCTAGAGAAGTATTCGTCAAAACTATTCTCACTCTCTATTTTAACATAAGATACATCAGTGGGGTAATAATTATCGCCGATACGTTATCATGCATAGAAGAAGTGCAGCGAGTTGTGAAATTGGAACGAATATTGACGAATGTTGACGAATGTTAACAACTGTTGAAGAAAAAATGTTGACGAATCAGTTGACGAAAATAAAGAGAAAGAATTGCGAGATTTATTGCAAGCAAATAGGGCCCGAAAATCACAAATTTAACTTTTCCAAGAAAGAAACTCTATACTGCGACGTGCCAACAATGAAGGTCCGATCCAACGTTCTACGAATCTTTCGTTGTAAAATCTTTAATTCGTTGCACGGATGCTCTTATCGAAGTGGAAGAGCAATACAGAAAATCATGTCGGAACGTTTTGTATGGACTATTATGTATAAGGATATTCTAGAATTGATACAAAAGGGGCAGTAAACATCATCTCGTCGACATACACCAATTGTCCTTCCTTATTTCACAATATACTATTAATAGACTCATTGCTGTTACTCATTACATTACTTTCATATACTTTTGCATGCTCGATATCTACGTGGCGAATATTCACATCCTTTTCTTTTCAGCTTTTACTTTGTAAATGATATTAGGTAAAGGAATTGAACCTGCAATTTGAAACATAAAAATTTGAACTAATGATTAAATTACAAAATTATATAGTAATCTTATATATAAAGTATATGTGCCTTCGTGCATTCGATTTTGAATTCACTACTATCATTCTGTATACATCAAGAAATATAGTAGAGATGTTATTGGGATTAGTTACTTTTCAGATTCATTATTATTTAAGAACTTTAAATTGCAGATTTTATCCGTCGATTTTAGTTATCGCCTTGTGCCCATGGCGAAAACCATAATTTTACAAAATTTATGAAAAATCATTAGCTTGCTCTAAAATTATATTTTTAATTGTAAGAATATGTTACTTATTTTTATTCTTCTCAGAAGTACAATCTATTTCCTTCCTTCCTCTCATGTATAAATAGTTTTATAAAGTGCATAAAACCGTGCACTTGTCACTACCATTACTTTTGCAATTCATAACACTACACGCTACATGCTTTATCATTTTAACGAATTTTTTGAGATGATAATATACTTTACTGTCATATTGTACTGTCAATATATATATATATATATATATATATATATATATATATATATATATATATACTATAATTATTTTAGCATAATATATTATTGTATAAAGATTGTAAGACCGATAAAAATATTTATTAAATTAATTCAAAACAGTCGATATAAGTATAATTTTGAATTTTTAATATATGCATAACTTTTATAGATTTGCCCTTTTTCATCATCCGGAGTGCTTTGATCGTCTTGCTATTTTCCTTAACACTTGTCCTTCGGAAATTACAGATTTTTTTTCTGATCTTGAAAATATGAGGTTCTTAAACAAGTATTACGCGCATTCAGTATCAAATAATGAGTTTGTTTTACATTGCGAGCGTGCGTCTTATATCGAGATCGAGAAGATGCTTGAAAATTTAAACTTAATAAAAAATGTTAAATCAAATGAAATAATAAAAAAAATCAAGAAATCAAAAATTAATGCGATAAAAAAACTTAATAATTTTTTGAAAAAGAATTATATTAAAATGGATAGATAGTTACAGGAGTCCTAAAGTATTGGTATTTGGTAAAGTTAAAATTTCTCTATTTCCAAAAAAGCACCATAAACCATTGGGAATAACAATGATACACAGATAGGAAATTTTAATGGGGTTTTTTATACGCAATGGTCAATTGATTTAGATTTGATAATCTAAAAATCTATATTTTTCCAATTGAATCGTCTTTTAAATCATAATAATCTGGATATGAGAAAGTCGAGAAAACCCTCGATGCGATTTTATAGATCAAATTAATGTAGGGTATGATTGCCCTTTCATCACCAAACTAATATTTTTGTAACTTAGTTTTTATTATTCTGATCGTTAAAATATATTTACCGAATCTCAGTCACAGTTCGTAATTAAAAAACGTTGTACATCAAGGCATTATGTTTCATTTTAAAAGGAAATTCTTGATGATAATATACAAAGTGCAGATTTACCCCAAAAATTCGCAATTGATCATCATGTTAGAATTTGTCTTAAGGTACTATAATAACCATTATTACACCATCTACTGCACTTCCTACTGCACTGCCAAAAATTACGTCAAGCTAACAATATCTATCGTATTAATATTAGAAATATGGAGCATCTTAGTCCAAATAAGTCAGTTCAGTATGTAAATATAATCATGTAATATATTTCATGTGTATTTTCGAAATATCGAGTTTCTTATATGGTAATAAGCTGATATAAGAAATTTAATTTATACAATGTTAACTTATGTAAAGCTCATATAATTTTAATATCAAAATGATGTTGGGTTTTTATTTAATATATCAGAGCCAAGCATAATATGCACATTCTTCCCAGACTAAGTCATTAAAATTACTAAAATATTATACGACTCATTTCTACTATTGTTAGTATTAATATATATCAGTGGTACTGATATATATAAAATCAATAAGTTCATCGTAATAGCAATTTTACGTATCTCTTATAAACTAGAATTAAAAGTTTTTAAATCAATAATGCTTTAAATTTTATACTATTACTATCACTACGAAGATACAATTATTTTGAATATTGTGAATATTGTGTACTACTATGAATTTTATTCTTGTTTTCTTCGTACCATTAGGTAAAATTGAAAGTCCTTCGATTATTTAGAGATAAATTCAATTTTTAATAAATTTAATTAATATAAATACTAATTAGATACACGTTCACAAATTTTTGTCATCTAATTTAATTAAAACAAGAAAGAATTACACATATTTAAACTATACAAATAACTTGCAGTGATTAGTGGTACAAGTATCAAGCCAAGAATGGTTGGCGAACCAGCTGATGAGCATGAATTTCCATATCAAGCGTTCGTATTTCTTAATGGATCTTATGCTTGTGGCGCAGCACTGATTTCAGATCAGAATTTACTAACAACAGCTCACTGTATTAATGATGTTGTTTATAGTAGGCCAATTGCAACCATTGTAGAAATTAAGATGGGATCTAATAACATATCTCGTTGCAATAATTATCCTGTTAAAAGAATCTCTATTCATCCAAATTACAAGAATGATAGTAAATATCTCCTGGTTCATAATATAGGTGTGCATTCACGTAAGTTTGTTTTTTACAAAGTCACGTAAGTGTTTTTTATTTTATTTTTTCAATTTAAAACTATTTTATTTTGACAACATTATTTTTATGATGTCGTCGTAATTAAAATTTCGTTTCATTTTATTTAAAGTTGGTTAATTCAGTACCTATGTCAGAGCAAGTAAAACCTATTCGCTTACCTTCAGAAAGTCTAAAATTACCTCACACTTTCTCATCGGTTATTATATCTGGATCTAATCAATCAAAAGTTATTTTGAGAACTGCCAAAATTGTGGACTGTAAGAGATTATTGTTTCCACATTACAGTTATGATTATTCTCAAATTTGCACTGTTTCAGAATTAAATTGGGGATGTGAGCAAGTAAGTTGAAATTTTTTTATGAAACAATGTCATTCAAAATTTTTTAAAAAGTTATCATGAATCGCGACTCAATGGTAATTCTAAAGCCTAAAATATTTTAAATGAATCCCATAGGATCAGTTCTATCATTCAAACTGAGCTTATATTTTTCTATTATTCTTTAAAAATATCTTTCTTCAGTGTGCATTTTAGAAACTTAGCATCGTTTTATCATTTTTTTTTCATCTTCTAAGTTTCAATAAATTTAAATTCGTATTCTTTATTAAAATAAAAATTTCCTAATGAGCATCAATATTATTCTTCAAAAAGAAGTAAGACAATGTTTTATAATATTTTTCTCAACATTTAAAAAAATTAAAAGACTACATATTGTGAAAAGCTATTGTTTTACCTTTCAATTTTAACTTTCAAAGTAATTACGTTCATATAAAACATTATTGTATTGTACTTGATTGCGTTGCAAAAAATGTAGATTTTCGTATTAAAATTTGTTTTGATCTTGAAATAACCTTTCTCATTACACGTGTTAGCTGGTAAACGATGTTACTAATTTTTTATTAGTCAATTGCATTTATAAGTTTTATTGTTCATGTTATAACTATAGAACAATAACATAGCCGAGTTTTGTACAGAACCTCGAATACGTATCTTAATTTTTCTCGAATTTATCAAAGGGACTCTTTATTTTCATCGTGGATAAATATGTACTTAGAAAAACACCTGACTTGAAATGTTTATATAAATTGTTTCGGCCTGTGTTATTAAACAAATAATTGTAGCTTTAGATTTACTTGTGTAGAATTTATTTGAAAAGATCTAGAGAGACGAAGAAACACACAAACCGTTTTTATAGCACGAACATATTTTATACTGTATTTATTGATTTTAATCCTTAGTTGGTAACAAAAACGAAAACTATTTAAATTTTCATAATTGTCAACGGTCGTACTTTAGTTAAATATAAAGTTCTGTGTTCTTAATGTGTACACACTTAAAAAATGTTCATTAATTCCGTTGAAGCTCCAATACGTTCGGGTAATCTTAAATATTATAATAGAATAAATATAAAGGTAATTGTATATATTATATAAGTGTATGAAATCGTGGAACAAATGCTACAAAAAAAATGAGAAGTATTTGTCGGAAACAGGAAACTGTTTTCATATCCTACTTTAACGCATTTTTCTTTTGATTCAATTCGACAAATTTATGTTTTATTAATTCTTATAATGTACTGGATAACTATATTATAATTTATTTTTTATTCACCAATATTTTCAACTTATAAAGAGAAGTATTATTTTGGTGTATGGGTGTCGGAGTTTTTCCAAACTGATAGAGATAACTCTGATTATCTTCTCGAAAATGCGCACTGAAAAAATTTAAAACATACGCAAGTTGATTTTCAAAATATTATACTTTTTTATTTACAAATTACTTTTTTGTATTTAAGCAGGGTATATTATGTAATCAGAGGAATCTTTTTAATGATATTCTCTATTTTTAGTGTTGGATTCGTTGAACGAATAGCACTTTCAGTAAAAACGTTGTAATGAATTTATATTCTCAAATCGACAATTTCTTTTTTCATGTAAATTAAAATTCGTTTTATTTATTGGCTTAGGTTGCGGACAATCATTCGCTAAGGTAAGTAAATTTGGCCGAACTTGGATTGTCAATGATATGAAAACTAAATATTTGTATGAAACAGTTCATTTAAATGTCTTTTAAGAATCCGGTGTCCAAAGTAGGGATTCTCATGAAATAAAGTTCTCTGGTGACACGATATAATCAATTTATACAGGAACATCATATGTAATTCATTAGTATATCTTGAGAATGGGAGAGCGTTGGTCCTAAAACTTTGCACAGTTCATTTTAGAGGCAATTGGAATAACCTCTCTTAGTCTGAACTAAACTCGTTACCCAATGTCATGGCTTCTCTTTGTTAGTGTGAGAAATATTAGTCAATTAAAGATGAAATTGTAATAGTATACGTGCTTAGTCGACAATTTATCAGGAATAACTTATTATTCCATTTTGTTTTAGGTTCGAAAGTTAGGGCATGTTTTTCATTAAATAGTGTTATATCAGATTTGTTTATTTTATGTAATATACTTCTCTATATTGTATTAAATAGATAAAAAATATGTCTTTTTCAGACTGACGAGGGTAATCCTATGGCTGACGAGTCTAAAACGATACTTTATGGAATTTTTTCTACCAACTATTATCGAGCACAAAAACTTTCTTTATATAGCAAAATAGCAAATTATATTCCATATATATATTATGAACTTCGTTACTATACAACTATATCACATTTAGAAAGTCCACCTCCAGCAGTAAATTTTCCTATTAAATCTTTAGAATTATTTTTTTAATGAATATTTTATAAATCATAAAATTTATTAGTTTTCATTACAAATTTCTTATGTGATAGATTTAATCCAAATTTTAAATTTAAAAATGCAAGCAATAAAGTTTATTTTATTTTTGATCCTTCATAAATTAGTTTTAAATTCATTTATTATAATTAGCTTTACCATTTTAAATTTATCAAAGTAGACGATGATGCTTATAAGAATTGTATGAATAGTTAAAACGTCATTAATTATATAAAAATTGAGTTATGTCTTATTCACGCAATAGAAATGGCAACTCCAGAAATGAAAAAAATCAAAAAGAATTCAAAGAACATAGAAATAAGGAAAGATTCGTATCTCTATTTTATTTCTACACTGAATAAATATTGCTACTTACGGAACTTCTGCGCGTACAATGAAAGAGATATTAAAAAGTGGGACATAAACAAAACGTATATATTAACCTAAAATACGTATATCTTATATGAGAATCTTAACATCTGTGGAATTTGAACTATTGGAAGTGATTGGCACGATTCTTGTGACTATTTTAAATCAAATATGAATCAAGGATCTAATGTTTTAGACCTAGATATGTGCATTCTGACAAGTTTATATATACATATATTACTATAAGCAACCTTTAAAAGTTTCAACTTTCTAAAGAATAAAATCATTACTTTTTAAAGTTTCGGATTTTTTTTTAGTACCTTAGTCTTATTCCTTCTATAGTTGTTGTTCTCTTTATATCTTGGTTTTAATTTTTTTTCGTAAATATATATAGATCTGTTATTCTTACTTTCCATCAATCGTATCTATTAGACTTCATCTCGCAAAGTAGAAGTTATAATACCAACGATCCTTAGCTAGAACATTTTTTATTTATACTAAAATTTAAAGTTCAAGTTATTGTGTATTAGCGGTTAAAAACGAAGACATGGAATCGGACTCAATTTACTCGAGTAAGATCTATTTGGGTTACCGCAGTCTTATATGTATCGCGAGATATATTCAAATATTTTATATATGTTGCAAGATTTGTAAATATAATGTAACAAGCTTCAATGTTTGATTTAAAACGTCCATTGAATTGTACTTTATCATTTAGCAATGTATTTCTTTAATATACCACGTTAGTATTAATGGAGAGCTAGGTTTATTATACTTATCTATGTCTTTATGTTTATAAAAACGATGTACCTACGGTCTTGGTTACGTTGAAAAAAATTAATTTTCAAGTAGCTAGCCCTGGTAATTGTAGAAATACGTTTATTCGTATGATCCAAGTAAATATAAGCGAATATTTATTTTTCAGAGTACGATCTATTATGTGGACATGGAATGGGTTTCTTTCCATGTAGTTTTTTTGGAGTAAAGTAGCCATTTCAGCTTAATAAATTTGGTTTCACTTAGTCTTCATTTGGATATTTAAGGTCATTTTAAGGTTACCATTTGATTTTTACATGGTAACACAACATTGTTGACATTTGAACAAATTGTATTAGAGTATTAGAATGGTATTAGAACTATAATATTTAAAACTAATCGTATTCCACTTCTCGGTGGTTTACAATACAGTACGTTTCTACATTTAACAACTTAAATTCGTTTTTTAATAACTAGTTCATAATCAAAAAATATAAACGATATTTATAATATATAATCATTTTTTCATGCATTGCATCATAAAGACATTATACCATAAAGTAGTCGCTCTTGTTGTTCAGAGATAAAGAAAATAACTTGCTTGTAGATCGTCTCAGCGGTGCTGATTACTGAGCCAGATTTCTAGGTTATACAGACTTGTCATTTAAACAAGTATTTCATTTAATTACTATTATTCATTTGATTTACTTTTCTTTAAATTATCATACTTTTTGCGTGTTCGAAATTTTGATTTCGGGTGTTAAATCCAAGTACACAACACAGTTCTTATCCAACTGTGAAAAAAAATCATCGATTAAGTGGCAGCTCGAGTTTCAATTCCATTATCACAGTTCATTACGTTTTATTTGAAGCCCACCTATAAGCAGAAGGGTATTAAGAATCATCAAACAAGCAAGTAAGTCTCTAGAATTCATTACGTATTATATTCTTTAAAAACTAAAGAAAAAGTTCCGGTGAAAGGAAAAAATATTAATTTTTAAAAATAAACAATTGCTAAAATGTCAACGGTAGAAAAGTTTGATGTCCGATATATATATAAATTTTAGAGGAACTGCAAGATAAAGCATTTTATCTAGAGTAACTAAATTTAATTGACGAAAACTAGGATGCTGTTGAAATTTTGGATCATCAACGTTTTTGACAAAATTCCGATTCTTTAAACGTAATATGATAATTTTGAACAATATTATAAATTTTTCAGCATCACCATATTTTATAAATTTTATTAAATAAATTCATCTTGAAAATTTTACATTTCTACTAATTACTTTGTGAGAACTATTTGCTTGGTGAATATTCCGAGCTTTAGATTATTGTCCGAGTTCAATATAGTCTTTTATTTAATAAAAAATTTCACTATACGCTCGTAAGCGTATTATCCGTACAGCAGAAGAGTACATAATGTTAAAACATTATCTAAACCTTATATTCTTTAAATTATTTAATGTAATGATGATGTTATATTCACCTGACCGCATGGTGTATGCACTGTATGATTTGCATAAAAAATGGAACCACTTTATACATCTTGCACGTGCGCAGAATGATCGAACATTGCTTTCCTCGACATTCGTTCTCTTCAGTTATCATTTTATTTTGTTTAAAATATGTTTTATCATCAGAACTTTGTTTTTAATATCACATTAGAGATTGAAATTATACTTATTCCTTTTTCTATATTCATGAATTAAAAGAATTTCACAAATAATATTTTACAGTTCATATTCGAAGTTAATATACTCATTGGATTTAAACATTATACTAGATATATAACAATGGGAGAAGCTGATTAAAGCTTATAACTAACTGAAATATATTCAAAATGAAGAAAATGGGAGATGATATTTTTCTTGGACATCATCAAATTGGTTTGAGAATAATCGGAGCTTGGCCGGGACTTCTTCCCTTACCTGGCTTCTACTTTGGGATTGCATTAACATTACTTTCATTAATTTTTCAACTTTGGAATATAGTAGAAGTGTATGGTAACCTTGAAGATTTGATGGATAATTTAGTATCTACTATTGGAGTACTATCAGGGTTAAGTAAAATAATAATATTTCGATTAAAGCGCAGGTAAATAAATATATTTACTTTAATTAGTCCTGTTCAATTGTTATTTAAGTGAAAATTTTCAAAATTCATCGTATATATATATTATGATATTTGTGTATAATATATATATATATATATATATATATATATATATATATATATATATATATATAGGTTCATGCATGTAATTTGACACTTTGAAAAATGTTTGAACATACTATAAAGAATATCTAAGTCGCATACCTTGCATGTAACATATAATTAATAATGAAATTGAATTTCATAAATTACTTCATGTATCTTAGAAATTTACTCAAATTTAATTGTACGAAAATTAGAAATTTTATGCTGGTCATAATGAACATTTTTGAAGATTGGAATACTGAAATTGGCGATTCTGAGCGTGAATATATGTCCGAGAACTGTGTACGAGCTCAATTGATGTCAAAATTAATTATTGTACTGTACAACAGTATGAATTTGACGTACTTTCTTAGAGCTGTAATGTCTTATTTTTTTGATCCAGTCCAGGATAGAAAAATGCTTGCTCGAATCAAACTTCCCCTAGATATACAAAAATCACCGAATTATGAAGTCCTAAATCTTGTTCAATTTGTAATTGCAACTTTATGTTTGAACAGTCATGCTCTAATAGAAGGTTTATTAGCAACTACGGTAATTATTAAAATTAATTTATGAATTGAATATTAATTTGAACAATTTTAATTATATTTAAAAAACTACCCGGAAAAATTTATATTATACTATTGAATATACAATATACTATTGCAAATTTTATATACTATTAATACTATTAATTAAAATTTGATTATAGCTACTGACGTATTTCCCTTCACCTGGAAGGAGGACTTTATCATCTCTATCCATGAGAATGGCTGCATGAATGAAATTTATAATTATCATTTCATATCCACACTGAACACTTTCGCCAAAATGTTTGATCCCATCATTATAGAAAAACTCACCGTTCTTTATTAACTCATTAGCACGGATTCATAAAAGATCGATCTATAATCTGCAATGTATTTACATTTGGTATTTCATCTTGGAGGGTCTAGACAACAAGGCGTAAATATATATTATTTACTTTGACTTCTCCAAAGCCTTTGAACGAGTGAACCATAATATTTTGATTATTAAAATCTATAATATTTGAGTTTATCGTAAAGCTCTGAGTCTGATTAGCTTCTTTTTACGGAACTGAACAGAGGCTGTCCACATCAAGGATCATCCACTCTTCAAATTTTCGTTTACTCTATCTATATAATTTTCGTCCACTCGAAATCTCTTCAATTTCGTCTTCCTCAGGGATCTCATTTTGGATCACTATTTAAAACTAACACTGTTTCATTGTTTAAAATTTTTATTAATGATTTACCAGAAATATTGTCAATTTTGACTTTTTTCCGCTAACCGTTCTTCATTGGACTGTTCTAAACTTTAAATATTATATTTCATATAACTCTCTTTGTCAATGGTCCATCTTCAATACTTTCAGTCTAAATTTGAATAAATCCAAAATCTTAAAATAATCCGAAAATCATAGTCCCTACTTTTAAATTATTGCATTGAGTAATCAGATATTGTGCACATTAAATAAATAAAAGATTTGAATATCGTTTTTGTTAATGAATTCACTTTTTCTGAATATGTTAGCTTTACTCTAAAGCGAATAAATTCATAGGTTTCATCAGAAGATCTACATTTGACTTTAAAAGGATACTGCTGTTCTCAATTTATTTAATTCATTTGTATTCCTTCTCTTGATTTATAATCTGGACTGTTCTCCAATAATACTTTTGTTCTTATGAGATCTACGGATCAGAACTTTTGATCTTTGAGATCTATATATAAGATACTAATTATTGCGATTCTCATTAAGAGATGCAAAAGTACATTATGAAAAAACGTCTCCTAATTATTCTTTTTACTCCTACACATAGATTCAGAAGATTAATTTATAAACTATAAGCTGTACATTTCATTTTAAGTTATTTTGATTATTATGTATTCTAATCGATATGTTTAATATCTTTTGATTTCTTTTATTTACGGTGGTTTATATCTTCTTTATTTAATCTTGCACTTAATAATAAATAAATAAATCAATCAATATATATTATATAGTATAGGAATAGAGAGAGAAGAGAGAGAGAGAGAGAGAGAGAGAGAGAGAGAGAGAGAGAGAGAGAGAGAGAGAGAGAGAATTTAAAAAAAGAATAGAGTAATGAAAGTTGTTTTCTTACATGTTCAAATCATAGTTTTTTAAATTTTTGTCAGAAGAAGTCGATATACCATTTTATATTTTACATTAAAGAATATTTAACTACTTTTTTATTTTATTTGTTTTATTGCACTAACTTAAAATACTTTTTATACATAACTGTTGTAAAACTTATATTTTAAACAGTAATTATAGCATTTTTTATTATATTACATTAACCAAGAATGCTTAGTGATATTTATTTCTATTAATAAAATTACAAGTAAATACATTTATTATCACTTTTATTTTTTTGCTAAATAGTAATAGCATTAAACAGTAATGAGAGCAATTTTTAATAATATATTTACAATTTAATTATTTTAGAAAATAAATATTGTGAAAAGTTAGAATAATTTTATCATACTTCAGAAAAAAATTTTAGTAACTTTTCACAATATTTATTTATGACCATGTAAAGCTTGCCTTTGCAATAATACTGAAGTTAGTTCAATCCGATCATTGTATGTAGAATTTCTGGCTCTAAGCTAGCAGTGAAGTTAATTGAAGTTCCAATTAATTCTCGACAGAGGACGTTACATATCGGAGCATTATTAATTAATTAAAACAAAATTAGAACATCCCATAGTAAATCGAATTCATTTTTCCGATACTCGTTTTTATTTTATTGATATATGTTATTATAATAGTTAAATAATTGCAAAGTGTCTTCTATCCTCTATACTAAAATCATTTTTTTATTTTCTGATTTAAATCCTCCTTATTACTGATGACAAGAAAATTCTTAGCAAAATCAATCATCTACGAAAAAACGTTCAAGGGATACTTTAATTTTTACGTAAACATAGTGTGTATAAAATACAGCAAGCGCTCAGAGATTTTTCATAATTGTGTAATAATATTTAATATGAAAACATTGGAGTTCTCAAGAAGGCTTCTCTGAAAATTGATTATGTAAATAAATTGAATCAATAAGAATGTTATGAGTTTTTGTAAAATTTACTAAAAAGTATCCAGTTAGAATAGAATTATTATATATGCACATATTTCAAATTAAATATATAATAAAAAATATACTATTGTACAGGTTTTACACGCTGCTTCAAAAGTGGAAATTGTCCGAAAAGATATTATCAGATTTTCAACAACTTGCAAAAATAATTACAAAAATCGGAAACTTATATTAATTTCTTTAAGAAAGCTAACAGAAAAGCAATTAAAGTTTATAGAATTTTCCAAGAATATAGAGGATATGTTCTCATATATTTGTTTGATTCATATATTTTTTTTGACATTTCTTCAAGTGGTTTCAGGATACATGGTGATTGATGTAAGATCAATTTAGTACACAAATATAGATAGAATATTAGGAAACCAGTTTTCGACTTTTTCTAAATTTTTCGCACAATAATTTTATAATAATATTATTGACGAAACAACTTAATTCATTTGATTGTGTCTCAACTGAAAAAGTCCGTATTTTTCCTATAGCTTTATACCTATCTTATGCGCGATTATTTTGATAATGACGTCTGTTATAGATTAAAGGGCGTCAGAAATCGATTACATTTGATCTGTCAAAATCAACGTAAATTTATATAGAAACTTTATTTCTTGTGTTGAAAATATCAAACGACATGCCAAAAAACAGTATATCCGGGAAAATGTGCATTATTATTATAATTTAAAAAAAGGCATCTTTAGATTATTGTTTGCTCTCAGAAGCATACTCTGAATATGCTCCAGATGTTAGAATGTTTCAAAAATGGTTTGTGCGTTTTAAACGTGGTGATTTTGATACTGTGAACAAACAGTGTCTGGGTTAGTCCAAAAATTGGAGACATTGCTCGAGGACGATCGGTGTCAAATGTAAGAAGAACTTGTTACATCTTTGGGGGTATTATGCTAAGGCATTTTCAAGTGTCTTAAAGAGCATCACTGGAGTTAGGTTTAGTGTCGCATGAGCTAATGCCAAGAAACGTGGAAAAACCGTCTCTTGCCTTTTTGACGGAACTGTTTCTTCAGTGTAAAAAAGTAGTTTTTCATCTGAAATTGTTATTGAAAATAAAAGTGGATCTATTACGATAGTTCAAAGCAGAAAATATCGTGGGTCATGCCCTGTGACCTAGGACTATCGTAGTGAAAGCGAGAAATCCATGAACAAAAAGGTGGATCAACTATCAACTGCTGAAAAACGGTCCAACAGTCAATAAATCATACCATCGAACACCATTGATACGTTTAAAATGAGCAATGTACGAAAAATGTCCAGAATACGAGACCAACATGAGACATTGACTTTCCATTATGACAATCCTCGATTATACGTTCTTTATTATGTCAAAGATTATTTAGAAAGCATCGCATCGGGTGGGATTTTTTTTGTCACTCGTCTTACAGACCAAATGTTGCCCTTCTGACCACCACTTGTTTCGGACCAATGCAGAATGCCCTTACGGGAGTACACTCCACTTTACTTGAAAAAATCAAAAATTGGCTTGATTCATTCTAGACCTCAGCAGACGACAAATTTTTTTAGGACTGAATCCACAATCTGCATGAATTGTGGGCAAACACGAATTTTGAATAATTTTAATAATTTTTTATTTTATCACTAAAATAAAGCTCTAATTTTCATCGAAACTACGAACCTTTAAAGTTACAGACGCAATATAAATCGTTTAATTTGCAAATTTACAACGAAGTTAAAAATATTATTTGGATGTGCTACCTCTGTTATTAATACATGTTACTAAAATATGCCTTAGTTGGTCTTTGTGAGGTTTGTTATTAATATTATTTATTCATGTCTTTTAAAATGAGCTGTTACAAAAAAATATACATTATTTTTGTCAAAATTTATTATTATTGTATGCTAGGCTATACTATATTATTTCATACCAGTACTGTTTCGTGAGTAACTGCAACACTATCGAATGAACTAAAGGGTGCTATTTTATATGTAAATATGAAAATGGGATTTACACGATCATAAATATATTTCATCGGTACTTAAGAAGAAATTTATCCTAGTTTTTCAAAATGGCCTTTTTATAAATGTTCCTGATTAATATTAGTAAAGTAAAAATGTCATTATGATCTATAATAAAAAAAAGTATTCAATTCAGGTAGGTTAAATCTGAGTAATAGTGAAACATACAGTAGACTGTTCTTATTGCTACCGATATATAGTGTTGGTATGAATAAAATTAAGATTAATATTTATGAGTATTTTTTCTTTTTGTTTTTTTTTTGGTTAATTTCCTTTGATAAAAGATAGCGACTTCAGTGCAGTAGGTATATATAAGAAAAACTTGACAATTATTGAAAGAAATATTGAATTATATCTTTTAACAGTTCTTTCTTAAAAGAATAGAATAAAGGTATTGCGTTATAAAATTGGTAGGAAAAATTACAAGAATTTATTGTTACCTATGTTTAGCTTTAAATACAGGAAAAAAAGTTGTTTTTTGTCAATATAAGATGCAAGAAATGAGTCAAATATGCGGTAAATTACAGTAAACATATGTTTCTTTCGAATATATAGTAAACATATAATAAATTCAAATTGTGTAGTAAACTATTTAATTCTTGACATTGATGTAATTCATTTAAATATTGAAATATAAATATATGATTTAATTATTAACAATTCGATATTTTTGTACAAAAATAATATATATTATATTTATTTAAAACTACAAATTTTCAAAGTATAATACATGGTTACTAAATAGAGCGAAATTTGGTTTCTTAACGATATTAACTTTGTAATATCTTTCAATAAAAGTCTTATTTCTAATTTTGTATATTACAGGGACTAGAAAGGGGACAAAAAACAATAAACTTAATTCATTATGCTATACAAATTACATCATTCTTAGTAAGCTCGGGCTATTATTGCTTTATAGGAGAATATTTTACTAATCAGGTTTGTTTTAAAGGTATTCTTATAATCTAGGATTTATAATAGAATGAATTTTCAACTGATGTTTCTGCATGATAATATTTAATACATTCTACTAATACAATATATTATAACATTTATTTTACAGAGTGAAATGATATATAATGAATTATGTAATTGTCACTGGTATCAATTTTTTCAACTGGATAAGAAAGCAATAAATTTAATGTTAGTAAAAGCTCAACAATCAGTAAATATAACCGTTGGAAAATTTAGTAACCTGTCGCTTATATATTTAACCACTGTAAATAGATTTTATTTGAACATTGAATATTGAAATGCTATCAATGTACATTGTTTGCAAAAAGATATAAAACTGCCAATGTGACCCTTGTTTTATAAAAAGATTTAAGAATCTGATTTTTACAGATAATGAAGACTTCATTTTCGTATCTTTCATTAGTCCGAGCGGTTCGCTAAGCCATATTTAGAAGCTTTCAAAGTACAGGATTCATTATAGTAGTAGATAAATACTATACCTATAAGCATTTACTTAAATAAAAGGAGAAAAATTTAATAGGTGAAATGGTACATAGTTTTAAAAATTATATAATGTTGTCAGTAATGAAGTAATGAAATTAAAATTTATTATTTTAATTTTAATAGAGTATTATAAATAGTGTTTTAGAACCCGTGCTCTCCTAAGTGGCCCGAATATCACGAGGAAGAGCTTAAAAAACTGACTTGATACGAATTTGCAAGAATGTTTTATTGAAATTCCTAAAATATTTTTAGGATTCGGATCTACTGGCCAGCCCGTACAGGTTGATACTATATAGCCTGTCAAAGTAAATTAGAAAAATCGTATTTTCTCAAAAATTTATTCCACAATGTTTTGAATGTCTTGACTTACATTCATTTTGAAGTTATAAGTTATCAAATTATTTATATAAATATATATATATATGTTTCAAACTTTATACCAACTAGCATTCGCCGCGGCTTCTACTTGGATGGACGGGCGGGGTGACCGCACGGACACTGATATTTTATTTATTTATTTATTGCTTAGGAGTTTTTTTCAGACATAAGAATGCGCGTAGAAGGCGTGAAATTAACAAATTCGGTTTTCGGGACCGCGCATTGTGACACGGATATCGAGTTCGAGCATTTTCAACGCACCGATCCATCCGAAGCGGATTTTACTAATCGGCATTTATACGACTGGGTTCGGACGTAGATTTTCCTCGCTCCAGGGGCAGGTTAAAATTGAAATGAAGTTGGTGTGTAAGACGGGGAAATAGGCACCGAAAACGTGCAAGGAAATAATATATGAAAACGTAGTTAATATGTATAGACGTATACATGAAATGAATAAATAAACATAAAATATTTTAAAATTTAATAGATTGTGTTTTTTAATATCAAGTTTAAATACTTACGTCAAAGCAGGCCGGGATTACGGCTTACTAAAGCCCAGGGCTTATTGCCTTATATAAAGTATCGCGGCACCGTGTAACAGATGTACACGCGCGCACGTGCATGCTTGTTTGTTCTCTTTTATTTATTGAAAATGATTCTAAATTCAACTATTCCTATTTTTGTCATTTTAAATATTCATTTATTAGTCTTTAATTGGCATCTGTATTTCAAATCTCTTATGAATCTTTGTCAATCGATTCAGCCTTCTTCATTCAAGTAACATGTTTGGTGGTGAAAGCCCTCCCTGACGTTTGAGCAAAAATTTTTTCCTATTATTTGCTAGATTTTACGATTTTAAACCATTTTTTTTATTCGGCTTCCACCAAGATCCATTTATTTACTTCTTGAGCTTTCTTTTATTTCTTTTCTTCATTTTGTATGCGATTTTTTGCTCAGATATGTCACGCTGTATAAAGAAAGAGTGTTTTCGCTTAGCATCCAAATTTCAACAGCCAATTAATCGTACAAGAAATTATGGTTAGTTTGCAAAATTTTAGTAAGGTGACATGAATATTCATCTGTAAGCTACGAATGAGTTTAGTTGATCAACTGGGAAGGAAGTTTAATAAGCCTTTATAAAAAAAAAACAACTTTTTTATAACTGTGGCATTTGTTAATAAAGTCAAACAATTTTTGGAAGGCGCCCATTCAATTCAATAAGCAATATTATTTTTTAAAATTAAAAAAATTCTTTTCTCATGAATTTATGAGTACATTTTATACAAAATTTTTAGAAGATCAGCAACAACCTCTATATAAAAATATTATCCTTACAGAGCAAGACATTTTTTTATTATATTCAAAATTCTCTTTCGAATAATAAATTCAAGTACGTAAAATATTGTGATTTAATAATTTGCTAATTTTTTAATAACACTTTTTTCTATTTTCTCAATATTTTTAATAGCATAACTAGAATATTAAAATATAACTTTTATATTAAATAAAAAACCGAGCTTCGTAGCGTTTATGTATATCATTAACTAAAAATTTATTTTGTATATTAGAATTGAAAATGTTAAATTATTTAAATAATGAAATATATATTAATTTAAACTGATAATTTTTTTTCCGTAATATAATATGATTAGCCCTCTCTTTTCGTATAACTGATGAACCGTAAAGATGTGAGGAACACCGCCGTTTCAACCAAATCTTCACTTAATTTACGCAGAACCCTTAAGAGACCGTTAGCAGTCTTCCCAGTATTTATAGTTATATTTTTCTTAAATTTTATTCTTACACGAGTATATTTTCCTGCCTTTGCTCTAGATTAAGATGTATATTGCGCAAATGATTAAATTGGCATCTAGAACATTATTATAATATACATACATAATAAACACTACATTATAATAACAAAAATAATTTCATATATGTAACTTAAAAAAAAACATTACTATCGGCAAGATTTTTATAGTATTTAATAAGTGGAAAAGGTAATACCTGCTCAAAGCCAATAAGTATTCGTTTTTTTTCAGCAACCTATTAAAATAGTAAGTGCCACACTTTTCAAATATAATTTCAACTTATTACCATACCTACTAAAGAGTAGATGATAATATATGATGCCTTCAGGATTGATTGTGTTTCAATTCGTTATTTGCCGTTCTCTCTTTCTCTCTCTAACTCATGTCGATTTATGCTCTTTGTCTTTGTCATTTTGCGTTAGATAGCGAAAAAATCGGGAACCAATCAGAGAGTAATTTAAGCTGCCTTCAGATTGAACGATTCCGCCGCTGCGACTGAGCCCCATTACTACATTGCGGCGACATCGTACCCCACTCCTTCCGTTCAACGTGGAAACCACGAAGTTTTTATTACCATAGTAACTCCCTCACTACTCTAGAATCTCGATGCTTTTCTCTCGCCCCATATAGTTAAAAAAGTTTAAACTTCAAATCCATCCGCTGGTGTTGAGCTTCAAAACGAAGATGACACGAGGAGTCGTGGCTTAAATGACGTAGCACCGTGTTGCAGAAGATTGTAGTTGCGAAATCGGAGAAACGGGTCTATCTGCCGGCAGATTTATCAAGCTTTTCGACTACTTTTGTAGGATTATTAATCAGAACAAACGGTGATCATCGCTGATTGCTTATTGCAACTATTTTAATTCGAAATTAAGGGAAGATAAACAACAAACCTGACCAAACATACGCAAACCGAGCAAAAAGTCTCATATGTTACATCCTCACTTCGGATCTTGAGACAACGCTGATTGAGGAATATCAGTTCACATCCAATTTTGGCCGATCCTCCGATTGATGACGACAAGGTCTGTTGCTTATAACAATAGGACGTCTTCGGAGCACATTAAAGCGTTTGGCAGAAATTCGATAAAGGAAAGTTCGATGGTAAGGCATTGGCTAAATTATATATTCATGCACGTTTTTCATCTATAGATAAGTTATATTTTTCGATGGTACATAGTATTTATCTTAAACCACCTTTCTAAATCAAAGTGAGACATTAATTAAATAAATTTCATAGATTTATAATTGCTCGACATATGCTAGATTTATTTTATTTATTTTCAACTTATTTTGGAGTTAATATGCATGCAACTGCCCAATATGTTATAAAATGTCAATAATATAGATACTTATCATGAATTATATTTATGTTAATAAATGTTTAATTATGAAATTCTCCATTTGTTTATTAATATTAATTATTTAATTTTTTTATCAATAGACTCTAAAACTTTATATTTTTATAGCACAAGCATTGCAATTAATATCATTATATATCAAATATAATGCTAGCATATATACGATCATTATATATATATATATATATATATATATATATATATGTCTCTCTCTCTTTTTCTTTTTCGTTCCATATCTTTACTGTAACGATGTACAATGCTATATCCAGGATTATATGTTATCCCATAGGTCGATAGATGGCTTATTTAATACAAATTCAATTTATTAAATAAATATTTTTTATTATAGATTATTTTACAGAAAGATATTTTAAATGCCATGCTTTTAAGTTCTTTTTACTAGATGCGGCTTTATAGAATCTAAAATTTACACAAGTTAAAATTCTCAGAGATTTATATTAAAAAAATAATCATTTAAAGAATTCAATAGAATAAATTGTTTCTAAATATTAATAAACAATTTCATTTACACGTTGGTCAGAATATTATCTGTAAAGTATAAAACTACATTGCATGAAAACAATATCAAATCCATATATTCTTTAAATTATTCAAGGTTAATTTTATATTCATCTGACCACATGATATACACACTATAAGCGATTTGCATAAAAAATTGAATTACTTTATACATCTTGTACATGCGCAGAATAATCGAACGTTGCTTTCTTCATTCTCTTCAGTTATCATTTCATTTCGTTTAAAATATGATTTGTCATTAGAACTTAGTTTTTTTTTTAATATCACATTAAAGATTTAAATAAAACCTTATTCGTTTTTTCATTCTCAAAAATTGAAAGAAATTTAGAATAAAAACTTTACTATTCTTTTCCGAAGATAATATATTTACTGATTTAAACATAATAGTATGTATATAATAATTGGAGAGAGCGGCTGATGAAAGCTTATGAATATCTGAAAAATGTTCAAAATAAAAAAAATGGGAGATGATATTTTTCTTGGGCATCATAAAATAGGTTTGAGAATAATCGGAGCATGGCCGGGACTTCAACCTTTGCCTGGCTTTTATTTTGGAATTGTACTAACAATAATTGCATTAATTTTTCAAATGTGGAATATAGTAGAAGTGTATGGTAACCTTGAAGATTTGATGGACAATTTAGTATCCATCATTGGTGTACTTTCAGGTTTAAGTAAAACAATGATATTTCGAATAAAACGCAGGTAAATAAATAAATATTATTCCATTAATTCTCGGAGATCATGTATTCTGATTCATGTGTAAATTGTCCAAATTCGTCGAAATGTGTGTAATAGATATATGTTAAGGTCCGTGTATGTGATTGCGTACTTTTAATAATGTTCAAACACAGTATACCAAATACTTAAGTTGCATACGTTGCCCATAACATATAACTGAAAATAATAGAAAATAGCTTTCAGTTATTAACTCATTAACTATACAAAATTAGAAATTTTATGCTGGTGATACTGAATATGCTTGAAGACTGGAAAACTGAAATCAGTGATTCTGAACGCGAGTATATGTCAGAGAACTGTGTGCGGGCTCAATTGATGTCAAAACTAATTATTATATTGTACAACAGTATGAATTTGACGTACTTCCTTAGAGCTGTAATGTCTTATTTTTTTGATCCAGTCCAGGATAGAAAATTACTTGCTCGAATGAAACTTCCCATTGAAATAAAGCAATCGCCGAAGTATGAAATTCTAAATCTTGTTCAATTTCTAATAGCAACATTATGCTTTAACAGTCACGCTCTAATAGAAGGTTTATTGGCGACTACGGTAATTATTAAGATTAAAATTGAATGAAATATTAACTTAAAACATTTTATCAAGTTTAAATATTATTTATTTATTTTAGAAACGTGATATTTTCATTTGAATATAGAGATACTTCATAAGAAGAATGAATTTTTTTGATACTGGTTTTTATTTCAATTATTTATTTTATTATAATAGCTAAATAATAGCAAAAAAAGAGTTATACTGAACTGATTATCTTATTTTCTGATTAAAATATAGTATGTATTAAATACAGCACGCCCTCAGAGATTTTTTATAATTGTATACTATAATATTTAAAGTGAAAATGTTGAAATTACCATGAAGATTTCTCTTGACATTGATTATGCCAAACGATTGTATCAATAAGAAGCTAATGATTTTGTATACTATTGGTATATCTGATATGCGGATCTATAAGGAATCTAATTGAACTGATATAGACGAAAGGAAAAAATGTCTCCTTACAATCTATATCAGCGCTTTACAAAAGAACCCATTGCAATTATGCGAGTTTTCCTTTTTGTTATCATTTTTTCTATTATTATTGATAATTACAGTTGTGTGTATTGGAAAAAATCAAGATAGAGTAAGCCGATTTAAAAGATTAAAACAGCTTTTTGAATAAAATTTTTCATTTCTAAATATATATAACTTGCTTCCAATGCGAAATAGTTAAAGACTGAAAAGTAAAGAATTAGTTTTCGGACTTTCAAATATATCGATACTTCTTTTCTCAAGAGATCTATTGTAATTGATACTTTCCGATATAATAGTACATGCCTGTATGGTCTTGTAAATTAAATATCCTTAGGATGTTACGATGTGAATATACGTTGCCTATTAATCACATAATTATTCGAATTGTCCTTCTCATATGTTATTCATGAATTTCAATCTGAGGTATCTGAATTCAGATAAACAACTAAGCATATGATTCTTAAGAGTGCATGCAAAATATTACATTTTAGTTATGACATATACGAAATTCGAAAGTAAATTTAGTTTTTTAAACCAAACAGTATTCAGTTAGAATAGAATTATTATATATGTATATATTTCAAATTGAATTCTAAAAAACATATAATATTCTGTAGGTTTTACATGCTACTTCAAAGGTGGAAATCGTCCGAAAAGATATTATAAGATTTTCAACAAGTTGCCAACTAAATTTCGGAAATAGAAAACTTACATTAATTTCTTTAAGACAACTTACACAAAAATATTTAAACTTCATAGAATTTTCCAAGAACATAGAGGATATATTCTCCTACATTTGTTTTATTCATATATTTTTTTTGACATTTCTACAAGTTGTTTCAGGATACATGGTGATTGATGTAAGATGAATTACTATTTATTGCAGAGCTATAGATAGATCATTTCTAAATTTTGAACATTACAAATTTATAATAATATTATTCAGAAAAATATTAATTTGAAGAAAGGTTGAATTTCAGAAATTGGAATGATAACTTATTAGGAATTTTGTTAACCGATGGTATAAAAGATGCTTTTTTCGTACTTCTGAGATCAGACATAGGCAATGTAATATTTTTGTAATTTCTTCTACCTTTGAACAAAATGAACTGTAAAACAATATTAGACATTATGCTATTTTTCATACGAATACTTGCTTCGTGCGTGACTATAACAGCACAGAAAGAAAGGCGAATTTTGATAAAAATGGGATTTACACTGTAGCAAATATTTTTTGTCAGCAATTAAAAAAAAATCTATAATAAAAACATATTATTAGACTATACCTACACTCACTGGTAGGTTAATTTGATTAATAGTGAAGCAAATGAGTATTCTGCTATTCGCCCATTATATTATTGTAATATTGTTATTAATACAATAATATATAAAATATAAAATAGATATTCGTTTTAGTCTATTTAGAAGTCGTGTTATGAGAATTGTAATCTTATTGCTCTTTTAGTTGAATTTCAACGATGCATGTGTTTTTTTCTCGTATGAACAGTTGACAATACATAAACTCCTAACATTGATTTGATTTTTAAAATATGTATTTGCATGTTACAAAATTAGAAACAGCGTCTTTTAATGCCTAATTTTGCGTTTACGTGAGCTGGGATCAATTTTCTTTTTCGTTTTTCTAGCTTGGCATGGAATGAATATTCTCCTATAGATAAATTTGACAAAATCATACAATTTTACAACCATTTGCACAAGTAAAAATCATATTTAGAGCCTTTTATTTATATCCATTTACATTAAAATAAATATAGAAAATTTTTAAGAATAGCTTTATAATAATACACCCACGTTTTTGTTAAGTTATCGAGGTTACTAAGAACAGTTATTCCTAAATTTTTTATTTTTTCAACACATCATCCTAAAATGGCTACAAACATTAAAAAAATCATGTTACATCATATATTATATCCACCATATTACCATGTATAAATTTGATCTCTCGTTTAGTATCAGTGACTCCAAACTCCTTAATTATGATTTTAGCACCCGATAAAGGAGAGTTGATTTTGTGCTGCATCTATATATTTAAATATAACATTAGAAATTATTGAAAAAAATATTGTATCGTATCTTGGAATATGTTTTTAAGAGGTAAAGAAAGGGTACTACGTTCTAAACTAGATAGAGAAAATTACAACAATTTACTGATACCTATGTTTATCTTCAAATACAGTAAAAAAGTTGTTCTTCATAAACATAATTTGAGTATCTTAAATTCAAATGATGTTAAGTTTGAATTTTACAATTAATATTTTTATATAATTTTGTCTGAATATGTTACTGTTATTATATTACTATTATAAACTGTGCAAATTACTTAAACTTTTCCAAATTCAAATATTTATTTTTAATATCATGCAAAAATATTATATATTAGGAGGCTAACTTAGTTTTTGACCATTTTAACGGAAAAAGGACATTCATAATGGAAAATGGATACCGTTAGCTGAATCAAATTATTTTCCATCATTTTCTACTACTTTTTTTCCATCTTTCTGGCAATATGGCAATACCGTGGCGAAAAAACGATAGTGGTTTCGAGGTGATTCAATCATCCACAAATTCTCGCACTTCTTGAACATATCGGAAGTGCGTATCAACGAGGTCCTGCTGCATCGATCTGTATAGGTGGTAAAAAAGGCTCTATGTCTGACGAGTACACTGTGTGCAGCAACACTTCCCATTCGAGCTCTACAGGGTGTTTTTGAGAACGTTGTCATGGAAGAGAATGACTTTGTGCCTATTGCTCGCGATTGCTGATCTGTGTTAGATCAATTTCTGTTGAAAATTATTCAGTGGGAGTTTGTATACCTTGGCAGTGACGGTTCCATTCGGATTAAGCAGCTCGTAGTACAGCACACCTTATTGGTTCCACCAAATGCACAGCAATACCTTTTGGCAGTGGATGTTCCATTTTGGTGTCGATGTGGACGGTTGGCCTGGGCCTACCGATGACGTTTTGCGCTTACAATTATCGTAGTCGATCCAATCTTCATCACTAGTCACAATACGGTACAGTAAACTTTTCTTTTTTTCCTTGGCAAGCAAAGACAGTGCGAAGCTGTATCGATTCATAATGGCACTTTCGGTCAAATCGTGTGGCATACATTTTCATTTTTTATGAATCTTCCCCATCACATGTAAACGTTTTTCCAACTACTCTATCACTGACTCCTAATTTATTAGCGAGTTCTTTCTGAATTTGAGCTAAGTTTTCGTCCCATAATGCTTGTATTTCACTATCTTCAAAATTTTTCGGTTGACAACAACGTTCTTTGTCATTAACATCAGTATCTCCACTTCTGAATCGCTGACACCACTCTTTACATGTTGTAAGTGATGGAGCTTGTTTGACATAACATTCTCGAAGCAATCGATAAGTTTTTTTTTGATAACTGAATTTTATTGGTAAATGCAAAAACTAAAAAATAAGCACCAGATGCGACACATCTCACTTTTCATACTACTTTATCGCCATCTAAACATGAAGGTCGAAAACTAACTTCGCCTCCAAATATGTTAATTATCAAATTATAGATGTACATGATTACTAAATTAAGCAAAATTTGGTTTCGTAATGATATTACCTTAGTAATATATTTCAATAAAACTCTTAATTTTGTATATTACAGGGATTAGAAAATGGAGAAAAAACAATAAATTTAATTCATTATGCTATTCAAACTACATCATTCTTAGTAAGCTCGGGTTATTATTGTTTTATAGGAGAATATTTCACCAATCAGGTTCATTTTAAATATATTATTATTCTCTGGAAATTGATGTTCCTACATGGTAAAATTTTCTACATTCCACTAATAGAATATATTATCACATTTACTTTACAGAGTGAAATTATATATAACGAGTTATGCAATTGTCATTGGTATCAATTTTTTAAACTGGATAAGAAAGCAATAAATTTAATGTTAGTAAAAGCTCAAAAACCAGTAAATATAACCGTTGGAAAATTTAGTAACCTGTCGCTTATATATTTAACCACTGTAAATAGATTTTATTTGAACATCGTGGGCTTGTTTTATTAAACTATTTAAGAATCTTATTTTTCCAGATAATGAAGACTTCATTTTCGTATCTTTCTTTAGTTCGAGCGGTTCGCTAAACGATTTTTTGATCCTCTCAAAATGATAGAATGACCAATAGTATATAAGTACTATCTATAAATATTTATTGAAATAATAAAAGAAGAACTTAAGTGTATATAACAGTATAAATAATATAGAAGAATTTAATAATGGTATATAGTTTAATAAATATAGTTTTACAAATCGTTCCAAATATTTTGAATTTAATGTATTAATTTGATAACGCGTTTTTCATAACAATTGAATGTAAGTCTATAATTTAATAATTGTTCTTTGTACAAATTAAGAGGAAAAATAAAATTTATTCTTTTAATTTGAGTATAATATTATATACAGTGTTTTAAAGCCCTCCCCTTCTAAATGGTCTGAATGTTATGAAAAAGAGCTTAAAAATCTTGCTTTATCTAAATTTACAAGACAGCTGTTTAAAAATTACTTATTTATATTTATAATTTGAGTCTACTGAACCCACTGTCCATATTAATATTATATGTAAGCTGAAAGTAAATTATACGAATCGTATTTTCTCAAAAATTTATTTAACGACGTTTCAACTGTTTTGGCATACATTCATTCTAAAGTTATAAGTTATCAAATTATTTATAGAAATTAATATATTTCAAATTCATAGAAGAATTTTTTTAAATATGAATTAATATTTAAATATTTTTTAAATTGAAATGCTGGACAGTATACAAGATCTTCGAGATATACAGTTGAAATGATTGAAGATCAATGTGAAAATAATTTTGAAATTATTTACAAAGATGTACAATCTAGTAAAAATGTATAGTCTAAATGACGGAGGTATATTATATTTTGTATTTTAATTTTGAAAAACTATATTGGAAATATTTGATAGACGGTTGGAATCCATTATGCTAAGCATTAAAATATTGTGGAAATGACAGGAATCAAGAAGTATTTGTTTTAATCGAGCATTGCAGAAAAATGGACAGAATGAGATCAGGCATGAGTCTGTCAAAAACTATTTGGAGAATATTGGATGGGAAATTCTGCCTTACCCGCCTTACAGTCCAGACTTGGCATCATTTGACTACTACTTGTTTCGATGAATGCAGAAAAAATTTTTTCTGATCCATTTTCTTATATTGAAATAATATTTATTGTTAATGTAAAAATAGAGATTCCAAACTAGAAATTTTTTTTAATATCCTCATCTGATCATTGTTCACGAAATTGTAACCTAGCAAATATAATTTTCTTTTATTCCATTAATTTTTTTGCTGAGAGTATTATGTTCATATAAACTAACATATCGGAAATAAGTAGGACAATAAATAAATAATAAAACAAAACATAATACAATAATAAGGTAATAGTGCATGTTTCCAAAAAAGCTTGACACCATAAGTCAGGTCAAATGTTAATCAGCTGATCATAGTTCGTACGATTTAATATCGATAAAATGGATAAGAATTTTTTTCGATTACAGTAAAACGTGCGATTTTCCGAAGTTTCGGAATGATTTACTAGTTGTTCCGATGCACGACAGGTTGTTCGTTGAATGGATCAGAAAAAGAGGATTGAATAGGATCGAATGTCATTGCGAAGCTTGGTCGTGGTTGTTAGGACTATAATATGAAGTCGAAATTATTTTGAAAATTATTTTTACCCTTCTAATTATATTTGTGTACAAAATTCACACCCATCAAATCGATACTGAATTTTGTATGCTATGATTAGCTGATACATATGCCTTCACTCATCCCAGTTAGTTAGGCTATCGAGTCTTTTCGGAAACACAGTTATATCTTCAATATATATAGGAATACTTATAATGTTATGAAAAACAAAAACTTACAGGTTTTCCCATGTAGGCGGTGCTTTTAATCGACTGCATATGCTGTATGAACTACTCCTTGAATGATATGAAGATCAAAGACCAACCCATTATTTTAGATCAGCTAGAAATCCTTGTGTGGTCATACAGTTTTATTCCTTCCATACGAATATTTCATTAATTCGCTGTTTTGTATTCATTTTTTCCCATTCATACAGTGCCCTAAACTTTTATCTGATCTTTTACTTGTATTACTGTAAATGACTAGCCTAGTTTTACATTAAAAGTTAAATACCGATATCCGTCCGTCGTATTTACCGCAGTATCTGCATTTTAGAGAGGTGGTCCTCTTCATCGTGCATAAATACATTTTGAAATACAAATGTTCGGAAAAGAATTGGATTAGGTAGAAATGCAATTCACCATTCTTCCACCCTCTCAATTGACAAATCTCTTGTATGACTCGTTCCGTCCAACGTCTCCGTTTAAGAGTTGTTCATCGCTTTCGCAATATACAATTCCAATGCCTTTATACGTTTTTGTTGTTGTCACATCGTTCTCACTCTAGACGCTTACATTAGTAAATTCTCTTACGTTCGACTTCTAGTAAATCAATGGGGATCACCTTCAAGATGAGAAAAATCACGAGTTGCGATGCGATTAAATCATCCTTTAAATGCCTTTCATTACATGATCCATTTTCTAATATTTATTGCATTTACTCACACCTCTGCTCTGTAGAGTAGAATCGATCTTATCTGTTGCCCATCAGTTTGCCTTTTTTCTTTCTACTGCTTTGATTAATACGTTTCGTATGCGAGACTAGAACGTTGGTTTTGTTTTGAAAGTGACCTTTTAATCATTATTGGAACCATCGTGTCTTTTCGACTAAAGTAAATAGGGTCAGTTAAAAAAAACTGAACAAATAAAGTATAAGAGGCTTTGTTAAATGTTAAAACTTAAATTTTTAGGTTTTCCGATTCATTTATTTTCCAAAAAATATTGCTGAATAGCTTTTTCTTGGTTTTTTTTTTAAATTTAACTACAAATTGGTTAATTTGTAAATAATGTTTCATTCATATCAAAAAAATTAATTATTATTCTATTAGATAGAGACACCCACACCCACACCCACACACCCCCACCCCCCACACACACATACACACACACAATGTGTGTGAAAATATGTGAGTATTATAGTAAAATATGTGGAAATATGTGAGTATTGTTTTGGGTAATTATTCAAAATAGATAAAAATGGAACATCAAGAACATCAGATCATCTAGTCCTTTGTTCTAGAGTTCAAATCCCGGGGTCGGCCGATTGATACAAGTACCGCTGTAATAATTTACATGTGCTTTTTTTACAAAAATATCGTAGACCTGCGTCGCTCATTAGCATCGGTATTTGAAAGCATAAGCAGAGCGACAGTAAACAACAACAAAAAAGGGATAAAAAAGGGTTTATCACATTTTTTATCTATTTAAAAAATATAAAAAATGTAGAGAGGATATGAATATATATATATATATATATATATATATATATATATATATATATATAATTTCATTAATGTTTTTATTCTAGTTCGTGATGAGGAGCCAAAGCCGCTCGAAAGGTGTGACTGAACTAATTGGGATACGGATAGATAATTTAATAGAGGGATTAGTTAAATTGCCCTTCACTAAACATATTTTTCCTTTAAGCTAGTTCTAAGCATAACAATTTTATATTTCAGATTATACGGTGTTGATTAGAAACACGGAAAGTGTGAATGTCATTATAATAGGAATTTCAGACGGATTAAAAGATTTATTAGTTTGTTCAAAACCAGTTGCAAAAAGTATTTTTAATTTTTATATAAATTATTTATCCGCTATCTCTGAAATACTAAATATACTGTATCAATAACATTACTGAACTAAGTAAATTGTTATGCATACAAAATTCCTTATATTTCATTTCATTAATTTTATTGAATTATTTTAAATATATATTTACAATCAATATTTGTTAATGTTCCGTTATAATAATATTTCATCGTTATAACAATAGTTTGATTGAATAAAAAAATAACGTTAAGTTGCTCTTACTTATTATTTGAAAATTTTACCAGTGAAATTAGAAGAAGGATTCTATGGTTCCCTATTTTTAAATTGGTTTTCGAAGTTCATCCGGAAAATGCTCATGGATTTGTCTGATAATTTAAATATATGTCAGGAATTATTTAGAATAAAAGGAGCAGTAGTAGACTTCTGTGAGAAAACTAAAAATAAATATATAAATACGTCTTTGTAAAAAAACTATTAATATTTTTTATCCCTCATAGTGAGTTTAATCAAAACTTAGTGTACGAAATAATTTTCTAAAAAACAAAAAGTAATCAGATCTTCATATAGTAAAAAGGAAGGAATAGTCTTGAGAGTGAATTTGAATAAATGAGAAATAGATATAAGATTTCTTTGTAGCAAGTATCAAATGAAAGTATCTCACTGAAGTTAAATAGTAAGTAGTTATAAAAATGTTGAATTAAAAATGCTTTCAAAATGTATTCCTTACATTATTTTAAGAACTTTTAAGTAATTTAATTCGAGAACTATTGTTGAAAATTCCTTTAATAAGCATTTTAAATTTTCAATATTAAAAATTATAAGCTAAGTTATAAAAAAATTGAAATGGAGCATACTTAAAAAAGTTTTGGAAATACTGCTTTATAAATAAGTTTATGGATGAAAATAAAAATAATAAGAAATATATAAAATTTTGACCATTACATATATAACAGAACGGTGTTCATCAAATGCGTCATTCGATAAGATATAATATGTAGTACGTAAAAATAATACGTATAATAATAATTGCATAAAGCATACATCGATTGAACTGCTGAAGTCTGAAATATTTAAATAGTTTCATAAGAATGGTTGGAGAAACTACGCTAGGGTGCATAATATATATAACTACACTCTGTAATAATAATATTGCATATTCGATGTAAGTATGCAGCATAGGTAAAATCGCGGTGATGAATAACCAACGAATTCAGACATGCACCGCACAATTATTATTTATGAGGGGGATAAGATCGTTGCGCTTTCAATCTATATCTTACATATTCATAGAACGTAGACAATTATTTGTGGTATACACGGATATAAGAAAGAAAATAATAGAATGCTATGTTTCCGCAATTTATGAGAAAAGATAAAGAAAGTAATTTACATTGAACATAATTTACGAACTAAAAGAAACATATTTATAGAATAATTTTTCTAGATATACAATAAATATATTATATTTGCGAACTTGAATAAATAAGTTTCTATTTTTATCATTATTTAAAAACTTGAAAATGTTTTGAGAATTAAGTAAGTTTGGCACTTACAAAACTCAATGATTTATGTTATTTAATCAAATCATTTATTTGGTTTTAATATTTTAAAAAGGAGAAGAAGCTCAATCCAGTTTTTTACTTTCTTCATGCCTTAGGATTAGAATTTCGGAATACCTAACAATTCGTTATATCAATTTCCTAATCGCATTTCTATATCAATTTTATTAGATTTTATAAATCTTATTTACAATATTACACTCCATATTTTTGTTTTCATTTTATCTTTTTATGAAATATATGGTGTGAATTCGAATTACAGAAAATTTAAAAATAAAATTTCATTTGGGATAGATTATTGTAAAATTTAGAAATATATATTTATTTAAACACTTAGATAAACATTATAGAGATAAATAGAATGAAGTATTTTCTTAAGTATAGTAAATTCTAATATGATATTTAGTGTAAAATATTAAAATTAATTGAAAACGACACATTAATGGAGAAAAAATGTAGGTATCCCTTTTTTACGTCTTCCAGAAATTAACTGTATTAACGTATATGAACAAGATATAGAAACATTAAAAGAATAATTTTTTATATATCGATGAAACATTTAAAAAGGAAAATACATATTTAACCTTTCTTATCCTCTGATAAATAGATTTTCATCTCAATTGAATAAATTGATATATAGGTATTATGATGGCCAATCCTTGGTCAATAAATCTAAACTTATTCATAAAAGTTTAAAAACATATTTTTCCGATTTAATTCCTTACGAGTTTCTTATGGTAAAATCTAAAAATTAGTTTTTAGAGATTTTTATAATTTTTTCATTAAGAGAAAAAACTTCATTTACACAATATGAAAAAATATTTTATTATTTCAGTATCTTAGACGCAGCTGGAGATAAAATCTTTTCTTAACTGACGTCCATGAACAAACAGGCACAGGCCACTAAAATATTTCAAGTCTAAAGATTCATCTATTTGGACAAGGTTTCAATGCCAAGTAAGATTTGTGAGTACGTGACTGCATCTTTTATTTTATATACGTATATGAATATAAAAATCTAGTTAGAGACTGATACTTCTGACATCTCATAATCTACATAAGTAAAATACCAAAAGGTGCGTTTCCGCTTATTCTTGAATTTTCGCGAAAAGGCTATAATTATTCTATTTTATAATTAATAATATCCAAATCGAATGCTCATTTATAGTTTACTTAAACTCTTGTCACACGTTTATAAGATTTGTAATTTTGTATTTTGTAAGTGGAAACAAAAACGTATGATAGTCTTGTAGAGATAAATAAAGTATTTGCTTTAAATGATTCTTAACCTCAGAGTTTTCTATTAAATATATATTTTTGTCATATCCCAACACTAAGTAATTGCTATAACTTCAAGTCAGATTTGTAATTCATATCATCATCTAATAAAGAGTAATAAAATTGAAGTAAATATTTAGGGGCACGGAACAGATTTATAATGTTTATTTTAGGTAATCTTACCTTTATCATTTTTATAAGGTCTTTTATTTATCTGAGATACATTTAGAAAATTTGTCAGAGTTCTAGTAATGATTTCTCTCCTTCACGGTTTAGCGTGTATTTCTCATCATGCGCCTGTTTCGTGTAATGATTCAAGCTTTTTCGGTTCCTCATCAGGGACTGCTGGTATAATGATATATCATAACATACTAATTTATAAAGACAAAGCATGTTTTTGTTTCGACACGTTAATAAAAAAACTAGTGAATCAATTACTTGAATTGATTGGTCTTGAATTATGCCGAATATCAACTAGAGGTAGTCGGTTTAAACTATTAATAACAGGCTAACTTATTTGAATGATAATATCCAATTTATGAATTAGTATTATAAAGAAGGTCTGATTTTCGTCAGTATTCCATTCCTACGAGGAAGCCAAAAAATGGGTGGATGACTGGATAGAGGCCAAACCGGTCGAATTTTTTCGCAACGTGATTCGTATGTTGCCAGAAAGATGGGAAAAAGTTGTAGCTAGCGATGGCCAATACTTTCAATAATTCATTTGTAACCATTTTTTCACAATAAAGGCTCAATATTTGAAAAAAAACGGGAAAGACTTATTCACATACCTGATAGCTGTTTGTAAACACAATAAATAATCCGTGAAATTATGAAAGTATATTTCATTTTTTTTTTAAATTTAATTCATTCTATTTTAAAATCTTATAATTAATCTATAATAAAGTACAAGATATTATTTATAATATCTTATTACTGATTAAGATCTTTAGAAATTGATAAATGTATACTGTACAAATGAATATACATATATTATTTTAATCAACTGTTGCTTCTGATGTATTTACTGAGATTATAGTTGTATTAATTGTTGGATGTCCAGATAGAATCTCTTGTATGAAATGCTGATAATGTGATACTTTTGTATATATACAGCCATAAATAGTATCATCGCAGTTTGGATAATTTCGACTTGCAATTCCAATAACTTTGTTTTGTATAACAAGGGGTGCACCTGTATCTTTCTGTAAAAAAAGATAATATAAAGCGTTTATAAGAATTATTAAATATTTTTTTCCTCATTCGAACCTACAAATCGTACCTACGCCACTTGATTTCACTTCTCGTGAGGAAAAATATAATCCTTACCTAATACGATAAGGCTTCTTTACAAAACTCTTTACAACCGTCGGCTTCGCCTCGGGCCGCAATCCTCTCTTTTTGCAAATAAAGCCTTTTCGTACTCGGTAAGAAATGTAATATTTATATATATAATTTACTACAATTATACTTTAATAATTTGCTTCGTGCAAGAATTCAATTAACGAAAACTATAAAAATAAATAGATACTTTGTGTACCTCAATGCATCTTTTGCATCTGAAACTTTGAAATGATGATAAGATCAAATAATAATAATGGATGTAATAGCAACGGAAGAATTTTGAATTGATTTTAGTAGTATTTTAGCCTATATTAGACAAGGTAAGCGTCACTATGAGGAAAATGAAAGAGTTTTTAACGCCAACTTTTTGTGGTATAATCAAAAGTACCTTAATTAAGGTTGACTTGTTTACTCTGTGCTTGAGGTCATTAAATATGTATATTTATACATAATACAGCTCATCCACTGAACATAAAAATTAATAAACTAAATAATAATTTGATGATTGACTGAAACTGCTCTTGCGTAACAAGTGTTAGTGGAACATGTAAGCACTTTGTTGCAGCGTTGCTATTTATAAATAGATAGGTATTTAGTTAAAATCATATCAATTTTATTTAGTTTATTTTTAAATTATATAATGAATTGACTAATGATATATTATATTTTTATTATGATCGTGCACATTACAGAACGTAGACTTGTTCAATGGACGAAGCTATTTGCACAGATGTAAAGCAGCAATGGGAAAGATTAAACACAAACTGCTGAGATGTATGACGTAAAAGCAATATTCAAATTCTTAGCAAGGGTTTTCCAATAAAGGATTACAGAAGGAAAATACTTGAAAAACGCATTAATTGTATTGGAAGAAGCAAATTCGAAAGAACAGTTGTTTTAAGGCTTTAAGTGCAAGGATATGCAACTACCTATAGCATCTCCAGAATATATGGAAATTTTGTTTTAATTTTTGCCTTCTGATCATAAAAACTATTACAAAAAAAGTATTATATTAAATTTTGCTATGAACCTATGTATAGAACTGTATTCTAAAACAAGAATTTATTGAAATCTGAAAAATAGAAGAGAATTAGAGACAGCAGAACTTACTTATTGTATAATTATATTAACAATAAAAAGCCAATTTGGAGTAAAAAATTGATAAACATTTAAAAGATATATTTATGTAATGATAATGAATTGATAATGAATTGATCAATATGTAAAATGTTATGTGCAAAACATAAAGCGAAACATCAATATTTTGCTTGTCTTTTTTCACTTTTTATATGTTCCAAAACTTTTTTAGCTATTAAATGTATTAATTCTTTATAAGCTGTTGCTGATAAGTAAGGAACTTAATATTATAAGCGAATACGCCTCAATATTACCATTGTTTTGTTTTAGTTTTTATCATACCAATTGTTTCTGTGTCAATGTAAGAAATCATTAACTTATAATCGAGATATAAGATGTCAAATATTAGTGATATTAGCATAAAATATTTCCAAGTAACGATAGGGGATATACACGGGATTTAGTTTTAATTTTTACAGATCTTGATGACATTGTACTATCTTGTAAGCATCACAAATTTTCACTTTCGTGCATAATAGCGATTAAGAAAAATATCAAATTTTCTCTATATTATTAAAATGTCCATTCAATAAATAATAAAATTTGATTCAAGACGTACATTATGCTTATCGATTACTTCTTCTGAACTTGATCTCCATGATTACATTATTTATCTCAAAGACCGTAATTTTGTTAACATTGACCAAAATCAAGGGGATAGTCTTTGCGTGCGCAGAGGCTATCAAAATCTCTGAGTCTTTCTAAGCTCTTTCGTAGTTTCAAGCAATGCGTGAATTTTTTAATGCCGCAGGAATCGATTATTTTGTATATTTAACGACGTTTCGATATTTCTTTTCTTTACTACTTATTTATATATTTAGAAAGCAACCAGAATAGGTAGAAATTTTAGACCTCTCGATTATAGATCTAGAAGTACGCTGGAGTCGATAAACGAGAAAAATTATAATACAGAAAAGAAACGTACAGACTTCCCTAGTACAAATTGGAGGTTCGAGTCTCTTTCTAGAGAAATCCTAGCGACGACCTTCGTTTCAGACCCTGGAGATGGCGTACCTGATCTAGAGAGCATTCTATTTATTCGTTAATCCTGACTTACAAATTTAAGTAAATAGTAGCGTCTTATTAATTACATCTCAAACTTGGAGTTCTTTAGGAATTAGGGTTCCAGCGGCACTCGAAGCTGGTTTTCTCTGTACATCTTGTCAGAACGAGAGCACAGTGAGAAAAGACCTTCTTATCGCTTACTTTCTATATGGAAAAAGTACATTCATATGATTGAGCCTTTTCTCGATCTCTTTTGAAATTAAATTAATTTAAATTATTCACGAATCAGAATTTTCTCTTCATCTCTTTCTCATTTATTGTATTATGATATTCAGATGCCCTTACTTCTTGTCAAGTTCGAATATGATACTTATATTTACTTACTTATTTTCATATTTACGCGTATCTAGATTCTTATACAATATAATTTAATATATTTTGTACTGCATATATAATACGAATTACAAACTAATGACCATAAAAAAGTATTAAGTTCGTACGAATCATATCACCGTTCTTCTTTAGTCGTTTAGCTACTAAACTATCAGCCGTATAGGGAATCTTCATTTTTCTTCTGGAACCCTGTTTTGGCTGGTTGCTTAAAAGTGGACATACTGGTATCATAACTGACATCTCGTTATGCTTAGTAAGCGCTACGTCTTACTCTTCTTGATACATACAATTTAACGTTTTTTTCGTAAGTATCGTTAATGCTCTTATAATTGAAGTGAAACTTCTAATTATCTTGAAAACATACAAACTTTATTTATAAACATGTATTTTGTTTAAAAACGACCTTACCGACCCGAAACCTTATTTCATTTTCTGTTGACGTTATTTAGAGAAGAAACTGCAAGAACATTTTTTACATCGAATGATTCTGTTCCAACCGTCACCTGATTTAAGTCCTAGCTACTTTGGGAAGAAGCTCGTAGAAATATTTGAAAATCAAAACAAGCTACTTGATATGTTAAGGATATATGACAGTGCGTTCAAAATTGTTGGACATCAATAAAACCAGAATACGTGGAAAAATTACTTTCTCGAATGTACAGGCAGTCATTAAATCTAAAGGTTTCAGTTTAATATTTCATTTATATTTCTTGATTTTCTTTCGTGCAAAAATATGTTGCAATCTATTTCACTTGTGTACGAGTTTAAACGTTTCAATTGTAAACTATAGTTCATTTGCAGTTAATTTATTAGAAAATTTTAAATTAACATTCGACTTCAAAATAAATAACATGTAAAATTTTTGAAAAATACATTTGTTATTTCGATTATTATGTTTCTTATTATTTGATCTGCTTTTTTATTTTTTATAGTTATACTGAACGTTGCTACAATTTCAAAATTAGATTTTCCTAAATGCATTCCTTGTTGCGTTATCTTATAACGTAAGGTTATTTAGCGTAATTATTTATGTAAGTATTTATTTGATGTAAGTATTCATCCGTTCTTACATAATTATTTTAATAATTCCTTTAAAGCAATCAGCGATGTTTCAAAATTATCCGCGATGATTATCATACATCGAGGCCTATAAAATCACATTTGGCAATCTACCGATCAAGGCCGCAATAACTTTTTGTATCAATCTAGCAAAATCGGTCGCGCCGTTCATAAATCCAAATATTATTCATAAAAGGTTATAATTATATGTCTGGAGTTATGAATTCAGTCCTGTCAATATATGCTTTTGTTACTTTTACTAGATAATAATCTGAATCATCGATCTAGTTACAAATCATCGAACTGAGCTAAGAAGTTCTTCAATGAGATTTGATTATTTGGTCGCTCATACCAAATTATACATGCGACGGTTTTATTTTCTGGTATGTAGTTAGTAAGACAAGATTATTGAAATTAAAGTGCTTTCTTCTTATACTCAAATTAGGTTAGAGAGATACATGAGAGTGAGTCATACCATTTGTGAAATCTCTTGCAGTCTAGTTGTTATGAACGCTGTCGTAATAGCATCGCTCCATCCATAGATTAACCAATTTTTGAAACTGCAGTACTTTGATGTGCATTTTCATAATTAAAGTCCAGAATTGTATTCTTAATATTTTAATTTACAGAGAAATGATGACTTCTGTGAGACGGCTGTTCTAGTTCGAGACATTATTCAAACGTGTTAATAAATGTATATTACTGCAACTTGTATACATTTTAATACATTCTCGGTGAATGGAGAAGTGCCTTTAAGGTCCTTGTTATGGTATCAGTTGATTACTCGCTGATTGTCTTCGAGAACGATTTTGGTAATGCTACTTACAGCGTATAAATGTATTTTTCTTCGATCTTATGTTATCGTATTTGCTACATATTGTTTTACGCTAATCCTATTATAACTCATTTGACAATAATCACTAATTTTTAATAAAAACTTATAATAATCATTCATTACTCACGATTCGCTTAAAGTTTTAATTCGTAAAATAAAGCTTAAAATATGGTATAAAACGTTAGCAGTTAGATCACTACGCATGTTCCATTCATCATATTAGAAAATGGGAAGAATATTAAAAGAAACTGAACTTAGAGTTGGCCAAATAATATATTGATTTACTAATGAAAGAGAACAATCGAGCTAGTATTTTGTTAAGTATCCAGACCAGATATATATATATAGACAGATACGCACCGCCTCGCTTTTAATTTTAATATTTATTTATATTTAAATGGCATACCTATCTTTACTAATCTACATCTCAGCAAAAAGATTTACATACATTAAGCAGAACATTATAAATATAGTGAGTGTAAATATTAGAATTTGTACAAAAGTTATAAATATATTTCATAATATTCTATAATAATAGATCAATAATAATGATGTAACATTCTAATACATCTTTTGGTTATATACATTATAATAGAATTAAATCAATGATTAAATCAATATTCATTTTTCGATTAAAGAAACAAAGAGACTCACCGAACAAATACCTTGAGGTGTTCCGAGCCTATCAGATATCATTACTCCACACATTTGGTCATCAGTTACATTGAAGTACATGTCTTTACACCAATTATCAGGTGTAATTCTGACAAATCCATATCTTAATTTATAATCTGTTACTCCACTTTTTCTGAATATTTTTCCAGTAGCTGGGTGAATACCAGTTTTAACAGTTGTATATCCAAATCCAGCTACAATACCATGATTGGATGTGAATGATTCGCCGAAAAGTGGTATATCAAGATGAGATAAATTTGCGTTGTTTGGAAGATCCAAATCCGTACTTAGCTGTATGAAACAATCAATTATTACAAGTATGCACTTGCGATTTATACTTCTGCGATTTATTGATTTATAATAATTAATTATTAATCTTTTTATTTAATAGTTATTAAAATTTTCTAAAAATACTCAAATATTTTAGTATAATTGTTAGTGGTGCTTGGACGTAAGAGATCATCGCATCGTCTTTTTTTTTAATATGAAATCATTTTCCACAATGGCTTACTTGTTACGACTTGGAAACAAGACTTCTCAAAATAACTAATAAATCAGTATTTTAAAAAAATAAATCGGGTATTTCTTTCCATATGTTCTTTTCCAGAAAAAAATTCATTATTTCAATCATTAAATCAAATTTGTTCAATTATTTACATATGCTTGTAACAAACATTATCAAATCGTAAACAAATAAACTATAAATTTTATATTAAAATGTGCAACATTTTATTCACCTCAGCCACCGCAATATCATGTGAAGTTAAAAAGCCATCATGCTTAGGGGTGTAAATTGCAGTTACGTTTCTTCTGTTAGTGATCGATTCATATAAATTATTGGTTCCTGACACAACTCTAAAATTTAGTGGCCTCAAATCTCCTGAACCATCCATGAAGCATTGCGCAGCCGTTATTATATGTTTGGAGCTTAAAATACCACCAGCGCAAAGTAGACGAGTATCTCTATTATTATACGTTTGCCCTAAAACTGCAACTATGTATTTGAAATTTTTCTGTTCTGCTAAATTACTGCCAATCATTTTTTCACTGCTTAAGGATGACACTTAAAAAAAATTATACATGAACATGTAAGTAACTAAATATAACTTTTTGCATATTATCAGTGTGAATAATTTTAGATTAATATTTCATAGCGAATATTTCGAGTGTGAAGTATTGTATTACAAGTCGAGCTCTGTTAATACTTGGCCGTTAATATTTATATAATCGAAAATAGTAAGGACTTCTGGCTACAGTGAAAATTCTGCTGCTACTAGATCAATCAACAATAGATAATGGATACCTTTATACAATGTAAGAATACGGGCATAAAGGAATAAAGGGAACTTTTGATATTAGTGTGGTGCGCTCACGCACATATACGATATGTATTTACTTTTTAAATATGCACAAAATATAAATATCTGAATATTTACTGTAGTTTAAACTCATTATTTGAGCATTGTATTACACTTCAATATGTACATAAATTGAAATTTGAACAATATAGCTATGAAATCTTATCATAAAAGATTTATTTTATTATAAATAGATATCATAATTTCAAAAGCAGATATGAGAACTTAAAATGCGTTTTAATGTACTTTTTAATCTACTTTTAAATGTACTTATTTAATATTGCATATTAATTTTTAAGTTTTTTTTTTATATAACTTATTGGAATAAATAATTTAAATTAGAAATTATACTAGATCACTGAGCAGATTTTAAAGAAAAAGAATAGTTAGGATGTCCATAACTAGGAAAAATAAATTTGATTTATAATGAAATTTATATACTTTCGGATAAAAAAACAAATTTTAAATATAGAATTTGTTTTAAATCAAATGTAAAATTACAAAACATAAAATAACTTACCAAAGCTAATCAAATAAGACAGAGTTACCACGGAGATAAATAAAGTAAAATTATGACGCATCATTTTTAGGAAATATGATTTCGACTATCAAGTACCATTTGCAAAAATCTTATAAATTATGGGCAACTAATATAAATTTTTTAGTGATGGTATATTAAATGAAAAAAACCACAGCAGTCACTTATAGACAAATGTTGGTAACATATGTTATAAGTCTTAACATCTTTGAGGTTACTGAAAAATAATTATGTTATTTATTATTTGTTTTAATTCTTAGTTCAAGTGAAAGTCTTTTGTAAGTTTTATTTTGATATTTGCTGAAGAGAGTGTAATGTTGGAACAAATGTTTTATCTAGTATTAAGAAAAAATTTTCAATAATTTAAATAGAAGTCATTTGACGATAAGAGGCATGATATAAATTCATAATTGGACGCAACTTCTTATTTTGGAAATTGCTCACACTTCGATTTTTCGTAGGAAATGGAATAAGCTATGTAGTATTCAAACTTCTCACAGCATCTCATAAAATCTATACATAGAGCAAGCTTTCTAATACTGAATTTATTTGAAAAAGGATCCTTTTTTTAAAAGTATTTGATTAGATATTTTTGCTTTAGTGATACAAAACGGTGATAAGTATGTTTGTATTATTTTTATCTAAAAGAGTATTTTTTTTTTTTTTTTTTATTAAGCATTTTAAATCTTTGCAGATTTATTTCTGCTACACGTATTTCATGACATAAATTGAATTACATTGGTATGGTTTACATATATATTGTTACAGTTATATATATATATATATATATATATATATATATATATATATATATATATATTTATACATTATTATTTACTAATTATATTTGAAGTTTACATTCTCTTAGAAATGAATAAATAAGTCCACATGCTTTGATGTGTGGTTTTGATATAAACATTTCTGTACAGTATGGCGGGTATATACGCATTTTTTTCAGATTTTTAGTGAGAATCGCCCTGGCAGGTTCGTACATTGGGCATTGCTAAAAGAGTATTGATTGATAAAAAGTTTTTGTTTTTTAAATCAATTTTTTTTCCAGCAATTGTTTCACCTTCTTAGAAACTTAATTATAATAACAAATTTTAATACAGAAGTTTTTAAATACATTATTATTGTATTATTTTTGAATAATTTTTTTCTGCTTAGAACTGGTAAAATAAGCAATCACATCAAAGATTGAATAATTAAGTAATCATTAACCAGTGCTTTTAAGTGGATATAATATTGCGATCAATGTTAGTGTTCTATGTCGACAGTACAAGAATTATTGGTAACCTATAAATAGAATAAGGTAGTCTTCTAAGTTCCAAATCTAACTCTAAAAATTTTTTATTGGTCCATTGTTGGAACGAATTTCGGCGATATTGGTACTTGAAAAGAGTAAAAATATGCGTTAAAAATGAAAAAAGAAACACGAAAATTAAAGTAATACGAGCATAGTTTTCGATAGCTGGTGTACCTAACCATGCCAATACAAACTATTGAACCTATTTTTACTTCTTTGGAATGATTAAAGTAGACAAAAAATTTCAAAGAAAAAAAATGTTTCGTAAATATCAATTTTCCTTTTTAGTGTTATAGCCAACAGCGCACCGCAGCTCATCAGGAACTTGGCCAAGGCTTGCGGCTTGCGTGACTAGATCATACATTTTAAGCGTCCCCACTGCGGGATATAGATTGTAATTAGAAACATTTATAAAAATCGCTAAGATACAAAGAAATGATATGCGCAGTAGCTATACATTAAAATATTATTCTTATCAATTGCAGATAGTTTTAAGCGCATGAATTTGCATTAAATCATCTTCTAGTATTATTAAATGATTTTTTGTCGCATCATAGCAATGTAGATTCATGTTAATTTGATCATATGGTAGATCCTTATTAATTAATAAGAATTGGAAACTATGTTCAATATGAATATATAAGATATACATATTAATATATGTTTAACGTACAATTGGGAAATTAACGTTAGCTAACTCTGTTCCAGTCTTAACTAAACTAGTGTTTACATTATAAATAGTATTAACGTTAATTTTTAAATTTTTACTTCAATTATATTGTAAATTTATATTTTATATATTAATGTTGTACTTATTTGCGAATTAGTTTATTATTATATATTTCTGCATACGTGTAATGGGAGAAGAAAGCATTTCAAGGTATTAGAACTGGATTGGTGGAGGTAAAAATGCATGCAATAGTTGATAAAAAAACATTTTAATACATGTAAAGAAATTTTGAGCGTTAGAACTAGCTGCTGTGCATTAAACCTATTTATATACCACGGATAAAGATAACTTTTTCTTATTATAACCTGTGATCCGCAATTGGGAGACTGTTTTTGTTAGTAATAAATTAATTTTTCTTATCACTATAAAGAAAATCCGAATTTTAGCGCCTATTATTCTTAAGAGATTACTACTAAGGAATTCGCAAAATAATTATATAATTTTTATTTACGCAATATTGACGTAAATCATTATTTACTCTATTGTATGATCCTTTATCATAAGGCTTATGAGAATATAAGAATAAAAAAAATCAAAGACTAAACTTGTAATTCTTATGTATTATTTCAGCCCAATTCTCAGCTACAAAATATCAAATCATAACGAATTTTATTGTTTTCACTTTTATTTTATATTTACTTATAGATTATGTGGATAAAGAATATATTTTTATACGAAGAATCCTCTATTAGGATATCGTTCTCTTGTTTGAAACATTTTTTAATACTCATTAATCAATATCGGATTTTTAAAGAAGCTTTAGTATATTATTCCGAGATTGAAATCAGAACTAAAATTTATGAAGAACTTATTGACCATATGTAATACTTGTTCATAGATCAAAATTAAATGTTCATTTCAAAGTGATTTTAAATTTTGAATTCAATGAGCAGATAATTGTGAGATTGTATGCGTTTTATTTATATTTGATTATGAATTGTTTGTTGTTTAGAAGTTATTAGAAAACGTATTTTCTGAACACGCTTTGGAATTAGATAATTAGAAATGCAATATTAAATTGTTCCTCTGTTTTCTCACTTTAAATTTTTTCTAATTGCGATCGTAAAACCTCTTCTTATTCAACGTTTAATAGAATTTTTTTATCAGTTTGTAATAGTGGATTCATTTAGTCATTTGGTTTTCAAATTGTATTCTTTAAAATCATTTTATATTATATTACACAATATTACATTATTATTATTAACAGTATCATTATTATTATTAGTATATTTACATTATAAGAACTAGTTTCTATCTTTCTTTTATAATTTCTACAATACGGTCTTTATTACAAAAATCCTTATGTATATGTTTAAGTCTCAATACGTCTGTATAAAACTTTTCTGTAAGAAATTGAAGTCTCTTGGGATGCGTTGGATTCACTTCTAAAATGAGACATCCTCCAATTTTAAGAGCTTCAGATGCATATTTAAGAATTGGTTTAAATAGTCTGCAACCATCTTCTCCGCCATCTAATGCTAATATATCTTCATATCTAAATCATATCATATATGTTACAAATAAATATAAATTTGCCGATTTGAACATCAGACATGATTCATAACACTTACAATATAATTTCTGGTTGAAGCTTAAACACTTCTTTCGTTGGTATGTACGGAGGATTACTAACGATAAAATCAAACTTTTCTTCAGTGAAATTTACGTTCTTTGGTGTACCATTTTCGTTCAATGTGACTATTGTCCCATCTTCTTTTAATTCGGAATTTGAAACGACTAAATTATTTTCAAGTTTAAGTGATTTTGCATTTTCCATTGTTAAATCACAAGCTTGAGAATTTGTGTCGATAGCAACAACATTAACCTATAAACAGTAGGATTTAATATAAAACATATTATCAATATTTTAATTTACGTTTTTAAATCGATACATTTTCATTACAATGTGATTTATTAAATATGAAAAATTTCAGACAGTATTTCTAATATATGTATAATTGAGATGTTCTTCGCTCAGACGGTAAAGGCATCATTTGCTCTCTCAGGGGACAGCACAAAATATTTCAAAAGATTTGTATATTTCGAAAAGTTCTAATATTTTTAATGGATTTTTCTAAAAATAATTTGGACAAAATGTTTAAAATATTTATAACAAATTATAATAAAATTTTTCGATATAAAGTTATTGTAAGATTGTCTAAAAATATTCTGAAATATTTAAAAAATTTTACTGTTTAATATTTTATAAATATATTGAAAATCTTTTCAAAATACAATTCAAAACATTTTTGAAATATTGCTCTCCAATATACTGGACCAAATATTTTAAAATATTCGAACAATTTTTTTATCAAATAACTTCAATAATAGTCAATAAAAGACTTTCACAAATCATTTGAATATTTTTTGATAAATATTCGTTTATAATGTTTTAGGATGAGCATTAATCATATTTTCCAAATATATAGTTTATAGATTGTATAATTTCTTGAAAATTTAATATTGATATCTGTTTAATACTTACATTTTTATTTGAATGCAATACAGACAAACAAATGGCACCGCTTCCACAACCGATTTCTAAGACATTACAAGGTTCCTTTTTAGAATCAGTAATATTTTTTAATAGCAAATCAACTAGTATTTCAGTTTCTGGTCGGGGAATGAAAATTGGAGGGACAAGTTTTAACGTAATGTCTCTAAAATCCCATTCACCAATAATATATTGAACTGGCATTCTGAAACATTTAATGTAACAATGAACTAATGAATTTCTAATTTGATTATAAACAATGTATAAAAACCTCGATAATCGGCATTCGCATAGAAGCTCTAGTTTTTCTATTTGTTCTTTATTCAGTTCTTTTTCCTTTATATCAATTAAATCGCTTATCTGCCAATTGAAAAAGCGTGATTATGCGATACATTAAAAATTGTTGAAATTTTGCAATACAAAGTGTTAGTTAAAAGTGGAATTTGAAAATACACACACACACACACACACACACACAATATGCATGAATGCACAGGCCATGATTTACAATTTCAAGGAACCAGGAATCGCTGTATAATTTAATTAATATTTATATTAATAAAATACTAAGACTTTCAATCGCCGCAATTTAAGATTATAATCAATGATAATAATATTAATTCTACAGAGATATTATTTTAGCGTACATTATAAACTTATTGAAGATCTGGATAGTTACGAAGTTTTCTCGTTTTAGTATTTGGCTAAAAGTAAAGTATGATTGCAATGAAGATTTATAATTGAGTTAAAGAAAAATATCAAAATCATTATAACAATTAATAAATAAAGATTCTTAAATATTGTTTAGTTATTACGAATTGTTAATTATTTTCTTATCATTGGTGAGATATTGTATATTTCCGACAGAGGATGTCTCGAAAAAACAATACAATATAATTTTTTGCCTTGATTATACTTAATTTATTTTACTGTTTTGGTTCGAACTTTATGAAATTTAAAATATTATTTATTTAAAAAATTACTTATTTACAAAAATATAAATAAAAGAAGTTTTAATATAACTATAATAATCTAATATCATATAAGATTTGTGAAATTTTAGACTATTATAACATTACAGTACAAAAAATAAAATAAAAGATAGGCTAACTTGAGAAAATATTTACAATATTGTTGTGATCGAATTGATTATAGAATATTTTGATGAATCTGTCATCTTATGCCAATAGATATTTGTAGAGTATGTAAGTAATTGTCAAAATTATACATCGAGTTTTTGGATGATTAAAAAAATTATTATAGAGTATTGTAGGTAAAATTTATTGCGTAAATAAGATTATTTTGCTTAATAAATATAAGAATGTTTTTTTTTTAATTTATTTGATATTAGGCATTATAAAATTAAATAATTTTATTTAGATACTCTATGTAGTCACAATAAATGTAATGAAATTGTTTTACATCAATTTCACCTCTAAATCACCACTTTAACAAAATATTTCATTTCTTGTCGTGAAAAACACAACCCAAAAAATGTATGCTGTGCAATTTGACTTTTACCTCATGAGCCTTATTTCCCGCTTCATTTTTCTTTTCGCTTTCATTTAATATAATATTAAATTATTTCTAGTCATATTGAAACAATATCTAAAGTGTTATTTGATGAATCACTAAAAAATTAGAAAATTAAAGATTATCATTATTAATCAATACAGTAAGTTAAAAGTATAATTTATTTGCATATATTATTAATTTTTTTTATTACTATAAAATATTGAAAACAGTACAAACCTAAAAAGGCATTTTTTTTACTACAATGCTGTGATATATAAAGTACAAGCGGAAAATGTTTTTGTTTAATAAAGAATTGATAAATGATTAAATTAATCTGAACATACTGACGTATTAATTATCAGACCAGACTTTGAAGGAATTAATAAGAGTGTTGAATTTTTACGTCCACTAAAGTTGGCGAATTTTTTTATAATTTTGTATAATAAAATATAATTATAAATATATACAGATATAAAAATAAATCTGTATATATTTTATAACACACACACACACACACACACACACACACACACACACACACACACACACACACAATATAATATATATTATATATATATATATATATATATATATATATATATATAATCTTCATTATCGACACAATTTTCGCAGTAACTTAGTGATCCTATAGATGCCGCTATTATATACTTTTATATACTATATATATATATATATATATATATATATATATACTTTATTATGATTTTATATTTGATTATTCGATACATTTTTAAACTATTTTATTCTCGTTTCATATGAATATAATATTATATTAGCAAGATTATTTATAATAAAGATAAATGATATAGTAATTCGAAAAATCTTTTCTTTTTCGAAATTATTGTTATATATATATATATATATATATATATATATATATATATATATATATATATATATGTATAAATAATATTATTCTTTAAAAACATTATAGTGTTTTATCTATAATGTATTTTGCAAGACCTTTATAACAATAACTACAGAAGTAAATTAAAACAGATTTTTAGAATAAAACTTTTTATGGTTTGCTAAATGAGGAAAAAATATATTATATATTAATAATACCTTGGCAGTTCCTAAAACGTGAGCAATAATATGTTGAATTGATTCAATTGGTTCCGTAATATTTTCATTTTCAAAACGTTGGGACCAGTAATTTTCTAAGCTGTCAACAGTTGAATTTTTATTTTTATTAACTTTGCCGCTATATGTGCGTATGCCACACAAACACTGAACATGTGATGTAGGTTGTAATAACTGTTGTAAGAGTTTTGTCCGTGTGAGCATTAAAGAATTTGAAAAACTTTTTAAAATACACGACATTATATTTCTTAGTTTTGATTCTAATATAAATTTAATGTTAATATTACCTTAAATTAAACTACAAAAATCATTATCAATTTTAGGCTATAACAAGTATGAGCTTATACTTATTGCTCATTGCTTATACTGCGTGAGTATACATGCATTCCAATAATATATATATATATATTCACGCGCGCGAAGTTTCATGCGTTTTTCACAATATGCTCTGAACTACCGATAATTCAGGTACCGACTTTCTTAGCATTTGCATTTGCATTGCGCGGGTAAATTCGATTTGCTGGTATTCACCAGTAAGCCAATATCGACTGGATTTGACGTTGTTTAAAATTTTTGCAATCAAGATTTTGTTGAAACATATGATTGTTTCAAAATTGCAATCTATTTTTTCACAAATTGTTATTCATAATTTAAAATTTGAATTGTTTTAAAAGCTGTAACGACAAGACTATCCTATGCATCGAAATTTTAAAATCATACTTCTGTTACATTCTTCCCTAGAAAGGAGTTACATTTTGTAAAATCTAAGAATATTTATTGGGTCTCAAGATATTGTAAATTTAGTCAACATAGGCAGTAAAATTACGCTCTGCACTCACTTTTTCTTATGTAAATCTTGTTCAACTTAGAATTATTTAGTATTCTAAAGTTTCTAAGAATAGCGAAAAACCTATTTTTGATTTATTTATAAGATTCATTGTTCAGTGTATTTACTTTTTCATTTGTAAAAAGTTACACAGAATTATTCCTTGATTGATAACGAAGAATTTCAGATAAAATAATGTCAATTATTAACATTAGTTTGGAAAAAATGTCGAAAGAAAAATCGCACATCGCAACAAGGCTTATCCACGTTGAAAAAAAACTGCTAAACCGTGCGTGACCTATGTATAAACGTGAAAGTTAGTCACGTTGTGCACTTTTTCATTCGACAATCTTTCCAAACCAATAGTGATAATTGACTTTTATTTTATATGAAATGAATCAAGGAACAATTTTGTGTAACTTTTTCAAATTAAAAAGAACAAACATGTCAAATTATCTCATAAGTAAGTAAGAAAAAGATTTTTTGCTCTTTTAGAGGATTTCGAAAAGTGCACCATTTTTGAGAATATCTTTAGTAAATATTACATATATCGATAGGAGATTCTCAATTTGGAAAATCAGATTTGCTAAGCTGAACAATTTAAACAAAAAATGAAAGTTAAAATAAAACCTTCGGTCCAGAAAGAGTGAGCACAGAGCATAATTTTGAAGTTTATCCTGACTAAATTTGCAATATCTAATAAATATAATTAGATTTTACAAAATTTTGTTGAGTTCCAGAGAAAAATGTTACAAACGTGTAGGCTTTGAAAATTTTCATTTTATAAGAGGACTTTTGTTATAGCCTTTTAAACACTTAAATTGTTAATAATAAATTTTTTATAATGTCTCCATAAACCACTCTTGGTAATCATATTTAGGAGGTCAAAATACGCTTAAAAAACTTTGATGGATTCAGGCAAATACAAAAGGCTACGGGCACCATCTGGACTCCCGGGCTGTACTATATAATATTAGTACAGTCACTACTCCAAAAAACATAAGTATCTAAAAAATTTTATCCTTTATATAACGCTTAAAACATACACATATATGGTAACTCTATCATTAGGAAAACTACTCCATTTTAGGTTAGACATTTTCTGTTCATTCTGGTTACAATATCTAGTTGAACTTAGGATATATAATGGCGTATATATATATATATATATATATATATATATATATATATATATATAAACCCCTTTTTAAACAGTAGTAAGACAATAGCATTTAAATAAGTATATAACGATAACTATCAAAGTTAATCGAATAATTACAAAATTTCGTTGAGCACGATTGACTATTATGTATTACGTTAGCCTAAGCTGACCTGATCATTGGAACTATGCTAGTGAACAGTAACTGTTGTCTATTATTGTGTACAAATATGAATTATACTTTATTTATAACTTTTGAAATCTTTATTTATTCTTCAATATACTTCCAGTATTGTGCAAATCTTCTGCAATATATTTCCAGAATATTTCTCATCCTGAAGTTTTAATCCATTACTGTGGGTTCAAATTCAAAGCTTGTATAAATATCGTGTTGAACGTAACATGCATCAAGCGGACTGCGAATAAGCATAAATAATTTAACATCATCAGCTTACTACTGTGTACAAACATGAGTAAGACTTTATTTATAAATTTTGAAATCTTTATTTATTCTTCTAAATCTAATTAATCCCCCTCAAAATAATTCCCCCGGATGCAATGCAACTATGCCAACGCTTTTTCGAATTTTCAAAACATTTTTTATACTCGTATTCCGGAATGGCCGTCAGCTTCTTCTTCGATTTGGCTTTTATTTCTTCCACAGAATCAAAAGCGTGTACCTGAAGTGGTCTTTTAAGTTTGCTGAACAGCCAGAAGTCAGACGGTGGTAAATCAGGCGAGTACGGTATTTGCGGAACGACATCGGTTGAGTTTTTATCGAAATGTTCACGTAAAATCCATGCAGTGTGAGCTGTTGCATTATCGTGACGCAAAAACCAAGAGTTGTTTTTCCATAAATCTGGCCTTTTGAGACGAATAACTTCACGCAAACGACGCATAACATTCAAAGATACTCTTTGTAACTGTTTTGCCGGTTGGGAGGAATTCATAATACACCACACCACGTTAATGGAAGAAGACAGTGAGCAGAATCTTGATTTTTGAGCGGCTTTGGCAGTGATTTTTTCGGTCTCCGCTCTCATTTGGTACGATATTCGCTCGATTGATCGGTTATTTCTGAATCATAAGCATAAACCCAAATCTCATATCCAGTTATTATGCGTTCCATCTTGTTCGGATAGTCCGAAAGCATCGGTTCACAGACCTCCATGCGACGCTGTTTTTCAAAAAAAAAAAAAATGAGAGTGTTTTCACCAATTGAGATTTCACTCTTTTCAGGCACAAAAATGGTTTTGACCGATCCATTTCAAATTCCAATAATATCAGTAAGCGCTCTAGTAGTCAATTAACGATTTTGCAGAACCAATTCTTTGATTTTGTCGATGTGTAACCCATCAGTAGATGTTCTTGGTCGTCTTTGATGTGGTTTGTCTTCGACGCGTTCTCGACCTTCTTTGAACCATTTGAGCCAATCAAAAACACTTGCTCTTGAGATTGACTTTTCACCAAAAGCCGATATTTCATTTCGCGCACAAAATTTAGTGCTACTCCTTTGTTGAATAATTTCAGACATTGTAAAAACCGAAGAGACAATTTTTCTTTGTTCACAAAACACAAGCGTAACTATATGACAAATAATGAGAGTTACGTGAAATTTGGCACAGATAACTCGGACGGACCAATTTAAAAATAGAAATATTTGTCCGAATCGATAATCCTGGGAAGTTTAAATTGAAAAGTCTTGCTCATATTTGTACACAGTAGTACATACTACTAATATGACAGGAATGGCAATAGAAAAATCCTTTCTAGGTGCTATATACATACTGTGGTACTTTGATAGTTCGAGAAGTAATAAAATATATTTTGCTAAGAGCATTCATTTGTAGGTTGAATGTAGTCACTTGAATGACTTGTATATTATTAATAGTGAAGACGGGTTATAAAACTACTGATCAGCCTTTGAATTCGTTGCTAAGAGTACTTACGCGCGGTATTGCTTTATTATTATGAAGTTATTTCAAATCTCCATTGCCAACGTCGTTAATTCGGCTTGAAATGTTATCTGCAGGGATCATTCATTGGTTCAGCTCAGACTAGTTTTAGTATGATTATAAACCATGGCTTTCAAAGATAACTTTTGCAAAGTTCATTTCAATAGTTTTTCGTCGCTTCACTACTAATTAGCCTGTAATTTGCATTATCAACATTAGTTAAAAAGATAAATAAATAATTTTTTCAGTTTAAAAGGTAAGTTTTTTTGTCATAATAGCTCAATAAAAAAATCAAGTAGAAACAATGGATATTTTATAGACAATCTTTGCCGATTCTCATAGTCGATTTCATCTAATCCTATGAAAGAAAAGCACAATTACTCTTTGGCTGGATATATTTGAATATATCATATATTATCAATTCTTACTAATTGTTTGAAACATTCAAATAATTTTCAATTTCAATTCATCAAATAATTTTCATTGTTTTTAAATTTTTATATTATTTCTTTTAATCGAATATAATAACATCTGTTTTGGTCGAACAACTTCGAGTTAGAGTAATATCGAATATGAAAACTGAGTAGTCATTGCATGCATTACTAAACACAGTTACAGATGATTATACTCGATATTATGCATGGATTGGCCGCTATAGATAGAGACCATAATCAGGAGCGCTCCAGTTTGTGTAATTTGAAGATTACACTGGTCGAAGTAATAAAAAGTTATGTAACACTTGAAAATCACTTGAAAATCTTTCTCGTCATCCAATTAATATAAACAATAGTTAACAAATTTAGAATATTATTCGTTATAAATATACCTATAATAGTTTTAAATAGCACATTATGGAACAAGGGAGAAAAATAGGCCGAAAACGCTTTTGCTCCCGTGTGCCACATACTATTTACCCATACGAGGGTGCTTTCTCTTTTTTAAAACAGATTTTTCACTTTTTTTCCAACTGTTATATATATATATATATATATATATATATATATAATCTTGTTTATTATATTATTATTTTATTTGCACACTGTACAAAAAACGCGATTTTTTGTGCATGTATGCATCTGTTCTCTCGACGACTATCATCTCGAGTCGAATTGCACATGTAACTCGAAATTTATTTTATGTTTTTCATTACCAAGTAAATTAGGATTATTTGCCGTGACAGGAACTTTGCTAAACAAAATATTTACTATCGAACAATATAAATTATTATATACTAAATTTAGAGAAATCTTCCGTTACAATTGATAATGTTTAGATTTTATTTTGATGTCCACTTCGACTACACAAATATGTAGTATTATAAAGCATACTTTTTTCTATGGCTAAACTTGAAAGTTTATTTTAAAAATGTATTCCTACTTACATTCAAAATTTATTCTTCTGTGAACGTAGATACTCAATCACTTTTCAGTCGTATCATTTAATTGAATTTTAGACGTGTCTTCGTCAGTTATTCGTTTGACATCGTATTATTGAATGTTAATACTTTTTTCAATTTGGAAAATGGAAAACCTTTTTTGTTAATAACGATAAATACATCTTGATCTTAGTTAGAATATCTAGAGTTATTTATATTATTTGATCGGGGAATAGGCCGTCAACAGATGGAAATGGATTACATTACTTCGTATACGATATTATAGATACACTGTTCGTAATAATACTGCTCATGTAAGGACGGAAATACAATGTTTTTATTGATTATATAATAGTATATAATAATTCACATTCTCATAATTTCAAATATAAGTATAATAATGGATGTGCAATATATATTTTTTTGTATTTATTCATAATTAAACAGATTGATGTAGCGAAGACGTTCGAGAGGAAATTATACTATGTCTGAATATTTTATTCTGATGCAGGCTTATATAGTACATTATTATAACTAGTATTTTATTGATTCTGAAACAAATTTGTGAACAAAAAAAAACAGCTAGAGGTTAGTTGTTAGCTAACTTATAGGTGGAAAGGTATTATAGTATTCTTTTATTCTTGCGGGATACTAATTGCTATGGCTGTTTTTATTTATTTTACTAAATATTAAGGAATAATAATAACGTACGTTTGAGACAGAAGTACTTAGTATTTGAAGTTATTATATTTGTGAAATGAATACTATAAATCCATATATTAGAACATATTTCAAGTTTATTGGTGCTTGGCCAGGATCATCAACAACTAAGTATCTTTTTGCAATATTTGGAGGGATTTTCTTGAATTTAATTTTTCAAATATGGGATTTAGTATCAGTAATTAATCAATTACACTTAGTGATGATTAATTTAAGTTCATTAGGACCAGCTTCTTCCTTTCTAATGCAATTGGTTGTTTTTTACACGCAATATGGGTAAGGCCTTATTATACCTCTTTAGCACATTATAATAAATATATAATCTAATTATACAAAAAGTATAGAATTATTATTGTGAATTATTTTTTGTCAAACGACTATAAAGTAGATGTGAAAAATAAAATATTCCAAACAAGAGAAATCAGTTTAATTTTTATGCATGTGTTCTTAATAAACAGATTGTAATTCAGTAAATATAAATTTTTAATAATTTTTTAATTTAATTTTATTATTTTTTCAATTAATATTCAATAAATTCATTTTTATTTACCGATGTATTATATTTTAAAATTTGTATTGAGCTTTCAAGAAATAATTAATACTAATTATTATATAATAGTTGTTTCATTATTTACTTTCATTAGTCTTTTTCATATGACGCTAGTGCAATGTATTAGGTTGTCAAATATCTCCCTTCCGATTTTTTGCTCTGCATTCAATGCTTTATAAAAAGTGTTACAGTGGTCGGATTTACTTCAAATATGCACCGTTTTGTTCGATAATCTGTTTCCATCATGACGGCAACTTCATAATACCCCTCTCGTAGAAACCCCTCTCCTTATTCGCGAAGAACTCGGACAGCCACTTTTCACAAGCCTCTTTTGAGCCCAACTTTACACCACCAAGGGTGTTCGACATGGACAGGAACAGATGGTAATCACTTGGCGCTATGTCCGGGCTATATGGTGGATGCGGTAAAAGCTCTCATCCGAACTCCCGTAGCTTCTGACGAGTCATCAACGAAGTGTGTGGTCTGGCGTTGTCCTGATGGAACACCCTTCCTGTTGGCCAATTGTGGACGCTTCTGGTCGATAGCCTGCTTCAAGCGGTCCAGTTGTTCACAATAGATGGTAGAATTAGGCGTCTGGCCATATGGGAGCAGCTCGTAGTGGATGATTCCCTTCCAATCCCACCAAACACACAGCAAAACCTTTCTGGCCGCCAATCCCGGCTTGGCCACTGTTTGAGACGGTCCACTGGCCTTGAACCACGACAGTTTTCGCTTGATATTGTCGTATGTGATCCATTTTTCTTCGCCAGTCACAATGCGCTTCAAAAATGGGTCAAGTTCGTTCCGTTTCAGCAGCACATCGCAGGCGTTGATTCGGTCCAGAAGATTTTTTTTGCATCAAATCATGCGGCACCAAACATCAAGCTTTTTTCTGTATCCAGCCTTCTACAAATGATTTAAAATGGTTTGATGACTAACTGTCATCTCCTGGGCGATGTTACGAGATGCCACATGCCGGTCGAACTCGATAAATTCCATGATTTGATCGGTATTCGTCGTCACAGGTCTTCTGCCGGCTGACTTATCCATGGTGTCGTTTTCACGGGCTGTGATTCGTCGAAACCATTCCTCTGTGGTTCGAAATGATAGCGTGCCATCCCGCAAAACACCATTAATCTCAAGGAACGTTGCTCTAGAGGATTTGCCTTTGACGAAGGAAAACTTTCAAAAAGGGCGAATTTCGGTGTTAGTGAACTCCACGTTTACATGTCTATAACTTTTGAACGCAATATCCAAACTAATTATGCATAGCGTCGTTTTGTATGTTATGTCAAGACCTTTCAAATGATGTATAGTATTGCCAGATACAAGCTCTGTAGCGCTTTGTAATTAACCGCGAAATTCGTAAGACAAAAAGGCGGAAGGGAGATATTTGACAACCTAATATAATACTATAGTCCATGATGTTATAATAGACAGTTATTTAAACAAGTGGCATAACGGAATATAAAGCAAATTGCATACGCTAGGATTAGTTACTGTAAAATTAATCTAATTATTGTTAGACATCATGAGTAATCATAGAGTATATTCATCCCTGGTGCAGAGGTTAATTATTCACTTTGTGAAACATTTTGTACCAAAGCGAAACAAGGGAGGTAAGTCTCATGTGGGGAAATCATTAATTTGCGCACTAGTGCTGAGTAATATTTTATATTACAACGACTGAAAAATTATCCTGATATTTTTAATAAAAATTGAAAAAAGTTTACGTAATATTTGATTTTTCAGAAAGGTCCGATATGTCGTAAGTGAAATGATTCGAGATTGGAACAGTGATGTCGATCTTACAGAGCGTCAAAATATGATTAAAAATGCAAAAATTGCAAAGTATCTGACCTATACTTTTGCAGTGTCTTTTAATACACTTTTAATACTTGTATTTTATAAATGCTATATTTTCTTATAATTCTGCCAACATTAATGATAGACAATATGTTATAGCAGCAAACTATCCAATCGATGCTAAGCAGTCTCCGTTTTTTGAAATAGTATGTTTTCAGCAGTATATCACTGAAGTATTCGGTACCAATGGCCATGCTGTTCTTGAGGGATTCCTGATGGCTACGGTATATAAGCTTGAATTTGTGTAGATGTATGCATGAGTACTTGTAAAGATGTGTGCACCAAATATATTAATTTTTATACATTTAGGTATTTCATGCAAATAATAAGGCGATGGGAGTGTGTAGTGAAATTAGGAAATTTTCAAAAATTTGTCAGACTAGTAGGAGTCGTTCAAGCATTTTAATGGCTAAGCAAAGGATGGTCAATAAACATCGGAGTTTTCTACATTTTTCTCAATGTCTTAAAGATATATTTAGATATATGGCATTCTTTCATTTATTTTTAATGACTTTAATCAACTGCACAGTTGGATATATGTTTGTAAGTATTAAATTAGATAATTAGTTCTATAGTTTATAAAATTATGACTCATAAAATAATAAGAGAATTTTTAACCTTATTTTTACACAATTTGATATATTTTGGAAAATTATTTTGAGATACAGAATGGTCATGAAAATGCACAAATATTGAATGTTAGATAAATAGCACCTTTTAAATATATCAATTATAACAACATCCGTTTTTGAGTAAAATATGATAATGTTGCTCAATATTATGAATTTTAATGTCGATATCAGATTGACTATTTGAAATTTCGTGTGCATATCTATTATACCTATTATACCTTCTTCTAAAAATATTATATTTCACTATCACGAATATTCACTATCACTTTCCTGAAATTCGTTAATTTCATCACCAGATGATGCGTTTTCACAGGCTTGGTACTATTCATGTTTAATAAAAGATTAATAAAAATATAAAATTTATAAAAAATCCTTTCTTTTACGTGCACGTCTATCTAAATCATAAAAAAATTTTTATTAACTAATTTTTATTAATTAATGGGTTAATATCTATAATATAAATTATCCTATTTTCGTACGATTTTTAACCAATAAAAATTTTAATATTTATATCCATTATACAGGCCTATTTTAAATTAACACGGGACTAATCTTACGGGACTAATGAACCAAATCGATGGTTCATCTGGACTTTAATTTATTTTAATTCGTATTATCCTATAGTTTTGTAAGAAACAATTTTATAATTTTATAGTTTTATTAAAAACGATTAGTTTAACCTGTTAAAATAATCACAAAATATTAGTTTCATTATTGATATCCTTTAGTTTTCTCAACTTTGTACTTAAGAAGTACGAATGTGCTATTAAAATTATATATTAAAGTTTGATATGTTTTGAAGGTGATTTTTCAGACGATTTAATTTGTATCTTTTTATATCGTTCTTGGCAAACTGAATATTTTGTACCAAATGTTGTTTTCCTAAATTTTTATCCTGTATATTTAATACTTTTAATTTAGATGACAAGCAAAAATCAAGATATCGTTTTTACAATAATTTGCTTAATATACATCACTTGCATTTTTTGTGCGCTTGGATCTTATTGCTTTGCTGGAGAATATTTAACTTTGCAGGTATTTAGACATTTTTAATCAAGCAGTATATCTTAAATTTATTTTTGCCGAAACGTATTACTATAGTAAATTTTAATTTAAAAGAGAATTTTTTCCTCTGCACGAGCGTCACTTACATAGATTTTTCAAATTTGCGACATAATAGACTTCCACTGCTGTAAAGTATCGCGTTTACTGACTCGTTTTATCTTGACGATTTCGTTTGCTTCTGCTCGTCTTCTTTAGCGTGAGGTCTTGGAGTGAGGGTGGGTCGGGGAGCACGAATGCAATTGGTTTTCATTTGATGAATTTATTATAAAATCATCTACACGAAATACATATGTGTTATTACACCAGAACGTCGATTTGGCTGGTCTTGATCTTTGCATTGGATCGATGTTTTCATGGTGATGGTAGCTATTTCCCTGTGGAGAGATTGATCAACATTATTGCTGATAACTCTCGTCTGCACTTTCGAGATTGGTGGTCATCAGCAATCAGGCCATGTGCTTCACAGCTACGAGTTCTTTCTTTACGCCCCGTTACATATACTAATTTTTATGGTGCCCAGCCCACTCACTGATGACACTGTCATCTTACTTAATGTGTCCTTCAACCGACCCATTTTGGACACTGTAACTCGCTGTAGGTTTTCCATAATGCCGTTCTTGAGTTGACTTGGTGCAATCTCTTATTTCATGATACAGCATCGAAAATTGCAGAGAGAATTGAGTAGAAAGTGAAAAGAAATTTTTTTGTGTACTTCCACGTAGCTTCAAATTTGCTATTTTTTCATTTGTTGGTATTGTTCATACTGCCATAACCGTGGCTCATCCTCCTTCAGTTGTCTATTGTCATAATTATGTCTTCAATCCTTGCTTGTTTTTCTCTTTTTGTTTATAAGCTTCTCAAATATTCCATCGTATTTTGTCCTTAGTATGACAGTTATTCATGTTCTCGCTTTTAATGCTTATTGCTGATTTTTCTTTATTCTACTTAGAATTATAGGTAGAGGAAAGATTCTGCATGGTTCCTGCAGTAAGAACACCCCAGACATATGTGTTTTCCTTTATGTCTATACTTATACTTTAAACTTATACTTTATACTTATTACGATATTTGACTGCACACGGTTCACTACCTCTACTCTTTATTCCGAATTTTACATGGTTATTCTGATTTCTAAGATAATACCTGTTTCCTATTCGGAGTTTCAAATTGTCAACTATGATTTCATTAATAACACAATAAAATAAATTAATTATTGAATACAACCTTGGTTACAATAATTGAAATATAATATGTATTGATTAGACTGGCCAATTTTGACAGTGCTGGTCGCGCGATAAGTCAGATTTATCTGTTATGGAATTATACTTAATCTCATTTCTTTCCTCTCTTTTCACTTCTTCTGTGTTTAACTAGACCGCTCTTATTAGTCCAGCCATCGATGATATCTTCACGTTACAAAAGCAGTTTTTCGTATAAAACCGCGAATTTGTTTCCATTGAGAGATATAGTGAAAGCATAAGATGATAGCAGCAGAAGACTATTGTAACATATAAAAACACACACACACACACACATATATATATATATATATATATATATATATATGTGCATAATTTCTTATATATCCTAATAAATATTATTATCGATCTTACAGTCTTTATAAATATAATATAAATATAATATATTTGCTAAAATAATGACGTTCAGATCATGCAATTGAGACTTAATACCATCTGACTACCACTTGTTTCGATCCTTGCTTAACGTTCTTACGAGAATTCGTTTCAGCTCAGTAGAGGAAATCAAAAATTGGCTCGATACGTTCTCAAGCTCGAAAGCCGAGAAATTTTTTTGATTCGTAATTCTTAATTTGCAAGAAGAATGGGAAAAGTTATAGCTTCCGTTGGACGATACTTTGAATAAAGTATATGTAACCATGTTTTCAAAATAAAACCTTACATTTTGGAAAAAAACGCTGGATAATACTAAGATATCGAATATATATATATATATATATATATATATATATATATATATATCATCAGCAAACAACCTTTTTGTTTGTTATCTCCAAGTAATTTGAATAGGTTGGGTTCTAGGCATTAGGCACATGGGCGCCTATACAAATACGATTCTGACTGCAAGTAAATATTTTTTTTAGTTGCCTAACTTTCCTCAGTTTATCTTCACCTCTGTAAAATTGAATATACTTTCTCGACTTGTAAAACGATCCTCAGCTTCACTTCGTAATCCAATTATCTATTTGTTTAAAAAAATTTTCCGTCGTTCCTATTATTTATAATGGCGTCAAGTATTTAATTCACAGATAGGAAGTTTAAGTTCAAATTACATTATCATTATGAAAGTGTATTGTTATATAGAACCAGCTACCAGTTTTGAAGTAACAACGAGAACTTATACAAAGTCTTAATATAATGAGAATACTATTGAGCTTAAATATTTTATTTCATTAATTATAACTTACAATTAATATTTGTAAATTTTGTATTTTTATTCTTCTAAGAAATTTTCTCGAATTACATCATAATAGAAACAGTAATTAGTTAGTCAATAATTTACGGATGGTTAAATAAATAAAAATATAAATAAATGAATGAATAAATAATTGAATTGTTGACCGAAGATATCAATGAATAAATATAATAATAAATATCTAATCGAATGACTCGATATTTTTCAGGGTACATTAATTTATGATGAATTGTCTAATTGCCCTTGGTATACGTTTAAATCAGTTGATGCCAAGATATTAATTATCATGATTATGAGAAGCCGTCGACCAGTAACAATTACAGTTGGAAATTTTGGCGTTCTCTCATTTATTTACTTTGCGCAGGTATGTGTATATTAGTATGTATATATTAGTTATAATACTTGAAATAGAAGGATGTATTTACTAAGATGTATCAATATATTTTTATTAGATTATAAAAACATCTTTTTCATATCTATCTTTGGTGCGAGCATCCAATGGATAAATTTGTGAATCTTAAATAAAACATTGATTGTATTATTATACTTAGTAAGTAGTTATGAAATTGTATTATTATACTAAGAAGTATTTTGAAAGTTAATAAACGTGATTTAATTATACACATATGAGTAGATAGGCTATAGGCATACTAGTACATAGGTATTCTGGCTCAGCAAAAAGTGTGCCAGAATGTATACATTCATTCTTGCACACTTCCACTCCTCAAAATTGTGCCAATATCCCTCCTGACGTCTCAACGACAAATTACTCAAGGTTCCTTTCGAATCGAGTAATGTCTGGAGGAGTGGGAAGTGCGTCTTAAAATATGACATTATGCCTATAGCTATTAATTCTACTTTTTTATTTGTTTTTTTCTATTGCTTGCTAATAGAGGACTGATAATTTCATGATTCATAAATTCAATAATTTCATGAGTTTCTCTTTGCAAATATTATTTATTAGTTATTTAAATAACCTTTCTCACATTTCCACTTATTGGATTATACTGAAGGATGCGGTCATGCAAGATTAAACAATAAGCTGTTGTATTGTCTGGAAAGTTATTTCTTGCTTCAATTTCTAGCCGCACGTCTACAGGAGCGTTCTTTATAGATTTATTTTGTCGCGAACAATCAATAATTATGAGTGGTTCATTCACAAGAAACTGTCTTTGTAAGGAGTGGCTGAGGATCTCTTGCATAGTATGTTTTTTGAAAATTTACATACATATTATAGAGTAATACATATTGATTATTCGAAATGTCAAGATTTAGATTATTATATGTACAGTATTGCGAATTTAAGAAAAGCCTCACGTTAATAATATTACAATGATCAAAATAACTTGCATTTGCAGCAGGTTCCTTTTTTTCTTCTGTGAGCCATGAATGACAAAACGAGGTTTTTCCAATTGATTGGAAGTTTTCACTGTACAGGTATGATTATTAGCGCTTAGTAAAACCGGAATTAAATAGTTCCCATGAACGATAACACATTGAGATAGAATTATCTTTGTCAATGAAATTTAAAAGTTGAAGTTTTGTTTATCACATGTAATGAGATAAGGCATTAGCCATTTAATCATGGTTATTTTTGTCACATTCTTCATATGTAGTATTATTATCAATTGTATTATCTTAACTACTATTTTTGTTGTAATCTTCTGCAACGCCCAAAATCATACTCAGTGGAATAACAACGTCAAAATTTCTTTGTCTATCCACTCGAGGTTTCGGCAATTCTTCATTGCCAAGTCAATCTGCATTTTCAAGCTGAGAGTTTCATTGGTAAAAAACGAAGTCCACGCTTTCATCACACTACTTAATCCGACATTTCTACTTGATGAATTTCATAGCGAGTTTCATAAAATAGATCAAAATAGCATTGCTAACAAATCTATATTTCATCGGTAGCTATCATCAGTGTTTTTCAACTTTCCAGAAATATGGATAGAACTTCGTGATGCTAGGAGACATAAATCTTGATGTTGGATAGAAAAACGAATTTCGTTATTGTTATCAAAGCTTAATGCAGTATGTGGTTGATGTGTGTGGTTTTCCTAACGAGCAATTGACTCATCGAATACCAAATGATTTTGCATGTGCATTATTCAATTGTAAGCTTAAAAGTCTGGACAAACTTTTAATCCATACATAATGGTATTTCGGTCAACTAGCATTATTATCGTGAATAATATTTTCCTCATATTCATCGATGTAATATTTGCAACATTTTTCAGTGTAACTGGAAATTTAATATTAGAAAAGTTCAATTCATTTGTATACTGATAATAATTCTGAACTCTTTAAGGATTAATTAGATTACCGTAATGCTGAAAGTATAGTATATTTAAAGCACTGATTATCACTATTACGAACATTAACACATGCCTTTTTTGATATTCTAAATTTTGGAACAGGTATATATGACCTGTCCTTGTGTGGAGAAAATTTTTTCATATTTATGCATAAAGTAATAATACTTTTCAAGGTCCATTCTGAAAACTTTTCCTCAAATTCTTCCAAAGGTGCAAGAAGAGGCTCCCTAATATGTTCCTCAAACCATTTCTCTAAATCGGTAGACAGCTAAACTGTAGCACTCTGGTTCGTAATATACTTAATATCCGTCAATTCCTCACCATTTTTCTGTACAGAAAACTGCGATATAAAATCAGAATTAGCGTTTATTGCAATATAATATGCTCTTCTAAGCATGTTCCCATCTTATTTGCAAAGATCTTTTCTGCGTCAGTTAAGAAGTGTCTACATGATTCAAATTTACGATTACACCAGACCTGATTCGATTTTTAAACGCAGATTGGACATCACGCCATTCTACTTTAGCTTCTGTCTCCTTAGAGTTCCTCCATGATCAAGGTGCCATTGAAGTCTTGCTTATATAGACGAAATGTTAACAAAACACTTTTTTTTCTCCTCGAGAAAGATTAGTGTCTTCCGTTTTTTCCCTCACTTCCCTCATAGATACATCAGCAATAGTCATCCAATAACTGATATAATCTTTACTGCACATATATAAGTGTGATATACAAGGATTTCAAAGACATGATCCGCAAAGCTTAATTTAAAAGAATTTATTTTGCTGAGTTTGGAAGGAGGTGCGTTACCCACCATGTACCTTTTTAAGCCACCATTTCCGTGGAACGAATTGGCATGGAGTGGGAAAAAAACGGTAGACTGGCTGTAGCGTAATTATCATGGAATTGACTGGGATTCTGGCGACATTCCTTATGCTAAACTCAAAAGGATATTAGAGATTTGTTGCACTGGAGTGCGAAAATTATACGTGAACGGACGAGAGAAAATGAAATGATTATCGAGCTTTCTACCAAATATGTACGTAACTTTCGAACTTTTACAATCATTTTGATAAATACTTTTTCATACCTTTTCATACTTTTTTATACTTTTTCATACAGGGTAAAGGTTTGGATGAGTTTGTCATAACTGAACATGGCTATAGTGAGAAAATAATACCAGAGCTGACAAAAATCTAGTGCATTTAATAACAGCACTTTCAAATACATCACCACTTTAAATTCCAAAAGAAATAAGGCTAAACCTCGTTCCTTTTGTCAAGGATCGCATTTTGTGTACTATTATAAGTAGTTCACAGATCTTATACTAGCCAATGGGAAAGAACATGCAGCACAATCTAAGCTCTGTTTCAATTGCCTAAGCTCTAAGCATAGAGTTGAAGATTATCCCTCAAAAGATAGCTATTACATGTGCGGTATAAACATCATACGAAGCTCCATTCTGAGGAATAAGGCAGTAAGACAACAGTCAATCTTTGAGAAACGAACGTCGGTCCCTCAAATTCAATTCACTTAACGGCTTCAGATAAAAGGATTTTTCGACCGTTGCTAACTACTGTAGTAGTTGTCCTTAAATCTTCAGACGGTGTCCGTAGTACGACTTGAGTCTTATTAGATTTGTGCGTCGAAAAATTCTTCATATCTGAAAATACGGCTAATATTATTTTTAAACTATAAACCAGTAAACATTGCCGTATCTGGTTTAAACAGTACGACTAATGCAATTGCTCGTGCTGCAGTACAGCATACTTTGGCATCTCCATTAAATCCAGAATTTTCTCTTAATTTTACAGTCTTATTAGTAAAGCTTGTCTCCAATTTGCTGCCAAGAGACAAAATCATTTTTGGACATTGGGACCACATCCATGAGCTGTACTTAGCTGAACCAGACTTTGAACAACCAAATACGGTGGACTGCATTCTAAGCTCGCCTGTTTATGGGGCCGTACTTTTGACAGAAATACGTCGTGGTCAATCTCCATATACTGGTCCGGTGGCACTATCGTCTGTTTTTGGCTGGGTTTTAATAGGGAACGCAGTAATTGATAATATCACAAAAACAACGGCACATCATTTAGTAGTTGACCATCAGCTTTCTGAGGCAACAATCGCTTCTGGAAGTCAGAATAGAGTCCTGGGGTATAGCATATGTCTCCTGCAGAACAAAAATGTTGGGATCATTTCAAAACTACGTATTGTAGAGATACGGATGATCGCTTCAAAGTTAACCTGCCTTTTTGCAATTAGCCTAAGTTCATAGGTTCAGACACAATTGCCAAAGCTTGTATGAATCGACTAGAATGTCGTTTTCGTACACAGCCTGAACTTTGCACCGCTCACCATGTTTTTATGCAAGAATATGTTGATCTTGGGCATATGGAACTTCTTCCATCAGATGAATGTTAGGTTGATGACGGATTCTTTTTGCCTCATCATCCAGTATTCAAGCTGGACGGTAGCAAAAAATAAGGGTTGTCTTTAATGGATCACAAAAGGATAAAGCAGGAAATTTATTAAACGAATTTTTATATTCTGGTCTAAAGCCACAGGAAGATATCTGTTGTTATTATTGTTAGGTAATATTTTTTAAATATGTATTTGTATGTGATATAATTAAAAATTTTCGTAAAATGCTTCTTCATCTTACTGATACTAAGTGGCAACGTATCTTCTGGCGTTTTTATCCACTTTTACCTCTTCAAGTTTGGCGCGTCCTTACTGCTACTTATGGAACAGTATCGGCTCTATTTTTGGCAAATGCTTGTTTATAAGAATTAGCCACTTTGGTCGCACATTCACATAAAATTGGAACCACAATTATTCTCAGAAATAGATACGTTGATGACTTCTTCGCTGGCGGAGATACATTGGATGAAGTCGTACGAGCATATCGGGAACTTACTGAAGTGCTTAGTTCTGCTGGTATGTCTGTCGGTAAGTGGGCAGTAAACCATAGCAATTTAAATTTATGAAGCTGTCAAGACGATTTTAAACACTTAAATGAGAAAGAAACAATTTTGGCTCTTGGTCTATGGTGGCGTCCCATTGATGATGCCTTTCATTTTCGAGTGAAACTGCCTTTAGCACCTCTAGCAATTCAAAGCGTTCCATTTTGCCAGAAGTATCTAAACTCTTCGAGCCTGTGGGTTTTTTCTCTCCAGTTATTATTCGTGAAATAAGATTAATTCAATGTTTGTGTATGCAAGGTGTCGATTGGAATTCGCCTGTTTCAGGTCGAATTCAAAAGGAGTGGCTTCTCTATAGACAACAGCTTGCTGACTTAGAGAATATTCGAATTCGATGTTAGTTAAATACAAGCAAGTCTGAATTCTGGCATTTGCATGGGTTTTGTGACGCTTCTAAGTGTGCATTTGCAGCTGAAAGTGCCAGATGTGCACTATGGATGTTCATCGCTAAAATAAAGGTATCTCCACTTAAAGTTATAAGTTAACCAAAGTTGGAACTCTATGGTGCAGCATTATTAGCCAAATTTATGGCTAGAATCATTTCTAAATTAGATTCTTCGCCTAAACAGATTCAGTGTTGGTCCGACTAAAAAGTAGTTCTGGGCTGGCTAAGATCACACCCATCTCGTTGGAAATCATATGTTGTAAATAGAGTTAGTGAGATTATAATTCTCTTGCCGACAGCTAAATGGCGACATGTGCCGTCCGCACATAAACCAACAGACTTAGCAATCAGAGGATGTACTGCACTACAGTTGCATGAATCAACTAAGTGATGGTCCGGGCCTGTTTGACTGATTGAGGATGAGTGAGAACACAAGAGTGTTCCACCCAGTCATCTGAAATTTCAACAAACTTAGAAATAAGTCATTTAACTGAGGTATGTAATTAAACTGAAGTATACTCAAGACCATCAAGATTGGGAAGAATGGTTTGTGCAATTTTTCTCCTTCGATAAATAAGTTGTTAATATAGCTTATTGTCTTCGTTGGCGTAGAAATTTATCACTTTCTATAGAAGAAAAGAAATTCTATAGCAGAAAAGAAAAGGTTGTTTGTCGTCTGAGGAGATCTCAACAGCAACTACTACTTTCATTAGATTTCATTAAATTAATTAGATCTTCGGAGGTTACTCGGAAACTGAGATATTCCAAACCGGGTTTTCCAAATTGACACTTGTCTGGAGCAGCCGTTAGTCCATGAATATTTAGCCTCTCTAGAACTTTGGCAAGATGGACGAGATGTTCGCCGTACGTCTTGGAATAGATGATGACATCGTCCAATATTATTGGAATAATTTCCAATTGGAAAACATAAAAACAATCCAAAGTACACCTTACAGAACTTGTCGATGTATCCTGTCAAAACCTTCTGGGAAATCAGCCGCTGAATCGTTCCAGGAGCTCCCTTGAGTCCGAAGGGCATGACTCTGAACTAGTAACAGTAGCCTGTTGGTGTGGAGAATGCTGTGTATTTCGTTAATTCAAGCTCCATTAGGATTTGCAAGTAGCCACTGCGCAGATCGATGATTGAGAAAACCGTAGCCTTTCCAATGTCCTTGAGGGTATCGGTTATTCGAGGAATGGGCTGAGCAGAGTCCTCCTTAACGCTATTTAACCTCCGATAATCCACACAAAAGACTTCCATCCTTTTTCTTCGCTATAACGATAGGTGAAACGAAGGGACATGTCGACGGTTCGATAATGCGATCGGCTAGCATTCCCTGAATCTGCTGGTCGATCTCCACCCTCTTCGCCTCTAAATATCTGTATAACGGCAGTCGAAACGTCAGTTTCGACGTCACCGTAATAGAGTGTTGGGTGGTCTTAGTTTGCGGCAATTGTCCCCCCAAGGGAGCAAAAACCTTCGCGTGGTCCTGAGCGAGTTTTGCGAATTGTTTCGAGAAAGGTTCGGGGTAACTATATTGGAGTTGTGACATCTTTACGTTCTTGGTGAGCGTGTGGGGCATCTCGCCAATAAAAGATACCGTGATACGCTCCTGTGCACTGACGTACAGAAATCTTCTGATGAAGTCCATGATTCCTCCTTCCTGGTTCAGCCAAGGTAGTCCTAACAGCAGCGGTGTTCTCAAACTTGGTGTCACTAGGAATGTGGCCGTGAACTGCTTCTCCTGTATTCTAAACTATATCGTTACTTCTCCGATGATCGCCATTGTATAGCCGTTTGCAGCAAAATGAGTCTCGAGTGTTAATGAGGTGACGGCAACGTTTGTTGGCAGATTTTTCTCGACTGATGGAGTTGTGAGAAGCGGCCGAGTCGATGACGGCAGACATACTCTTGCCATACAACGTTGCGTACACCTTGGGGAGCACGTGGGTATCAGTAATGATGCTATTCATTGCCACTGTTCGCTTTCGGTGGCTGGCTCCGGTGTGTCCGCCGCTGTTCTCCAGTTTATCGACTTATGGCTTCCATCTTTCAATACTGGACAATCCCGATGAGAATGATGCCCTGGGCAATGCCAACATTTTGGACTGTCACTCGAATTGGTTTTCTTTACAGTCTTTGACCTTTCCTCAGTTTTTTCCCTTTTTGTCTTGAGAGCTGTCCCACCGCATTCCCCGTCGTCGTCCTTCTCATCTTGTAACGCTTTCGATAGAAGCTCTGAAAAGTCTACGATGGTGTGCAATCGCAACACCTTCTTAAGCCCGGGAAGTAATAAGTTCAACAGCGTATCAATCTTCGTGTTCTCAGGTTCTCAGGTCGCAATCGCTGGTAGAGCATGTACTTATGTTGAAGGAAAGGTCCGCCTGGCTCCTTGTCTATTTGACGCGTCCCGTACAGTTGGGCCACCAATTCGTCCTTTATAGCTTGACTGTTCAACCTGTTGTTCAACAGCTCTCGGTAGCAAGGCCAATCAACGCCCATGATTTTGTAGCACATCCACCATTTCTCAGCGTCACGCTTTAAGCCTTTTTCCAAAACTCGGACCCCGCTGCGGGTCTGTTAGCGTAAAATACTTTATAGATTCCTCGTACTTTTCTAAATATACGGCGGGATCTTCGTGATCCCGTCCATGGTACTCCGAGAGCGCAGGCCTTAATCCCAATAGCGCCTGGGTAAATGCTTCCCAGTTTTGCAGTGCAGGCGGCATTCGACGACCTCTGTTTTCCGTCTCCACAATCATCTTGCTCTCGTTCATCTTTGCTGAACTCAAAGGAGACTCCGATTGTTTTACCCTTGCTAAGGCTCGCTTAACCCGCGTAGGAGTAAAAATTCCTTTCTAGGTGTTTGGGTCTGCGTGGCCGAAAAAATTTTTTGTAGAGGTCCAGGCTCCTTCTGGGTAGTGGTAGTTCGTTGTATCTGAGTTTGAGTAGCGTTTGTTACTTGATGCTCCTCTGGCTGCGTCTGAACGCCGAATGATGCCTGACTCTTCCTGCTGCGCTTTATAACACGGAGTAGGTGCTGCGTTTCTTCTCCCTCTTCGGTCCTGGGTGCCACTGGGTTTTCTGTCACTAGCAGGAGTGATTGACCATGGGTGCTTTTTCGTGGTGGGAAGGGAGGACTCACCATTTGATACGTCCAGGCTCGTGGAAAAGTCCACGCTTCGGCGTAAAAGTTTTTACTTATCCCATGTTGGGTGCCAATTTGTTAAAAGAGTTTTCGGTGGATGGGTGGATTGGGTCTCGAAAGAGAGGGAAGGATATCCGGAACAAATTTGTAGTACGTGGAATTTTTTGTGGCACTGAAATGGGCCGTTTTGTTTTCCTCCCGGTGAATACTAAGGGTGATACCGGGGAGGAGTTCGGTATAGAGAGACGAATGGAGGTAGGCGAGAGTATGCGCACCGCTCGCCTCCGACTTGCGCTCCGACTTCAGTGGGGGGCAGACTGTCCCACTAAGCTGAAGCGTGGAATGACCGCTGAGTTCTTCTCCTTCAAACGCTGCCGGATCGAGGAAAGGTTCCGGTCGGGGAATTTGAAGGTGGGCGGGACCCCCACGAGCTCTGCCAAGGGAGCCCGTGGAGGGAGGATCAAGAAGATGGGCCGAGTGGGACCGCGGATGCCGATCTCGACCCGAAGATCCTGCATTTTGGGAGCGCTCGGTATGACCACCGCGCTCTGGACAGATTTCCTCGGCTCCTCGTCCTCCGAGGTGGCTTCCGAGAGTAGGAACTTTTATTTTCAAACAAGAAAATGGTATATTTAAATAAATTTATTTTAACAATTAATAATTAATTTATAAATATAACTTTATATGAATATATTTTGTTTATAAAAATTTTTTAATTTAAATTCAGTTTTAATATTAATCATCAAAAATTTTTATAAATACAAATTTATTTAACAGATGAAAATACTCATTTTATTTTATTCCCTTGTGAGTAAAAGAAATGCATTATTATATAATTTTTATTGGACTAAGATATGATAAAGTATATTTTAATAAAAAAATATAATTTATAATAAATAAAAAACTTACTAGCATATCATTTCTACATTAAGACATATTTTTTATTTTTTATTGGAATATCCATTATGAGGGATATTCTATACTTGTCAGACCTAAATCAAATCGGTTTCTACATATATATATATATATATATATATATATATATATATATATATATATATATAATACGACAAGAAATTTAATTAATATTTCCGGCACAACATTTATCGGAATGTGGCCAAGATGGTCGCCTCGTCGCCTTTTGGCCGCTGCCCCTTTTCGCACCACCCCTCGCTCCACTCTCCTCCCCTCCCTCGCGTCGCACCCGATTTCACCCGGTCACGTAAGCTCGGCGTGGTTGGCTAGCCTATGAAGCCTCTTATGCAATACAAGTTTCTAATCTAACAATAACAAGGCCGGAGCCCACTCACCACTCTAGACGCTGCCATTAGTCGGGTTTTTCGTGTGAGGGCATCCCGTCGAGCACGATTCCTCTCTTGTTCTGCTGTTTCCTCTCTCTCTTTCTCCCTCTCTAATTCACGTGTTGCCGCCTCTCTCGATCTCTCTCTCTCTCTCTCTCTCTCTCTCTATACCTCTCTATCTCCGATACTTCACTACTTCCCTCGTTTTCTCTCTCTCTATCACCCTCTATCTTCTCCTCAATAATCTCCTCTAACTCACCCATGAATTTTTCGCGAAACAAAATTTTTACTCTCACGCATAACACCCAAGACAAACAAAGAAAAGAAATAATGAAGACTATAATTAATACACGCTCCGAAAATTAGAAGGCTCATGTTTAGATGGGTAAAGCTCCATACTTATAAATTTTACATTGCAATCAGAATGGGAAATATGGAAACAAAATCTTAAGGAGGCATACGCAGATAAAGGATGGATAACAATAGAATATGAAATTTCTTTTAAATATATAAATGGATCAATTTAGACTAAATTCATCATTTCCAACAAACCCATCTATGAGCATCAAAATGTCATAACATTTAATAACATTCACATTCAAACTTTATATGATTAGAATTTCTCATTAAAAACTATGAAAAATTTAATATTTTCGACCATCATTTGAATGATTAGAATAAGGATGTATTTACTAATTTAGTGGGTTTTTAGAATGACGTGCTTTTATTTAAAATTGTATAATTATTGTTAAAATAATTTTAATGTTTATGTTACAGACTCTCCATCATCTGTGAACCCTTTGAAAACCTATCAGACACTACAACCTTAATTTTTAATTTTTCTTTTCAAGGGAATTACTACAGAATTCCACAGTACAAAATCAAAATAAATATCAAAATAAATTATTATTTAAAGATACTCATTTTTATTTTTGTTTTGGAGGAAAAAGATATTTCTTTTAAACAATAATAATGACTATATTTGAGAAAAAAATATTTATTAAGCAACATTATATTCTTTTTAGAACCAATTCTTCGTATATATAATTTCAAAACGGTTGTCGTAGAAGGAGAGAAATAAAGCAAGTTATTGGAACATACGTAGTAATTAATAATTCGAAAGATTGAAATGGTTTCCGGAGATTAAGGGAACATTTTAATCAATAATTTTATAAATTAGAAAAATTGAAATGATTAAAAATACCTAATTTGTAAAATTTTCTGTTTTTAGAATTAGGAAAATATATTTTTAATTTTTTTTAATAATTGTTATATTTACAGTTATATGTTTATAAAGTAAAAAAGAAAATTTTTGTATTGATATATGTATATGAATGTAGATTATTAAGTTCGAAGTTGAAGAAATGTAATAATATAATATCCATGTTATTATTTTAAAACCTACATAACCTTACTTTTCATTCTAACTAGTAAACTATATCTATATAAATATAAAAAGAGACACAATGAATATCTACTTCAATATATGATGATAACATTTTATCTAGACTTCGAGCATCTGGTTTAATGCATTACTAGACACCTTGTTTTGCCCTTGAAGACACCTTACGAGAGTCACAGACTGATTTTGAAGCACCGGATTAAGGCTAATTACAATTCTGATCGGGATAATTATAAATATTAGATATTCCTTATACAGTAAGCGAGTAGTAAGACAAAACTTGGATCGACCTGCCGAGAAATTTTTAAAAAATTTTTATTTTGAACAAATAAGATATTAAAATTAATTATTTACTTCTTAGATTATATTTAATGCTTGTAAGAGAATGGATTTCTTAAATTTTAGTTTCTGATTTAGTGAATTGAAATACATTATTTTCAATAATAAATTTAAAAAATATCGTTTCAACTAAATCAATTAATATATTTATATATATATTTCTTTGTAATGAAGAGTAGTTGTTTGTATTAAACAAATATTTGGTAACTGAAATTTAAACACATGTATTTATTTGAAATTACCAAATTTTTTTCATAGCATATTTAATAAAAAAAGTGATATAATTGTTTTGTTTATATTATAATTTAATACAAAGTCGAATATAAAACGAAATTAAATAAAGATAGTATTTTAAATTGATATATTTCTGTTAATAATTGTAATACATGTATTATGTTCAGAAATTTAATATTAGCGGTAAATTATTTTTTCCTTACCGCATTTAATTTTTATTATTCTGGTTCAATCTTTATCATTGTTCATTGTTTCAATATTATAAGATAAATGAAATCTTAAAATTTTAACAACTTCAAATTCAGGAATACAATGAAAACTTAAAATAGTTGTAATACTTCTCTTCTAAACGTGAAATTCTTTACAACGAACACTCCCTTACCAACTTTTCGACCATGCGAAGAAAATTCGAGAATGCATCTTTTGTACTCTTCACTCTACTATAACGCTTTTCACGCTTCATTTTTATTTATTTCGGTGATGTTTACTTGTTTTTAGAACAAATTTCTAATGAACTATAAACTTTTTCGTTAATTCTATTCTCCTCCACTGGTAATGTATATTATTTTAAACTGCCAATAGGTGATTCATATAATTTGTTAATTCATATAATTTATATTTCTTCACAGTGAATTCAGTAAATATCATGCAGATGATTTATCTTTTAAGAAGTTGATGGCAAGCTGATCTCATTGTTAACCATAAAATATAGTTAATATGAACTGTATTTATACTACCTAAAATTTTTTTAATACTTTTACTATTAGTTTTATTATTGCATTTATAAAATAATGTTTCCTCATGCACCTGTCTATATGAAAAGTCCGATTCCTTTATTGAATATGGCTCATAATTATTCATTTATAATCTGAACAGCGATATGTTATCATTACGTTCTTATTTATAATATAGTAGGTATTATATACGGTTCTCTAGTTTTACCTTGCATCTGGAAATATAAACCTTCTATTAAGTAAAATACGGAGAATTATAGTAAGTATAAGTAGATTATTGTATTATATCAGTAAAACGTTGTGATTTGATTGTTGGTAAATTATTAATTTTCGTTGAGAAACTCGATGGAAACATAATATTCATTTCGATTTGGAATGGAACGAGGAATCAGTCTAGAGAGAATAAAACTTATCTGTTTCTCAGTTGTAATTTTAAGTTTAAATGAAATGCTGCTGTTCATTGTAAACATATAGATTCTAAACGAGTATATATTACAAGAATATATAATAGTTTAAATTATAAGTTTTTGAAAATGGGTTTATTAATAAATAAAATCTTAGAAATTTATTTAAAAATGTGTGGAATTTGGCCGTATGGTATTCATTACACAGGACTGGCAATATTATTTTCAACTATAGTCACAACTCTTCCATTTCAAGTCTGGAAAACTTTTGATTTATTAGACCACCCAATTGTGTTTATGGATAGTTTGAGCGATCTTTTAACAGAAGTACTTATATTTCTGAAATTCTTTACAATGTGGAGACGTAAAAGGTTTGCGAGAAAAATATTATTATTCGATCAAATTGATAAATGAACGTACAATAATTTTTAATTCATTATGTTACTCATAAAATTGAAAGTGTGTTCGGCCGATATTATGTATATATATATATATATATATATATATACAATAATCGGCCATTTGGAGAACTGATATATGGTTTAATTCACTAGGTAAAAAATACTCATTCCTCGCATCCATATTTTATTGTTAAAAATTTTTTATTTTGAGCCTTTAGATTATACGTATTTCAATCTTTATAAACAAACTTTATATTTTTGTCTACTTGCAACTATAATAATAATTTTTTAATCAAAGATCAGAAATTTTGAACAATTTTGCTTATACAATTTTGTTGACTGAAATGTACATTTATATAGTATTTTATTATTTTATATTTATTAGTCTGAATTTCTTTTATGTTTGCACTATATTCTTTCCTTCATAATCACATAATAATGTTAGAATTTCTTAAAGTATACGATGTCTCTTTTTAATTCTAAATTTATTTGCATATTATTTATTTCATTCCGCCTTTCTGTCATTCTCCATATTTCATCATATCTCTCATTATTATGAATGTAGCTTATAGATCAGTGAACAAAAACAAAGAGCACTGAAGTAAAAAAAATTATTGAAATATTATATTCGCAAATTAAATCATACAAAGCAGATTGGGCGCCTATAGTGGAATAAAAAATAATTTTTATATCACTCTTGATACTAAAAATACTGAAATTTGCTTATATTGTATTTTACATTACTATTTTTATTACTATTATATGTATTTAATGTTCTACTTTAGTATTATATTTTAAACTGTTTAAGGCTGAGAACTCAAAAACTTCAATAGAGAATTGTTAAGTATGGAAATTCATAAACATTCTCTCATTTTATATACTTAATATTTGACAAAAAGTATCTTTTTTTTACATACTATGATAAAATTTTTTTTATGGGATTCTTTGATTTGTGCTTTTTGTATAGTATAAATATACTTTTTATTCTAGATTATAACAAAATTTTTCTTTCTTCACTTACTTTCTTATACCTTGTTTGCTTTATTTGCATACGCATATTATTTAAAAATTTTGATTTAAGTTGACTTCTTCTAAAAGTTTGCCTCCTTAACGTCAAAGAAATCCGAGAAGAAATGTCTGCTGCAATATTGATACCTGATTCAGCTTGATAGTTATTTTCGGTTTCCTTAATCTTTTGATACGAATTTTACCTTATTCTTCAATGAAGTCTTTAATATTTTCTACGAAATAATCAAGATAAGAATTGAGAAAGTATTATTTCCATATTTTGAATCATAATTTTGATTTTTACTTTTGTTGTCAAGAATAAAAGTCTATAACTATTTAAAAATTTATTCACGTAATATTGTAAGATCGATATTGTTTTTTAGTAAAGTTTAAATTTAATGTCCAGCAAATCTCCCTTTTACGACAAGAGTTTTTAAAATTCAATAGACAGCGTTCCTAGCAGATTCAGTTTGATGTAAAATAAAAGCAAAATAATTTTAGAAATAATTTTAAAAACATTCGCTCGATCTTTAAAGTGAAGGGTTAACCATAGGATTACCCAAATTCAAGTTCTGGTCTTAGCTGATTGCCACAAACTCATTATCAATTTACATGTCCTTTATTTACAAACAGAGCGTAGGCGCTCGTCGTTGATGAGAGTCGTTATTGAAAAAAAATTCAGAATCAAATTAGTAAAAAGTTAAAATGGAACAATGTAGAAACTGTTTAGTCGGAAAATGAACAGATGCCGAGCAAAACTGCAGCAAAGATGGTGAGTCTACCGTAAGTGAGTATAGTCAAGATGAAGGTAAGTTAGATATTACATTATAATAATGAGATCACAGAACATGGGAATGTTTTTACAAAGTTTTTGAAACGTTAAATTAATAAAGCAGATAACCTAGATATTTTGCATTTATAGATTGAGTGAGGCGACCTATTGCCGATAAAGAGCAAGAAAGAATCACAAAGAAAACATTGCTTCAGACAATCAGAAAATTTTACAGAATATAGATGGGACAGATGTCTCACGAGAGGAGGAATTCATGGAATGAGACGAAGAAATAGTACACAGAGACAACAAAGAATCAAATCAAATCAATAAAGCTACTTTATGTGCAGACTGATGTTTTTTGCGATTTACACTGTTGTTATGTATAATCTTTGTCTCTTAACTCGTATTATGAAACGAAATAACGATATGTCAATGAAACCTTTTCTACAATTTATAACATTTTCGAAAGTTTGTTTTTCAATTTTAATAATATCAATTCACCGATTACTAGTCTACGAAATCAAAGAAAATATTTGAAAATACAATGTTTTTCATTCATTGTCTATTATCATTCTCTATGCCTGCCAACACTATAATTTCGTTTATATAATATCCATAAAAAAAAACATATCAATGAAAGCCGAAGTAGTTTTATAGAAGATACACGAGAATTTGGTATACATCAATTAAACGAAAATTGTTATAACGAATTCAAATATTGCGCTTAAAATAAATTAGACAGCGTTGTCATATCAATTACTAAGGCAACCAAAGGAGAACTGATTTTTTATTTTTCATTTGACTTATACAATTGATTAGGTGTTTTCTTAAGTAAAATTGAACAAAATGGAGGACTTGAAAAACAATACAATTGAAAAAGGCGCCAAAAGATATCATTAGTGGATGGATAAGAATATTTTAATTAAAACTATTATAGTTAAAGAGTTTGTTCAATATAATTTATTGTATGCTGCTATATTAGCAGCTTTAACAAAGCCGTTTACTTAAAAGGATTAAAAGCCTAACAGGAAGGTCGACACGTTTGAATATTTTTAGCTGCTTTTATAATCAAGCGATTGTTAGTGATAGATAATACCTTCATCAAAGTCTCAAAGCAATCGTGTTAGGTATTGAATCGAGGAAGCGATAATTTCATATTCTACACTAAAATATGTAAATAATTTTTAAATAAATAAGCATGTGTAAAGATTATGATTATACATATTATTAGATATATGATTATATTTATAGATTAGATATATGATTATACTCTAAACATTTATCTTGTCAACAGAGTAAGATACACGAGGCATAACGGATTGATTAAGCAAGCTCACCGAAGGTGACGAAGTCTGATCGAGATTATCACCAAGGTCTTCTTTGAAAATCATTCCCATCTTTAATTATACTAATTCAATGTAATGAAAAATCATTATTGAATAAATTTGTTCTTATTTATTAAATTTATAACGAACTGCAGTTAGCGCAGAATCTGCCAAGCTGTCATAAAAACAAAAAAGTACATAGCTAAAAATTGTGACCACATATGCATACTCTAGCGGTACTACCCAGTGATCTATCGAATCAAATCCTCGAGTTAGTGGACGAAGATTCACCCATCGATCATTACAGTTTTTCACTCTCTGATAAAAATAAAATCATACTTCTGTGTATTGTAGATCATTCGTGCGATTATTACGTACAGCTTTCGTATTTGATAAAATATGAAATCCATTTTCCAAAAAAAGCAGTTCTTGAAGTTTCAGAATTGTAATTTTTTCGAGGAGGATATTGCGGGGATATTAGGAGGATTGTTACGGACTCACAAGAGTCTTTATTTTAAAAAATTAAAATTTTTAGTGTGTAATTTCATATCTACTTTAATATTTAATTTGTAACTTGAGAGATATTTTAAATATATTAATTGATCATTTTATATGTATTTTTTAAATGGTTTAGTTCGTAAGTTTAAATATATTCTTAAATGTTTTAGTTTGTAATTATATATATGTTAAGAAGCGTTTATAGTATTTAATTTAAAATTATTATGAATTCAATATATGTATTTATACCTTGTAGTTTGTAAGATTTATCGTAATTCGGGTAAGTATTTATGTAGAGTTAAATTTAATAGTTTAAAGTATAATTGTAATCGAGAACTAATGCGATAAAAATAAAATCTTTAGATAATGTTTCTCGCACAATAATATATAGACTCGATATAGTATATATTTTAAATAAACAAAATACGTTCTCTGTATCGTCATATCGAGTCCCATATAGAAAAGGGAAATGTAACGCGATCTCTCGGACTCTTAAACTTCGGACAAAGCGGCTCCGCGTGCGTCAGCAATTCAGCGAATTATAATGATAAACTAATGTACAGCAGAGATTGGAAATTTACAGATATTCGTTTTAAAATAATAATATTACTTCGTGATTTTTTATTATATAAGAAATTAGAATCATAGTTAGTAATATTATAGTTTGTAGAAACGATCGCGAGCGAGCCCTCGCTATAAGCCCAACTATATGTACACATTAGGTACACGTTTAATCCGTGCCGTGACGGGAAAACCGAAGGTTTTGCCTTAGTATACGGAATCACACATAAGGTGAACGAATACTTGCTATGGGAACAATTTGAGGTTTTCAAAAGAGGTAAACAGGTTATGCTTCCTAAAAGCAATGATCCGTGCTGTGACGGGAGCTTCTCAATATTTTCGTTAAAAAAGCTATTCTACGGACTTAGATTGAGATAGGTCGTATTCTAGCTTTCAGAAAATGTTGGGAAGTTCGGTTTGCCAACTCGAGCTCTCCGACCGTCAGGCTGCGCGAGAGTTTGGGCTGCGTTCGGCGAGTGAGGCTTATCGCTCGAAATTTGACCCTATTGAGAGGGGAGTAGAGTTTATAAAAGCGCGGTATGAGCGCTCGGAGAGACATTCTTTTTCTGATTTCTGCTTAGCAAGGTTATTGTATTAATCATATTTTGATTTATTAAATTCAATTTTTAATTTATATATATTTTGTATTGTTATTTTCTTATTGTCCTAATCAAACATCCCAGCGTATTGTTCAATTACAGATATTCTTATTTTCTGCTATCAAAAAAACTGGACATATTATTCCTTCTTTTATAGAATAAAAAGATATCTACGTAAATTTTTCGACGCGAAAGTTGTATTATATTTACAAGAATCTTCATTATTGAATTTCAAATGCGCAGGATGATGATAATATATATTTCAAATTAACTTGCTAATTATTTAAGCCCGGATGTGGAATTGGATTGTTTGCTTCGTGAGACAGTTTATCCCAACGATTTTAAAATCAACTGACACACTAGTGTTATAGTATATTTTTCCCCAAGAAAGCCAAAAATTAATATTAAATTTGTGATTTTGAGATTACTGGTAAAAAATTTTTAATTAAATTTTTTACGTCAGTTTTATTAATAATTATTGTATACAATATCTATTTATTAATGTAATAATTGTTATTTTATTGATGAAAAATTCTTAAGCTCTTTAATTATTGAACGGGTTTTATGATCATTTCAATTTTATTAATTTATGCACAAACGCCTACAACTTTTACCATCATTTTATATTATATATCAAAATGGACTTTGGATAAATATTCTAATGCATATATATATATATATATATATATATATATATATATATATACACACTTATTTTAATATATATTACATAATATAGAGACATATTTACAATGTTTAGTGATTCTTTCATTTAAATTATACTGTATTAAGAGTACATCATATATTTAATATTTAAAAATAAGTTAAAAAATGTTGAAATTAATTTTTATTTATCATTTACTAGCAGCGTTTCATTTTTTTCTTGTTTTTAAACAATTAATATGAGATGTTGAAGGATGAATATAATATTTTATGATGAATGTCGAAGGATGAATGTAATATAATAATTTTCATATAATATTTCGTTACAAGAATATACAGAATTCTTCTTTAAATATAGATATATTAAAGAATTAATACGAGATATCGATGATGACTGGAACAAGAAAGAGACACCAAATGAGTGGAAAGTGATCGCTCATTATTGTAAAGTATTTTGTATTTTTGATATCTCTATGTATTTCATGGCTGCATTTTTGTATTATCCAGAAGCAGTTATAATGTATGTTACTGAATCTAATGAACATAGAGCACTATTATATAAAGCGCATTATCCATTCGAAGTTTATAGATCTCCAAAATATGAAATTTTGATGGCAATACAAGGAATCCAAGGAGTTTTCTTGATCTCAGTTGATGCTTTGAGTAAATCTCTTTTAGTGGCGTTTGTAAGCTTATGTTGCTTACCTAATAATGGATTAGACTTATTATTTATACAAATTTTATATTACCATTATAGATATTTCACGTTTCTGCAAGGATACACTTATTGGAAAACAGTATACAAAACTATTCGCGCTGTTGTGAACATCCTCATAAAATGAACGATGAAAGAACCAAATATTTACGACAAGTTATAAAAGAACATCTGAAAATATTGTTTATTGTTGATAGAATTGAGAACATTTATCGATATATATCATTGTTTCAACTTGCGTTTAGTAATGCAATAATTTGCGTTACGGGATTCGTACTAGTTACAGTAAGTAATTGTTCTACTTATTTTGAAGGTAAGCAATTTCCAAGTAAAACATTAAAAATTGGTTTGGTAACAGGCGATGGAATCTGCGAATGTAATGCTCTTGATGAAATTCTTTGCATTTATTGTAACAATGCTATCGCAAGCTTTCACTTTTTGCATCGCAGGCCAATACCTACGTAATAAGGTAAGATGTTTTATCAAATTTTATCATCTAATTAATTATTTTTACATTGGAATATAATGATTTCATTAGGGTGAATCAATATTTCACATGCTGTATAGTAGTTGTTGGTACAATTGTGAGCCCAAAGAAGTGAAGACAATTGCGTTTCTAATATTAAGAGCTCAATATCCTTTAACGTTAAGTGGTGGAAAATTATTTGAACTCTCAATAAATAGTTTTGCTCAGGTAAAGTAAAAAAATTTAGCATTGCTTTCTACAGTTAATATTTAATGAATCATTTAAAACTATAAAATTTTAATCTGTGAATTTATAGATCTCTCGTAATTATTATTCGATTATTATCATTATCAGTTACATATTTTTTAAATGTTTTCATGATATATATATATATATATATATATATATATATATATATATATATATATGAAAATTATTAAGCAATATTAAATATATAATTTTTTTTGTACGTGCTAGATAAATACCCTATCGCGCGTCAGTTTTCCGTGTCCTAAATTGACAATTGGATGCATCTCAAAAGTTGTTTTCTTATAATGAACTCTTTCGTGCGCATTATAGTACAATATTACGCAAAATCATTGAGTTATGAAAAATGACATATAATGAAAAGAAAAATGAAAAATTGGTTCACTCTGTCGATAAGAAATCGTGAAACTCTTACTACATACACATGTCAATTTAGCCATCGAAAAACTTACTTTTATAGAATATATATATGTAGCATTTATAAGAAAAAATACGATGTGAACTTGTTCGACATCGTTGCGAAAATTGCGTTACACGCGTAACATGGCCCACTCGCTTCGCTTGTACGCCAATGTACCGTCGTACGCAATGGGCAACTATCGCGCACGTGTTGTTTAATATAATATAAAGTAACTCGTATAATAATTAAATATGCTTAACTTTCAGATCTTAAAAACATCTTTTTCTTATTTATCCGTGCTTCGAGCTGTGTACTACACTTAATGAAGAAGAAAGAACAATAGAAATGATAAATTCTTTTTAAAGAAGAAAAGTGTAATAAGTAAAAAGAAGAAAAACGAAATTATATTTTAGCATAGTTTCCCAATTAGTTTAATAAGGAAAATGTATTCTATTTAGTTCATTTATTTTAAATGATAACTTAGCTTAAAGCATTATAAAAAAAAAGAAAACTGAATTAATAATTTTTCATTATGTGTATTTATTTTCTTCTTAATTTATTGTGGATGATAAAATTAAACAAGCTATTTACGCAGATTTTGGTATAAGTATTATGTATTTCTTCAATAACCTTTTATATTTGTTGTGAATAAGTATTGATTTGATTATTTCTTAAAAGGTTAGAGCAATACAGACTTACATGCATACAATACATATAAGAACACCTAAGTCTTTCTGCAACCAGTTGTAATTGTGAACACCTAAGTCTCTCTTTGATTCCTCGTTTATACGCGAGGAATATCGCGGTATGAAAATGATCCTAGAAAGTTTGTTCGATGTTGATAAGTAAGGTTTTGTTAGTAAATCTTCTAGCTATCTCAGAATGTAGTAAAACAATAACAACATTATAACAACAATAAGACATTAACACTTTAATGACTACGCATTGTATCAATTGTACAGAAAACACTTAAACGGTATTATACTTATAATTATTGCCAATTTAAATTGATGTATCACAGACTACTCAATATGATATAATATACATATAATATAGATACAATATACATATATCTCTATTGTATACATTATTACTAACTATAATATACATTATATTTCCGAAAAACAACGTAAACTGCTTCTTATGTCATACTATACATTGACTATATACTTAATATAAATGATATAAAATCCTTCAATACCTTTTACATATATCTAATTTGAATTAAAATCATGTGATATTCTTATATAAAATAATACCAGTACAGTATATAACATGTTGATATAAATCAACACGTATTAATGTGTACATAATTATTGTATGCCATTAAAAAAATTCATCTTAATCTATTCTAAATAAATGTAACTGAGAAATTCTTTTTTATTAGTAACAGTTAAATTAAATTAATTTAATATTTTTTAAAAGTTTGCGACGGCCAAAAACATGGCCGCGAAAATTCACTGCGATCGACGCACAAATTTACTATATATATACAACACGAACACAGTAAATTATAATAACTAAACTTATTAGCTACATAATTATAATAATAATAATAACTAAATATTATAATTGCAATTACGATTATATTAACAATAATTAATCATATCTTTTTGTCCTTTAGGACGTTCACACACGCTTCATTATTCGTGCATTCATTATGATATTTACTTGCACGTATTCTTTGATTAGCGTGCTGTATATTAAATAATATAAAAGTATCAAAAATGATACTTTCATATTATTTAATAAAAATGGGGTGTTTGAAATGTGGCGACTAATGTCTTTATTGCCTCGCGAGTTTATAGACGCAGGGAGTGCGGGACATCTTTTTCACGCTGGCTACCGCGCGGCTGCGGTGTTGCACTCTGCTCTCCCTTGGCCTACATTCGCGAGGCAGATATATTTAATACGCGCAATCATATTGTTTTGAAGATTGCGTGTTTGACCGCTAATGGGGAGAATTGAGCGATTATGTTAATTGAATCTTTAATTATTTCGAATTAAAATTTTGCGCGTATTGTGCGGTAACTAATTGTTCTTCTACGAGGACGCCAAAACTTTTATCAAGTACTCATTGCAGTTATATGGATCCTAAAGATAGAGAAGCTAGCAGGTATAAGTAAACAGATGGAACTGAAGACGTATTTTATAGCAAAGAGAGGATAATAGGATTACTATTAGAAATGTGAATGTCAGAATGTATTTCAAAGTTGTATTTCAAGAGCGAAAATTGAAAGTCAGAACACAGGAATTTTTAAGAATAAAGTTCCTATATATTGTAGGATGGTGTAAGGATGATGGGCGAAATAAACTGAAGCACAAATATTATATAAAATTAAGAAATATATTGGGATTAAAATAAACACTTGTACAAATCAAAACGCGCAACAATACTCAGACGACCTTCTCGCACGCTGTCGAAACTAAATCTGCTCTTATTTCTACCAACATCTATTTCGTTAACTCAGTTAACGGTACTTTATGCAGTACGGTTCAAACCTGCCAGAAGTACGAGTTCATACCTGTATTGTCCTTACATAGGAAGTATTGGGGCGCTGTAGGGTCTCCCCATAATTATGTCTAGAGGACACTCTTAATTACTGTCTACAATATATTTTTAGATTTGGTAAAGTAATAGAAGGTTTGGGAGTCGCTATTCATGACTTACATGTAAGCGTGAAGTAACGATAGTGACGTGATTGTGTGAGACTTCAATAAAGCTACTGGCGTATTGAGGAGTCATCTCCGATAATCTAACGTGCCAATATTCTGTATGGTATTTCGGATACATTCTACTCTCAGACTGCTCTCTATCGCTGTACGAATTTCGATCAAATGATTCAGAAACTAACCACGTTTAAAATAATAATAGAAGACATTAGCAGATAGGAAGCCGAACGCGACACAGTAACAAAAAGGAACATCGAGAGCAGTTTCGGCATCAAAAATGGTACAATTACGGACAAATTGTATGCGAATATATTAGGGGCTTAAAAATAGGGTACTAAAATTTGTAATCTAGATTTATATTGAGAAGGTGCCGATTCACTGTTTCTAGAAAAAATACGTGTTTTTATTATTTGTATAATACAGTTTCTGAAATGACTATTTCCAAGAAAGCAAACAGAAAGTTTTTTGGTTTACTAATGCAAAACTTCACATTTTCTTCACTTGAAAACACTTTTATTATTCAACATAATCACCCTTCATATAAACAACTTAGTCTAATGCTCCTCCAACATTAATATTCCGTCGTTAAAGTGGGAGTCTAGAAGTTTGTAAAGATATTCTTCTATAAACATCTCTAATTGTTGATTGATTATGCATAATACTCGAATAAAAATGTTTTCAAGTTTCAAATCACATTAAAGGGTGAGGGTGTCAAATTCAGAGAACACGGTGAATGGATAAACAAATCATATCCATAATTGTAATGGTGAAATGATCTAATACAACTCTGAGAAAGCTCGTGGATGAGCTCGGATGCATGCCTTACTTATAGATAGCAGTGACTGAAATTGCTTGCAGGTAGAAAATTGAGTCATAAAAGGCCAGTCCTTTTTGTCAGTAGTATTAGAACTTATAACGGCTATTCGGTGACTCTCGAACGTATGAAATTGTAAATAATTACGATATACCGTTCACATAGATTTTGTTATTGTTTCAAGTACTTGTTTGATTGTTGAAGTTGAAAGAGTACTTCTTTGCATGACTAGACTCAAAAAGAGTCGCGCATCTGATTAACGAGCTGCCATCTAGAATTGTACCACTACTGTACACTAAATTTATCTGTTCCAATTTTGTGCGCGTGTTGTTACAAAACACTAAACAGCTGGCGAAGAAATGATCATACAAGTGTCATCAAGATCTCAATCGAGACAGTAAGGATCTACTATTACGGTCGCGGAGTTACAGGTTCGCACTGTTACCACAGGCCGAGAAATAAAATCGGTCACATTACTTAATTGTCTGACCTCATAGGTTGCTTATGAAAAGGAAAATATAGCTGATTCTCTAAATCATTTTCAGCATTACATATCAAATTCAGGTGTACAGGAGAGCTGCTGTAAGAATTCAAAGTCTTCTCGATAACTTGATGTTACTTTATGTATTTCTTTATCTTTTCCTCAAAATGGTAATTTATCGAGAAAATTAAACAAATTTTAGTGTGTACTTTAGTAACTTCGAGAAATAATTACATTCCAACGATTTTTTGTCTCTTATTTTTCAAAAAATCCAGATTTCAAGAAAAAATGTCGACGGGTTTTCATGTGGTCCGCATATTACGTGATCATGTATTTCAAAGCTTATTTCTGCTAAAATATTAGAGATAGTAGAGTTTGCATCACATTGCTCGTTTTGAATCAAAGAACAATTCAATCTTTTTTGCTATAACTTTGAAAGAAAAAAGAGTCAAATTTTGTAATAAACAAATAAAAAATTGTATTATTTGCTCGTTTTGAAAATTCAAGGAAGCTGACTTTACTGTTTCTCATATTTTATACTAATATTATGGTCCAGAAGCAATAGGTTATTATTTCAACTTTAGAATAATACATATTAGGTTTAGAAATTTGCAATAAAACTAATATTGGAAGACAAAGTTCTAATGATTGATCTGTATGAAATATTTTTTACAATACAAATAAATGTTTAAATCTTCCAAAAGATCTTTAGCAGTTTGATTTACTCTTTTTTCCACCGTTTTGTTACGTATTAAAAAATAATTATTACTTTGGTGTTCGCATAATATGGTATTTAGCATGCATGAGAAAAACTATTTTTTAAACTTTATAATTAGAGATCTGAGGTTTCTTCTTATTATAATTTATATATGTTTTGATTAAGTAATTGCTATATTTTCGACTTAAATATTTTATGACAATTTAATTACAGTTTAATAAATTTGATAAATTCTAAAAATTCTTTGATGATTCAATAATGAATCCTTTTCCCCTCGCGCTAGTTTACGCGGTAGTGCCAGGATTAATTTGAAAGGGAAGGGAATTTTTGTCAAGGTCAGGAAAAAAAATCACGATTTACTCAATTGTGTTTATATAAAAATAATAAAAATATATTATAATCAAAGCTGTACAAAAAATATTACAAACAAATATTACTTTTTCTCGCTGGCGCCCGCGTGTCTGCGACGTCGCAACTTGTTATATTAAATGAAAATAATGACAGCCAGACTGTCCTTATTTATTATCAAGCCCGAAGAATCTGAAATATAAGTTATTACTAAATTTAATTAGATTAAAAATTAAAACTAATACATTAAAATAATAATAATATAAAATAATATAAAACAAAATAGTAATAAAAATCATAAAAATAATAAACTATATTCTATGTTAGTAAAGGTCAATTTGATTGCCCCCACCACTTTATTTTCTCCTTTGGTGCTCGAAGTTTCAAACCGCTACGGTTCATCCTCAGAAACTGTTTAGTTTAGTTTTAGTTTAATTTCTTTTAACTTTTCAGTTTAGTTCCTGGGTGAGAACCGTAGCGGTTCGAACCGTCGAGCATCAAAGGAGAAAATAAGGTGGTGGGGGCAGTCAGATTGTCCTTTGCCCACATATAATATAGTTCATTATTTTTATTATTTTTATTTTATTTTACATTATTTGATTTTATTATTATTTTAATTTATTAGTTTTAATTTTTAATCTAATTAAATTTAGTAATAAGATTTATTTCAGATTCGTCGGGGGTGATAATAAAGGACAGCTTGACTGTCATTATTTTAGTTAATATATTATATTATAAGGACTGTAAGACCAATAGATATATTTATTAATTTAATTCAAAACAGTCGACATAAGTATAATTTTAATTTTAACTTATTATATGATCTTTTTGCAATTGATTAACTTAAATTTGAAAAGTAATTGACTAATAATCATTTTACATATAAAATGTCTTATAGCTCTACAAATTCTCCTAACCAAGGATAAAATGGTAATTTTGTCTTCCAAACAGCAGCTCGCATATCTGACCTCAGATTATCATTTATAGCATTTGTAATAAATTTAAAATATTCAGAAACCCTTGTGTAAACTGCAGGTATCTTACGTTCTTCGCATCCTGTAGGTGTAGAACTTAATATTCCGACTAATATTTCTTTATTATAGACTAATGGACTACCACTGTCCCCCTGTGAAAAAAAAATTATATACAGTGAAGATTATATATAAAATAATACTGTCTGTTTTAAGATATATTATAAGATCTTGTAGAAATTTACGTTACAAGCCCCCTTAGGTTTCGTTGTTCCGTTTTTCTGTATTAATTTAGCGCATATATTCGTAACACGGATAGGAGTTTTAGAAAGACATTCACATGCTTCATTGGGTACAACAATTGCATCAGCAAATCGTAATTTACCATCACTCTTTCCAATTTCTAATTTTTCACCATAATCGTTTTCTAAAACATCCATTATATTATATCCATGACCAGCTATAACAAGAATTTTCCCTTTATATTGAAATTGATCTTCCACAATTTCCAATGCATGTAAATTAGGATTCGAATCAAGTTTTAACCCTTTCTTCAGCTAAAAATTTAAAATAATAGGTCAACTAAAACGTGAGGAAAGTGTAATTATTAACACATTAAATTAAAATTTTAATTCAAACAGCTATGAAGAGACTTTAATATACAAAAGTCTTAAAAATATTTTTATGACATGTAATATAACTGTAACTATTCAATTACTGTCAATTATTAATTGAATATCTAAAAAATAGCTAAGAAAATAATATATTCTTCTGCATCGATTAACGTGGATTAGATTTATTGAATAAAGGTATTAAACTTAAAATGAAATTTATTTTTTGGTATATCGAAGAATCATATGTTCTGCACGTGCCATTTAATATACCATACTGTATTGTGTACAGATTAAAAGGTTGGAAGCATAATAAAAATCGCAAATAGCCGTCTGTTATTTTTCGGAATTCTTGTCTCAATGATTATAATTTTATTATAAGTTTATAATAATATAATAATGATTATAAGTTTATTCTGGTCAAGTTTTACTGTTACTGCGCTCCGAAGTATAAAACTTCTTTATATTTATTAACAATATACGTAATGAGATCTTTCAAGAATTGATTAGTAGATCAAATCTTTTTCATAAAGGATGGCAAATCGTTTATAATATACTTCTTATACCTATAATTAAAAGATTTTTTAATTACACGCTTTCTTTATTACTATATCTCTTTTCAATAGTTATGTTTTTTGAAAATAAATTCTACTTGTTCAAGCTTTATCGAGTTACAAGCAGAATAAAGTTACCTTGAGGACGGCAATATCTCCTTCGGGGCGGTAAAAATCTTTTACGTTTTTATGTTGCATAACGAAACCCTTAGGCACATAAATCATTATTACTTTACCGGTGACTGGAGAACTCATTGGGTCAAATATTACATTATCTATTGCTGCCACAACTGTCATATCTTTGGTATTAAACTGATTATTTATATCCATAACGCAATGAGCTGCAGTGACTGCATGCATCTCACCGACTATTCCACCTCCACATTTATGAATGTTTTCTACTTGTACCGAAACCTGATGTTTCACATCATCTTCTTTTGCCTCCGTAGCGCCAATAATACCTTCTATTTCTAAGCTATTTGCTGGAAAAAAATTTTCATGTAATAATTATGAATAAGTTGAATTATCTACTAAATAGGCTTTTTTAAATTCTATAGGCTTTTTTAAATATATGTTTCCCATTGATACTAAATTAATACAATATTAAGTTAAAGTCTTTTGAATTCTAATTGATAAATGCGAGGCTAATTTGTGAAGAATGACCTTTACAAAGTATTTTATATCGTATACTGAAACAAAAAGTTAGCAGTATCTGTATCCAGAATCTGAATAGTATTAATGTACATATTCTGGAAAAGTAATTACTCTATTCTAAAGTCATTTGGTTTAAATTTCAGACAAATCTGTTCTTCTGAAAGTAATAATTGTAATTGATGTAAGCAGATATTCCCTAACTTATAATCCCGAATACATAATTCATTTGATGACCCGATAATCTCGAATATATATATTTTATTTGAATTTTGAAAGGTATATAATTTATTTGAATATCTACATTAGAACGCTGAATTAGAAAATCATTTTATAATTATCTATTAAAAAAAATTAAAAATTTTTGTTTTATATAATTTTTTTTATAAAACTCATATAAATTTCGAAAATTTTATTGGTGCCCCGGGTGAAGAGCAGTGGTTAAAAATTTTTTCAAGTTAATTTTAAGAATAATTGATTTATACAGTATAAAACTATATCTTGTGTTTACAAATATTCTTTTTTTTTTTCATTGATTTCGTTCTATGAGACTGGAAAACTATGGCCTTAATTTATTGCGTATTTCATATAAGTGTATATATATATATATATATATATATATATATATATATATATATATATATATATATATAGGGTGCATGAACCGATGCGTTTCTAGATATTTAAGTGTTCGCATAAATATGATCGAGTTTGTTCGCTAAGGAAAATTTATACATCTCGACCATATAATTTAGCGATCTATATTTTGTTGAAATTATATGTATCATTCTGCGTTTTTCTTGATAGCTCATAATTAATAACCTTGAAATTTCTGTTAGTTAATCATTTCGTGCTTCTTTAATTTAACTTATTTTATTACTTATTTTACTACAAATTTAACTAAATTTGTTTTTGCAAATTTTGCTTTATTAATTTACTTATTTTATAATAGTTTACGTTACCATGGCGCCTTCATTACACAAAAGGCTTATAGCCTTGCAGAGTGGATACATGGCTGAAACGAAATATATGAATGTGCAATTAAGGGAGAAGCAGCATGATACACATAATAAAATAATGATAGATTCACGAATTGAAGCAGTGAAAATTATTTGGAAAGAAGCATGAGAAACGTACGCTGAAATAATTGTTCTTGACGACGCGGAAAAGGATTCTTACATAGTAAATGATACGTTCAATAATATCCGGAATGTATACCAAGATCTTCTCGACGTTTTCTTAAGAATTTTATCGACAATTGTAGATACATATACTCCGTACGCGGCGCGCTCTCGTGACGAGAATGATCAATATGCGACTAGGCACGACATGGCTAAGCTACCGAAGCTCGATCTACCCAAGTTCTCCGAGAATTATGAGGACTGGGAAGGATTTTCATGGAGGTTTTTGAGAACGTAAGTGGTACTACTAAATTAAGTTACTTAAAATTGTATTTAACAGGCACCGCAGCTGACTTAGTAAAGTATGTTGCGACAACAGATGCCAATTATGCCACAACTTAGAGCGCATTACAATTACGGTTTCATGATCCGTGTCTGATACTTAGCAATGATTTCAACACACTTATTAATATGAAACTGCTTAAACGCAAATCGATGATCATGCTACGTGCATTCACAGACGAAGCGCAACTTATTGTACGGGCTCTGTCGAATCTACAAATGCCAGTGGAGCATTGGCACATATGGCCGGTACATATTCTGTCAGCGAAGCTCGATTCGGAATCGCGTAAGTTATGGAAGTCAGAATTAAGCGAACGAGATCCATTAGCTCTTATAGACGCAACAACTCTCGCATCTAATACGCTTGTCTAGTTTAATGCAACACGCGGGTTTCCGAAATTTGACGATTTTGTAAATTTTCTTGAGAAACGTTCTCAAACAACAGACCGCAAGATGCTAATAAAATAGCAGCTTCAAATGATAAAAATAATGAATCGGACACAGGCGCAAATAATTCATCGATTACAGTGCACAGAATTGGTGTCTCTCGTAACAAGTATTCTATGCTTCTCCCTACAGCACAGTTTAGAATAAAGAGTTCAAATGGACTAGCTACACGTGTATGCGCACTTTTAGGTCAGGGATCGGAAGCGACTTTATTTCTGAATCTACCGCTCAGCTTCTCAGATTGCCGAAACGGCCAACAAATATTACACTGTCGGAACTAGGTGCGAGTGACTCCGAAATCGTTGAAACATAAAACTACATTTACACTGTAGTCAATTATTCATCTGGACTTTCAATTAAAAGTTGAAGCGCTCATATTGATATGACTTATGTCACATCTGCTAGCGTATGATCTTATCGAGATTGATCTTTCTCATGATGCGAAATTAGGCTTACCAGATGCACAGTTCCACATCCGTAATAGGGTAGATATTATCTTAGGAGCAGATGTCTACGGGCAGTTATTGCGATCGGGCATATATCGTTCTCATCGATCGAGACTTGTCGTCTAGGATACTGCTTTAGGATGGATAATTTCAAGGCCGACTCAATTAAGCGTGCCATGATGGGTGGAGTGTTCCCCCGTATTATCGAAACAAGCTACACATTTTAGCTCAAGTGACGAGATTAATGAGTCTTTACAACGGTTTTGGGAAATTGAGGAGCTTGCTGATATTGCGCCTAAGTTTAAGTCCGAAGAGGAGGCATGCGAGCGTTTATTCCGCGAAACTCGTTCGCGAGGCCGGGATATTGTGAAAATGTTTTGCCAGATTCGGGTAGCCTCAGAACACCAAGAATACCAAAGAATCCTCTGGTGTCCTAACATAGACGAGCCTTCCGTCGAATACCGTTTAACAACGGTAACCTATGAAACCGCGTGCGCTCCATATCATACGATTCGTACACTGCAACAACTAGCCGAAGACAAAAAATTGTGATTCCCTCGCAGCGCGTCTTAT